>MU968411.1:89832989-90190710 GCA_034641835.2 Pinus albicaulis
AATTTGTAAATTACCGTTAACTATCATGTCTAAATAAGCCTAGTGAGAATAATCTATGATTGAACAACACACTCAATGAATTGAACAGCAGTCCTACTGAATGGAACAGTAAACTCAATGAATTGAACAACAATTTCTTATTTTTATTTTGCAATGGAATTCTCTTGCAAACTAACTAACTAACATTCTCCTGTATTAAGCACAACAAGAAACCTTATAGTACCGATGAAAAGATCTAATTCTTGGAGATATAAAGCATTGAACAGAGATCATGCTAAAGCGTTTAAACAGATATTGAAGATCTGAAATCATAGAGATAATTCAGTTCCAATATCGCGCTCCTCAAAAGCAAGAAAAAGGTGTGTATTTTTTTTTGAATTACATAAGTCTCGTTTGAAAAAAATTAGTTGGAATTTATTCCAAGGGAATATTGAAGAATAGATATCAGTATGGGTTCTAAAATGGCCCCTAAAAAGAATTCAACACCCATTAATCCTTCATAAGGCTCTACTATGACTCATGAAGACGAAGAAACACAACATGAGATATCAAAATTACAAGATCAAGTGCACCAAATTTCGCTATCGCAAAGAGCAACAAAAAATGAAATGGAAGTTTTGAAGAAAGGCATGGAAACTAAGATGGATGGTTTGAAGAAAGGTGTGGAAGCTAAGATGAATGGTTTGGAAGCTAAGATGGAAGGCATGGAAGTGGGCATGGAAGCTAAGATGGATGGCATGGAAGCTAAGATCGATGAAAAAATGGAAAACATAAAAGTAGACATCGAAGGTTTGGAAAAGTTGATACAAGAAATGTTTCCTAATGGTGAAAAGATAGTAGAGGAAACTCATGATGAGAAAAAAATAAATGTTAATCATGATTTCATAAACTCTAATGTTGGACGGAAGAACCACCATATTCCAAATATGGATATGAGGAAGTTTGATGGCAAGGATCCCGTAACATGTATACTACAGATGGAGAAATATTTTGACCTCAATAATGTGCAAAACACACAAAAGGTACGCATTGCAACTTTACATTTAGAAAAAAACACATTTGCATGGTATCAATGGCTTTTCTCTCGTAAAAAAATTGTCACTTGGTCAATTTTTACGGAGGAAATGTTAGCACATTATGAGGATACAAAGAGCAACACCTTCTTAGCCAATTGATAAATCTAAAACAAAAGGGTTTAGTGGGGGAGCACATTGAGGACTTCCAAAAATTGAATATAAGGGTAACTGATATTCCAGAGGAACACATGATTGATCTCTTCTTAGGTACTTTAAAGGATAACATCCAACATGAAGTTCGCGTTTTGGAACCTGATTCATTGGAGAAGGCATTCAGGTTGGCAAGAAAAATTGAATGTAAAATTATGGTGACAAGGAAGCCTACCACTCACTTCTATAAAGAGGGAAGTGTTGCTACTCCTAGATTTACACAACCTACAAGGTTGACACCACAATAATTGGAAGAAAAAAGAGCAAAAGGGCTTTGCTACAGTTGTGATAGCAAATACACTAAAGGTCATAAGTGTGCTGAGAAGAAATTATTTTACATAGATTGTGAAGAGGAAGAAGAAAATGAACAAGAAGAGGATATACACCAGGAACCAACCCTAAAAGAGGAAGAAATGAGTCCGACCATATCGTGTAATGCATTGGCAGGAATTACCACTCCTCAAACTCTCAAGATAGAAGGACATATCAAGAAGAAAAAGGTAATAGTGTTGATTGATTCAGGTAGTACCTATAATTTTATTCATTGTAAGGTAGCCAAGGAATTGAATTGTTTCCTATACCCAGCACCAGAATGTCAAGTGATGGTTGCAAATGGAGGAACTATAAATTGCTCTGGAAAATGCCATAATATCAAGCTAACCATGGGGGAATATGTATTGACTAGTCCAATGCTTCCCATTCCTATGGGAGGTGCTGATGTTGTACTAGGAGTACAATGGTTACAATCTTTGGGGACGGTAGCTTTTAATTTTCAAGAACTTTTCTTGAAATTTTTTTCAGAAGGAAAGGAAGTCGAATTACGGGGTATTGAAGGGAAGCCGGGAAGGATAATAAGCTCTAATGTCATGACAAAGCTTCTAAAGAAGGAACAACGAGGCGTAATTGCACAATTATGCTCACTAGAAGTTCCGACATCAAAATCATCTATTTCTGCAGATCTCCAACAAGTCTTGGACAATCATTCCAAGGTGTTTGAAACTCCCAAAGGACTCCCACCTATTCGTGATCATAATCATGCTATTCATTTGATTCCAGGAAGTGTTCCTCCAAACATCAGGCCTTATAGATATCCTTATGTCCAAAAGAGTGAAATTGAACGTATGATTGCAGAAATGTTAGAGGCCGGTATAATTCAACCTAGTCAAAGTTCTTTCTCTGCTCCTGTAGTATTGGTACACAAGAAGGATGGATCATGGCGCATGTGTCCCGATTATAGGGAGCTCAATAAGCTCACCATTAAAGATAAATTTCCCATTCCTGTGATTGATGAATTATTGGATGAATTACATGGAGTAATTTATTTTACCAAGTTGGATCTTTGTTCAGGATATCATCAAATTAAAATGAAGATCCGAAAACATTCCAAAACAAAGATTTCTAATTCAACTTCCTTTCCTTTGTGCAATTTCAACAAAGTTTTGAATTAAAAGCACCGGCCCCCAAAGATTGTAACCATTGTACTCCTGGGGTGACAACATCAAGACCTCCCATAGGAATGGAAAGCATCGGACTATTCAATACATATTACCCCATGGTTAGCTTGATATTATGGCATTTTCTAGAGAAATTTATAGTTCCTCCATTTGCAACCATCACTTGACATTCTGGTGTTGGGTATAGGAAACAATTCAATTCCTTGGCTACCTTAGAATGAATAAAATTATGGGTCCTACCCGAATTAATCAACACTATTATCTTTTTCTTCTTGATATGTCCTTCCATCTTGAGAGGTTTAGGAGTGGTAATGACACTCATGACACTCTCTTTCGAACCTTTATCCATTCCAATTCAATGTTGGGAGGAGATTTCAATGGATTTTATCACAGATTTACCTAAGTCTGAAGGAAAGAGTGTCATCATGGTGGTAGTGGATAGACTTACCAAGTATCCACATTTTGTGCATTATCTCATCCATTTAAAGCAAGTACAATTGCTACTACATTTATGGACACAATTCAGAAGCTACATGGAAACCCAAAGGTTTTTGTGAGCAACACAGATCCCATTTTTACTGGAAATTTTTGGACGGAGTTATTTTCTTGTTTGGGTACTCAATTAGCTCATAACTCATCTTATCATCCTCAATCCGATGGTCAAACCGAGATAGTGAATGAATGTTTGGAAGGATATCTTTGTTTTTTGTATCTAATAAACAAAAAAATGTGTCAAGTGGTTACTCTCGCTGGAATGGTGGTATAAACACTTTTCCATACTATATAAAATGACCCCATTTATGGCACTTTATGGATACCATCCACCATCCATCACATCATATTTAAGAGAAAATTATAAGGTTCAAGTAGTGGAAGATCACATAGAGCATCAAAAACAAGTTCTCCAACTCTTAAAGGATAATATAACGTTGGCACAAAATCAAATGAAACAACAGACATATCAACATTGCAACGAAAGAAGTTTTGATGTAAGCGACTGGGTATTTTTATTATTACAACCATACAAACAAATTTCCCTTGAGCAAGATAATAAGGATAAGAAATTATCATCAAAGTACTATGGTCCTTACAAGGTGTTGCAAAATATTGGTGCTATGGCATACAAAATGGAGCTTCCTGCTTCTTCACAAGTGCATCCAATTTTCCATGTTTCATGCTTAAAGAAGGTTATAGGTGAAAAACTTCCAGTTCAAACAATATTGCCAGAACTTGATGAGGAAGGAAAAATAATATTGGAACTTGAAGTAGTCATGGAAAGAAGAACTCGACAGCTATGAAATCGATCAATTTCAGAGTATCTCATCAAGTGGAAGGACTTACCCACTGAAGATACTACATGGTAGGATGAGAATTTTATACAGAAGCACCCAGAGCTACTCAAGCATTGAGGACAACACTTTTTTGAAGGATAGGGGCATGTTAGGTCCCTATATTACTAGTTTAGCCCCTTATTTTTATTAGCGTATCCCCCTTATTGTTATTATTGTAGCCCCCTCTAACCCCAATATTGTTATTATTGTGCCCTTATATTGCTATTGTTAGGTCGGCTAGGATTACATTGTGGCCCCACTAGGATTACATTGTGGCCCCATGGACTCCTATATATAGAAAGGAGGTTTTGTCATTTGTATCATCCAAGAATTGTTCATTCATGTAATGTATTGGAGGTTTCCTCATGGTTTTTTTTCTAAGGCGTTGATATCTCTTTTATTCCTATTTTTAGAGTTGTTTCACAATGGTGCAAAGGAAACTACAAAGATCACAGTGCATAGAAGTTTAATAAGTATAATATATCTCATAGAATTAATAGATAATCATTTATTAAATTGTGGGAATGACAGACAAGATAAAGGTGAGTGAAATTTGAAGGTCATTAATCACTTAAGTCCAACGCGCACCAGAACTCTGTGAAATGATTATTCACAATACCAAAATTATTTATTAAAAGAGTCAAGACATGAATACAACTAGACAGTTCTGTCATGATACGCCTATTACAAAAAAAAAAATTATTATTTCGCCTCCCCTTCTTTCGTCCATCCTTGGCCTTTTTAAAGGCGATTTCACTTAGTAGAATGGTCTTTCCCAAATGACAGCCCGCTAAGCGTGGATTTTGTTTGAGTTCTTTGGATGTGGATCTGTCTTTCCGCCTTCCACTCGTCTCTGGGGGTTATTGTGGATTCATGTTCTCTGTCTTTCAGCTGTCTTTTGGTCTGCGTCAATTCCACTGCCTTATTTTCTTGCGAATAGAGATGAAATAAGTCAAAGCCTTATTGTTTTGAACATGCTTCTTACCGTTAGTCTATTTGTTCTGATTTTGCATTAACCCTCCTTTCCTTTACTGTTAAGACAAGAGAAATTCTAAAAATGTATGATAATTTGAAGTAAACATGGGGTGAAAACATACCTTAATTTCAGCCCAACACAAAGCATATACTTGTTTCTTCAGAATATTGTATTTGAGCTCAACATCTCTGAGAAATTTGTTGAAAAATGCAACTAGCTGCTCCTTATTGTCTTCATTTTTCTGCAACAACACAGCAACAATAGTAGTGGGGGACGCAAATGAGAATACCTAAAAGGCTTTTTGATAGTCTGGGCTAATCAAAACTAGGGCTTCCCGCAGTGCTTCCTTTATTCTAACAAATGCATCTCTTGCTTCCTTGTCCCATTTCACTTATGCATTTTTCTTCAACATATCTATTATACTTCTCAAGATCTCAACATAATTGGGCACAAACCTCCTCAAAAACTTTATTTTTCCTAGGAATCTCTGGATATCCTTCTTGCTTTTGGGTAAAGGAATAGTCTGAATGGCTTCCACCCTTGCTGGGTCAATCTTTACTCCTTGTCTAGAAACTATGTGACCCAATAATTTACCTTCTTGTAAGGCAAATAAAGATTTCTTGAGATTTAATGACAAACCAAACTTTCTGCACTTTTGAAAAGTTTTTTGCAAATGCTCCAAGTGTTCATCATCTGACCCTGAGAAAATAGTTACATCATCCAGATATATAACTACAAACCTGTCACCAACGAAGGTTATTTCCATGGCCCTCTGAAATGTTGCACCTGCGTTCATAAGGCCAAATGGCATCCTTGCGTACATGAAGGTGCCCCAGGGCGTAGTGAAAGCAGCGTTCTTCTAATCTTCTTTTTCTACTGCTACTTAACTATACCCGTTAGCCACGTATTTTTTTTTTGCATGTTAGTGATGACTATATCTTCAGCTGAGTTTTCTAGAAACTGATTTCCTTATGTCAATATGTCATCCAGAAAACCCTCCCAAAACTTTTTCGCCTTTCTACCATCAATCACAAATCATCTAAATCCTATTTATCCATTTCCAGATTTGGCCTTTCAAATTTCTACTGGTCTGCCCATCCGCTTTAAAAGGCAAAACCAAATCTGTTTCAAAAGTCTCCCCTATGTTAGGAAGTGGCGCTTTAAGACATTTTACCCTTGGCGATCATCAAAAAGCCAAAAAGCCTCCATCTGTTACAGACCAACCATAACTGACCTCCCACTTTGCAAATGAGATTGACAAACAGCTCTAAGTCGCGCCACTCACATCCCCTAGATCTCAGCACTGCATAAACCCCAATCTCAAGCTGACTATTAGGTGTTTCACAGTGTTTTATGGTTTCTACAAAGGCAGGAAATATAACTCCATCTCAGGAGGAAATGCTTGAATCTACAGTTATAAGAACAGCTGCTTCTAAATGTATTATGAGCCTGAGATGAAGCTGCAAAACAAAGAGTCACTCATCCAGACCTTACAGTTCTTTCCAGCATGAAAATCACAGAAAGACACCACTGTCACAGCAAACTGGCAAATTGTCATGGCCCAGAACCTCCTTCATTTACAAGCAGAGGGTTAGGGCGCCTCCTTCATCCACAAGCAGAGGGCGCTGGCCAGTATTGACTTTGAAGATTACAAAAGTCCAGGTTTGCCTTTTACTGAACAGCGAAACAATATCTCCAGGTTTTATGAATGTGAGTGATGATCATAACAGGGATAGAGTTTGAAATATGCTAGCTCAAAGGAAAAAAGAGTCTGGTCTGATAAAGGAGGTCATTTGAAGCTTTCAAATCATGTGAATTGTTGAACTTTAGAAGGCGGGTCATTAGTAAAAATTCCAATCACAGGCACCCTGCTTGTCCACAAGATCAAATTGAAAAGGTACTGACAAAACATGCCATTACACAGGCAGAAAGAAAGTTCTTTGTTTTTCAAAAGGCACTGACCTCCATAGTCACAGAGACTATCTTTCAAGTAATTTGTCATGAGATGACCAAAGCAAATAATGACATCTCGCCTCGTAGCAAAGACAAGGAGACAAGGATACTTTGACTAGGGTTGTTCTCGAAGCATAGTGGTGATTGCAAACAGAGAAGGTAATGTTGTCGATGTTTTTTAAGTTGACCGCCTATCATCATAATCCAAGCAAATCCTTGTCATGCAAACAGATTTGTCAAACAACCTTCAGATACTTTACCTGATGAAGAGCCTCCTCCATTTATGAGCAGATGGCCAAAGTATTGGGTATTGTTAAAGACTGATTAGTCAGAAAGGTGCAGTGGAAGGATACAAAGAAGGAAAATAGAAGTCATTACACAGGTCAAAGATAATGTTTCTAATTCAAAAATATTGCTCTTCCTATTCATATGAAAATGTCTTTCAAAATATACATCATGATGGACAGGGAACATTATGAATATGTATGCCATTGATACCAAAAAAGGGGCAGTTTCCTTAAGGGAAAGGATCAAACAACAATCCAATGTCACATGCCAAAATTCCAAAGGAGCGCTTTTCAAGAAATGGTTTTCAAAGATTTTTAAATGCTTTTGACACATTCTGAATGGTTTTTCCTGTTAAAAAATCACCAAGAAGGTAAAACAGTGAACATAGTCGAGTTATGGAATGGTTCTATTACAAAAAGGGTCAATACACTGGTCAAAGCAAAATGGTAACTGTGTATCAAAGAACCCTGTTTTTTGAGGCAACATTTCAAATCTGCAACCAGGGGTCCTACAAGTCAGTCTACAGGTTCATCAAGTACAGGAGTGATTTGTCCTATTTTCAGTTTCTGGAGAAAGATTTTAAGACAAGTATAGGCATGTTCATCATAAAAGGGAAAGGGTACCATATCAGTGTATCTTGAGTGAAAAGAGGTATCAAAGAAAATCTCCTTTTTAAATATACAAAGGTGAATAGAGCATAAACAAATACAACTGCATTTTGTACCTCACAGTCCGAAAATAAATTTAAAGGACACTTGGCATTTAAGCCAGTTTCAAGGGGAGGCCTTGTCACTTTTGAAGCAGTTAGAAAGGACACTTTGAAACTCAAAAATCAAAGAGGTTAAAGATGTCTTCTCACCAAGTGGGCGTACACCCATAAACTCTTTGATGTGTTAGTAAGAAAATGTCACATTTTTAAAGGGACACGTAAAGGGCCTCCGCCCCAGACAGTCATTGTTCAAGTTTATATGCATATTCAAAATGGCAAGGCCACAGCTTTAAAACAAAAAACAGAGTTGAAAACCAACGTGCTACTTTTCAAAGTTTAAGACCGTTGAAGATTTGTTTTGAAATGACAGTGTAGAGTAAGGTCGAGGGAAATCTTTTCATTTTCAAAATCAAGACAAAACCCCGTGTCTCCCTAAAGATCAAAGCAAGACATTTCCGGGGTCAATTTGCAGAGCCGAGCACCGTTTAACGCGAGACGCGCTGGGAAACATGCTAGCGACAAGGCCAGGAGGATCAACATCGGATGCCAAACAAGAGGCAGACGCCGCACAAAACAAGCGACGCGCCTGTACGCCGCCCGACAGGCCGACCCGACAGGCCATCCAGGTCTATTTTTGCGCGCCGTTCTTTGCTGAAGGAGTGTCGCGCATGCTTTGAAGACCCCCGGTGCTACTCCAGCCCTCCCCAACGGTTGTTCATCGAATCTTGAGGTATTTTCACACATTTTTCTCCCTCGATTTCAAAAAATTTCCAAGAAACATGAAAGTTTGAAATCAAAACCGTGGTGTGAAGTGAAAGGGCTAGAACAGAACTTTGGTATTCCGATAGGAGAGAGGCTGTTTTTACAAAGAAACAGAGTTTACATATTCGACAGAAGCTTGAACGGTGGGGAAGAAATGAGCTGCTACAGCCCTTATTAAAACCATGGAGCTTGTTTAAATACTGTCACCATTGTTCCATAAACGGTGAATTCGACTGTATGCTTACACCAGGGTTAGATTTATGAGCCTGTTGTTTGTTTAATAGAGTGACAAACATATAAGAGAATAGTGAAGCTTAGTAAGAGAAAAGTTTCTTGGTCAGGCAGAGGTTTACAGTTTGAAGCTGCAGAGAAAGATTTTGTTGTAGAGAGACAGGGTTTAGGTCTGAAGAGAAACTTTTCACACTTTCCTCAAAGCATTTCCACATTATTAAAACAGTGAAATGCAACTAGTAAAAGGGGTTTTGACATATTTGTTTTGAAAAAAGAGAACTCACATAGTTTTTGCCAAAAACTGTGTAGTCTTCTAAAAAACTCTGTCATTTTTCTCCAGTCCTGTGTATTGACAGTCTAAACATATGTATGGTGGTTTGCAAGAGATGCAAGATTAGTGGACTGTTGGCACACTTATACAGGGCAAAGTTTTTAATGATTGCAAAAGTTACCATGGAAAGGAGTAAGAGGTATTATGTGACATCTTAAAACTCACAAGAACAGGGTAATCAAAATACTTCTCACAGCAAACTCCTTCTAGCAGTCTGCCCCTCTTCTTCACTATATTGTTTCCTACTGAGAATTTGTTGACAGAGATTTTCCAAAGGTGGACAGGACACTTTCTGAAGGGCAGGTTTTTTTATGGGAATTTAACATTGGAGACAGAGATATAAATGTGGTGGTTGATCTCTTAAATTCACAAGTAAAGGGTGTGTTTCCTAAAACACTGTGCACTGATATTTCACCTAACCTAAGTCTCCTTTTTCTTTCACTGTATGGTCTCTTTTATAGAAATCTGTTGACAGAGATATTCTAAGGATGAGTAGGGCCACTTTCTGAAGAGCAAGGTTTTAATATTTCAAGTTTTGTCTTGGAGACACAAATACAAGTGTTGATTGGCCTCTAACAAATTCACAAGAGGAGTGATTGCTTAAAACTGTACACAGGAAATTTACATAGAAGTCTATCTCCTTTGTACGATATAGTACCCTATTGAGAATTTTGCCTAGCTGAGGTACATTCAAAGGTGAAAAGCTGGTTTTAAGGAGAGAAGAAGTTTTGCGTTACAAAAGCTTGTTGCAATAAGGTCCAATCTCATTTTTCACTGTCTAAGCAGATAGTGACTACTTGAATCCAACAGGTGGCCTTACACACAACCATCGCAAGCTTTACCTCTTCCAAAGCATTTTCAGGTCAGAATGCCTCCAAGGCAAGACAGCAGGAGCGGGCCACATAAAATATATGAGCCCATCTCCACAGAAGAGATTAATGCTCATCCATCTGTACTTTTCAACTTCCATGAAGTAGGCTGCCTTGATTTCTGTCAGAAGATAGAAGAATTCAGGAGTTTTTCGCCATTAACACACTTGTGCGCCCTGAGATTCAAAGAAAAACACTTCCAAGTGGCGGATCTTGATTTCAAAATTTCTCCAAGGTATGTGTCCAAGGCCACCAAGATCCCATATCATGGCGAAAAATGGTTTAAACAAGCTCATCTTGACTTAGAGGATTATAAACCTTTCATCAAACCCGAACATAGAGAGGTTGTCACTGCTATCTTCCCTTTTTCATATCTCCTTGACAGTTATGCTCCGCTTATGAAAGCCATAATGAAATATTTCACTTGTGAAGGGAGGTTTGATCGAATTTATGCCTATCATGTCCGTTTATTGATGCACTTTACTAGAAGCAGGCAACTGAACCTCCCTCACTTTTTGTTCAAAAGCATAGAGAAAATGGCATCCACTGTCCAAAAGAAGGCCCCACCTCAGCAAATCCCTTCTCTTTTTAATCATTCTTTGATCAAGATTATCTTCCTATACCAGCTGGAGAAAAAAGAGGTTTCATGGGATTTATTCATCAGCCATCCATATTTTTCCACTGTTCCTCCTGCCCATATTTCTCCTACTCAGCCTGTCCATCGCCCAGTGCCTCTGTCTAGTAGGCCTACACCTAGAAAACTCAAAATGACTACTGGACAGCCAAGTCAACAGGGGGAAGGAGAGGGCAGTGAAAAGCAGCAAGAAGGAGAGGGTAGTGGACAGCAGCAGATAGGTGATGAAGGGCAGCAGGCAGATGATGAAGGACAGCAGATACAAATTGAGGGACAGCAGCAAATAGAAAGTGAAGGACAGCAGGTCCAAGATGAACAGAAACAGGTACACATGGATGAACAGCAGTTAGATGATGAGGAACAGCAACAAGTGCAAAATGAAGAACAGCAAGTTGGGCAGGAAATTGAAACACCTCTTGAGCCACAAATTGGACAAGACATTGATGAAGAACAGCAAGCTAAGGCTGCCACCTTAACAGTGACAAAGATTGTTCCTAGTAAGAGGAAATTGCCCAAAAAGACACCTTCTAACATGCCAAGGAGGAAAAGCGCCAGATTGGCTTTCAAAGGCAAAAGCAAAGTTGGGGAAAGTACAAAGCATGGAGGTGAATTAGCTATTATCCCGATCCAAAGCGATGATAGTGACAATGAGGCCCGCCTTCTTGAAAATATCTTAATTCATAAGGAAGGGCAAATTGATGCATTAGAGCAAGATCTTCAAATGGCAAGGAATTTCAATCATTTCTTGGAGATTGAAAACAAACAAATGAATGTGCACACATGTGTTCATGAGGCACGGGCGATTAAGTATAAGAAAGAGGCAGAAAAGGCGCAAGCAAGAATTGAAGAGCTCATTGGTGAGTTTGATGATGAAGAGGAGGGAGACCAGCCTAGGCGGAAGAGGCCTAGGACCATTGGGCTTAAAAGAGCCTTGGAAAAGCAGAGAGCAGAAGAGCAAGCCCAGCTCCAAGCCTTTCCTCTCACTGCACTCCTTGAGCAGGAAATTGAGGAAAACAAAGAGGCTTGGCTTGAAAGAGCTAAAAAACATTTGGAGATGAAGCTTGAGAGGGCCAATAGAGATTTAGAGCTGCAGAGGAAGAGGACACGCCACTTCCAAAAGCTGAATCAGTTTGCCCGGCGCAAACTAAAGGTAGCACAAGAGAAATTGAAGAAGGTGAAGGGGAAACGCCTAGCACGGAAGGAAGGGAAAAGCATATCAGCCCTTGATATTTTGGCCTCAGCTTCGGAGCATGTTGCTATGGACCCTTGAGGGTCATGCATGCCAAATTAGGGCATTTTTCGACAACTTTTTGTTTTTTGGCATTTTTTGGGTTTTTGGTCGAAAACTCATAATTTCGCCATTTCAATTTGAGGAATTGTCAAGGGAGGAGGATGACACCGATAGATGCCATAATTCTATGAGCAGGTCTCCAGCGATTTTCAGGGCATTTGGATATCATTCGCCCCCCTCAAATTGGCGAAAAATGCCCTCTTTTTGCACATTCTGCCCGCCATATCAGCAGTCTGCTATTTTCTGGGTTTTTGCACACAGGTACAGTTTTGGATGACTTCCAGGCCTCAGATTGAGATGGTTCCAGTTGTGCCGGAAAGTAGACACATCGAGCTTTCCAGCAAGCCCTCATGAGCCCCATTTCGACATCGAGAAGGCTGCCTATTGCATCCAGCAAGTCAGGGGACCTTTTTCAGGCATAAATATGAAGTATTTTTGTAATTTTTGAACCTCAAAAATCTGCTTTTCCCAAATGTGCGTTAAGCTATTTTTATCCTTGGGAAATGATGTAAAGTCAATATAATTTCTATTTTTAGCAGTTTTTTAGATATTTTATGGGATATTTTGTGCCTTGGGCTTTGCAAAGCCTCAAGGACAAGTTTAGATATTTTGACTTGGCCAATGGGATAGCTAGTTGCTCCATGAGGTTTTCCTCCCTCAAGCCTATTTATTCCATGGGTTTCATTGTAAATCAAAGGCTGAACTTGAGAGAAGAATCAATATATTGGTCATATGAGCTTTGAAGAACATATTTGTGTTATGATTTTTGGACTGCCTCTTGGATGCTTTTGATGAATGATGAAGGATTGGTGATGGATTCCATGACATGGTAGAATGGTATAGTTTTTCTTGCTATGTTTTTGTCTTCTAGTTTTCATCCATAATACATGCTTCTTGCTGCTATAGATCAGTAGAGATTAGTTTTGAGATATGCCCATGGAGGCACCTCAAAATTCCTGAATCTTCATAGCTTGATGTTTTCTTCTTCCCTTGTTATGCTAAAGAATTCTTAACTGCTCTTTAGTAACCTAAGGATAATGTTTGCTAGTTTTATTTACAAGTTCTATGCATGTTGAGTAGGATGTATGGTGTGCCCTGCCAACCTATAAGCTGTCCATAGTTCTGTCCATAAAACTTTCTCTTTGACTGATTAGTTGATCATCTTGTTGAACCAAGGAGGCCTAGTCCCGATCTAGCCCTTTGCCTAAAACTATGAAAGCTTGTTTGTCAAAGTGCCCAATGACTTAGAGACTATGTTTAGGCGTTCCGGCGTAGTTTATGAGTCGTTAGTTTGTCTTATGTGTTTTCCCCAAAGTCTGATAGCCATTTCCCGAAGTTAGAGGGTCTTATACCTCTATGTATGGCTGGAATGTTTGATTTCTATGTATTAATTAGCTCATAGTTACATTTAACATGATTAATGGCTTGCTATAAAATGTTTATGTCTTCTATCAACTAGTTACACTTGAAATCCCTTTGTCTTTCACCAACTTGTTGTCCATTTAACCCATTTTGCCCAAAGATCCCTTCTACCGTGAATCAAATCGGCCCTACAGCAGCCTTGCATCATCATCTCATAGCTTCCTTGACCTGTTTGACCCCATAGCCCATTGATCTGACTTCTTGTTATCAATTTTTATATCTTTGATCAGTTTTATCCCTCACAAACTTAAAAAATCAAAAAACTAAAAACTCACTTCATAACTAGCCTAATATCAGAACACCATAAGCAAACACACCGATATCTTTTGCATATAATAGAGAGAGCCCTCTCTGAGTCTAGGAAGGCTAGGTCCTTGGGCTCCAAAGCTTGTTTTGATGTTACATCGCCATTTGGCTTACCAATCGGCCAAATCACGGGACTCTAACATAATGGCGATCACGGTGGGACTTTTCTGAGTTTATTTTAATCTTAATATCTTGCAAGACTCACGGAAAGTCCCTTTTTTAGACTAAGCATATCTACGATCAGTTATCCCACCGCTCTCTAACATAATGGAGATCACGGTGGGACTTTTCTGAGTTTATTTTAATCTCAATATCTTGCAAGACTCACGGAAAGTCCCTTTTTTAGACTAAGCATATCTACCATCAGTTATCCCACCGCTCTCTAACATAATGGCAATCACGGTGGGACTTTGAGTCAAAACATCCTAGGTATCCCTTAGGAACTCTCAAAATCTCAGTCAAACTTAGAAGAGTAGAATCTAGTTGTCTCACCATCCTAGCAAAATGATGAGTCAGTTATAGGAAATTCTTCCAAACCTCAGGACTACATAAAACTCAAAAAACCCCAAAACACTCCCTTAGATTGTATTTTGACAGTACTGGTGGTGGACCATACAAGTATACCTCAAAACAACTGATTTTCCACCTGGCGACTCCACTAACTTCTAGTAAAGCCTTACTATTTCACCAAACTCTAGGCTACTATCTGATAGACCTATCCCATCACTCACTAACATAGCGGGAGATGGTAAGACATTGAGTACATAATAGTCCAGCAAACTCTTATAGACTCTTTGGGCCTTTCGGTACCATAAACAAGCAAGCAGTCCATAAACTCATTTTTTAGAGTAAACTCTTTTTGTTCTCATCACCCTAGCAAAGTGTTGAAACAAGTCTAGGATACTTTGAACCATAGGCTGCACATAAAACTCAGAAAATCCAAAAACATTCTCAGATTAGTTACTGGTGGTGGACCATAGCTATCTTCACAAAAACAACCCAGTTCCACCTGGCGACTCCACTAATCCATCCCTTTTATTTTGACCATCCTTCACCTTAGTAGAACTTTAGAGAAATCACTCATCCAAAACATTCACCAATACCATTCTCTTTAAACTCTGGATCTAAAATCTGGCTTCACGAAGAATCAATACCAGAGCTCATCCAGACCCAAATCCCCCTATCATAGTAGATGACCCAGAGAAGATTCTGTGGCAAGCTTCCGAAACTGATCATCTAGCTACTGGTAGATCCATTCATAGAACAAGATCTGTACCTAAACATCGCACTATCCTACTAGATTCACCTTTGGAACTAGAGTCATCACAAACTCTTCCCAGAAGAAAATCATATAGTAAGATAAACTTCGACGATCTTGAACCCCTAAACCCACCACAGAGTCCTATTAGAGAAGCTTCACCTACTACCCCTCCTGATTTCCAGCTTCTTTATCAATTTGGCTCCTATCATCCCAGATCTGCTCAAAACCAGATCACTAGTCCAAGTTCATCCGCCACACCTGGTCAAACCACCACTGTTCAAACCACTTCACTTCAGCCTACTAGTCCTCATCTTGTACATCATCCACTAGCTCCAGTCATGGCAGCCTGGTATGCACCTTTGGTGTTGCCACCGCCTTTAGCTCCTCTCCCAAACAAATATCAAGACAAAATCCCACACTTTACTGGAGAAGACACCACCACACCTCAAACCCAAAGCATGGTTCAAAATCTTAGCTCCAAACAGTATCCATGATATCCCAGAACTACATCAAGTTTTCAGAAATAGGTGGGAAATCCGAAGAAACCCCATTCAAATCCTGTCAGAATATAACAATCTTAAACGGGAAAATGGGGAAAGTGTCCAAGCTTACTGTACTAGGTTCAACAGTGTATATAACTCCCTACCACCTCATTTCAAACCTCCACTTGGTCTAGCCTTGGCAAAATTCCCCGAAGGTTTCGATCCGGACATGACATATCATCTGAGAGATAAGGATCCCCCTACCTTAGAGGAAATGCAACAAATAGCTATAAAAGAAGATGCCAACTTAGCTGAAAAAAGAGCTAGAACTAGATCAGAAAGAAAGGTCACATATAGAGATGAGGTCTCCACTTCATCACCTTCCCTAGATCCCCGAATAGATGACTTAGTCAAATCCATGGCTAAAATGTGGGAAAAGATCAATGAAAAGGCTCCTGTTAGGGATAACCAGCCAAACCCTCCAAACAGAAACCGGAACCGGAACTTTAGGAGGGAACAACCCCAAAACAGACCAAGGGAAAATGACCAACAGATCAGGCCACCATTCAATGAAAACTATGTGGAAGAAGATGATAGGGACTCAGAACCTCTTGATGAACATCATTTAAACCTCATAGGGTCTGACAATGAGAGTGAGGTGTACCTCACCGAAGAAGAACAAGCGTTCTTTTCTCCTGATCAAGATGAGACCAACTATGAAGATCTCGATGACCCCGCCATAGAGTTTCAAAATGCTATTATAGAAGCCCACAGGCAATATGACCTTAGAAGCAAAAGAAACCAAGATAATGTCAAGAAAAGTAAATATGCTACAAAACTCAGACTACATCTCGAAAGCATGGTAATACAAATCAAGGTGAAGAAGCTGACCAAAGCAAAGCTAAGATTATCCAAGCTAGTCCTCTCTCGGTCTCACCGTACTTCCCCAAAGAATCCAAACAACTATGGCAAACAAAATCCCTAAACAAGGTCAACAAAATCGAACATAGAAAGGTATTGGCTGAAAAAGCAGAAACAAACATATCTAAACTTCATTACCTTTGGCTTTGGCCGAAATACATGGTCAAGATCACCATGCCTCTTCTTGAACTCATTGCCTCATATAAATCCACAAGTACTAGGAGTCTTAAATCTAGGGAATGATGCAAATCTGATATCTGTTACGATGACATTCACGAGAAGTATTGTTTGGTCAAAGTGGAAAATTCAAGAGGAGCTACTCTTCCATTTGTGCTTTCATCACATTAAATCCTCACAATGCCATACTGAACTCGGCATACCGACATAATCTTATGCCAAAGGTAGTAATGGAAAAGACTAGGCCACCAAAATCACAAGACCATACAAAGACATCTTCATTTGATTCAAGTAGAGTCAATGCAGGTTTGATCAAAGACCTTTGTTTCAATCTATTTGGCCCCAAATACCTAAAATATACGATCATGGATATAGTAGTGGCGGTGTTCTCCTCCCAAATGCAGAGGTGCTGTCAGGATGCCCAGAACCAAACATCGAATATCAACATGGACATGTCATATGCCACCATTCTTGTATCGAGACTAAGACACTTTACGAATCACGCAAGCCATGATTAGAAGTCAAGATGGGACGAGACAACATTCCAATGTGTTCCTTATTCAGAACGATAACATTACAGCATATTGATGAAAAAAAAACGGAGGAAAGTCCGGAGAAACCTAATGTAGACTTAGTCCTACATTAGCTATCACAGTGCCTATGATGAACTAGACACTCAAAGCTGATCATGACAGTTGTGTCTTGAAAGTAAGTTTTCCTTCACGAAGTAGGATTAGAACAAGAGCACAAATGATGTACTACCAAGTAGCAAATTGCTCACAGATTTTAGTCAAACACCAGCGATGACTTGTGGAAACTACCACGGTGAAAACTTTAAAGGAACCTACACATTATAGCACATTTAGAACAAGAACAAAGGAGTTCAATGTTACTGCCATACCTCAAAAGATTTACCATCATATGACCCCAACCTCCTACACCAAATGAATCTTTAACTATAACCTGTGACTCAAAATCTTGAGAAAAGACGAGATAAATTTCTCATGAGCAAGAATGATAGTTGCAATCCTAGCATACACTCGAACTACGAAATTAGCTCACTTATTAAATGCTTTTTGAAGAAATTCCAGCCAAAATCAGAAATCTCATGCGAATACAATTTCTCTGAAAAAGCAAAGAAATTACCATGTCACTACCTTCCCCTCAAAAAATAGTTTTTACAAGAAAACACAAAAATCTGAAACAAATTAAATATTAAAGGATAAACGGTGGTCATAGATGCAACGTTTAGGAATAGCGCATCCCTGCATGATTATGTTTTTTCTACTTTCAAGGAACCATGATTTACGAATTAAAGTGCTTTTAATGTCGTGTATGTTTGCAAGATGATGTTTGAGTCTGTAATTACTAAGATTCGCACAAGTATAAAACGGCAAAATTTTTTTTCAAGTTTGAAATGAAATAGTTCATTGAAATTGCAAACCACCCAATGTCAATCTGTTCATAATCATGTTCAGTTTCAGGCTACACTACATGCATACTGCTGATGATATCGTATCACAATATAAGAATGACTTCAAGGCCATGCATTGCAGGAAAGCCTCTGATAAATAATTGTCAGATATTGAGAGAAATTTACAAAATCTGAAATTTAGAATTCTTGCATGAATCCTATGTCATGTTAAGAGAAAATTTCCAAATTTTTCTTCCGGGAAGTTAGTGGGCCAAGGGTGAGAGGAGATCATACGAGGATAAGATGCTTAAATTCCGTCATTTTCCAAGATTTTGAGTTTGGAACACTTGCATTCATTGTACATACCATTGTTTGAAATATTGAAAAGATAGAAAAATCAAAAACTGATAAAGATAGGAAAGTCAAAAAATAGTAAAAGCGAAAAAGAGACGAAATTGAAGATAGAACAAATATCCCATTTAAAAAATAGTCCTTGACGAACAGCCTAAATGCAGCTACTAACATTCTTCAATGTCTTGTTGACTATCTAGCCTAATCATAAAATTCCGAGAAGAGCATGTTTAAGCCTATTCTTGATAAGTTATTGAGTGCCAAGATAGTCAACATTGTGAATTGACTTATCTGAGGCTTAGATTAGGGAGAGATTCTGGTTCACATACCATGAGAACCAGGAAAGCGGATAGAAAAAACACATTGTACATCTTAACGCTTGTCTAGTTTCAGCACAGTAACGATATAACGACATTCGACTTGTCTTTAGCGAATGCGACAAATCAGGCTAATCATTTGATTTGGTCGACATTCATGTTGTAGTTGATAAATCGTCAAGCGCCCAATCTTGACAGTCGATCCTTTAGACGAAAATGAAGAGTTCATCAGTTCAAATGAACAGAGATATAAGTAAGAAAATGAATGGGTTCATTTTTACAAAAAAAATATACTTTTATTAATTTAGCACTGGTTCAAATGCGCGAAAAAGAAAAAATGTTAGGAAGATAGTGGGGTAGGTGAAGTATCATTGATGTTAACCATCTTTTGTCACTTTTCAGAAATAACGCAGCAAAGTATTTTCTTGATGGATAGACAACAGGTCTTCATAATAATCTGAATTAAGACACCTCACAGCCTTCCAGTACCCTCCCCAAATGGAAACCTTGTTAACCATTCATGTACACATGTGGCGGCCTTCTCTCTACCCAGTACATTTCACAAAACTAATTTCCTTATGCCAATATGTCATCTAAACTTCCTCCTAAAACTTTTCGCCTTTCTACTTTTAGACACCTGTCAAAATCAAACCTCGTATCCCTTTCCTACAGCTTCCAACACAGTCTACCCATCAGCTTTAAAAGAAGACAAATCAAATACGTTTCATCTCTATATTAGGAAAGTAGCGTTTAAGGCATTTTACCAACAACCCCAGCTAATCAAAACCCAAAAACCTCCTCATATGAACCTACCATATTGCAAACCTACTTGCAAATGAAATTAACAGCTCTAAGTCACGCCATATATCCTAGATCATGCCTGCACCAACCTCAACCTCAAGGCGGCTATTAGGTGTTTTCTGATGTTTTATAGTTTCTACAGGAAGAAATACTCTTCATCTCGGGAAAATGCTTGAATCTCTGATTGAGAGAAGCAGTGCTTCTAAATGTAACTTAAGCTATGTAATACATAAGCAACTTCTCATCGGACTTTCGGCTCTTTGTATAAAAATCCATTAAAAAAATTTCTTGTCTCAATAGCCCAGTAAGTATCATAGCGAACCGCCTTCATTTTACCATGATTAGAAGCGCCTCCTTCATTACAAGCGGCCATAGCGTGTAAACTTTAAAAGGTGCAGTCGAAGATTTGCTGAACAAGTGAAAAATATCTCGAGGTTTTATGAATGTATTAATGATCCATCTGATGAGTTTGAAATATGCTAGCTCAAAGGAAAAAAGAGTGGTATAATAAAGGAGGTCATGACAAATGTGAATTTTGAACTTTAGAAAGGCATGATAATAAAATTAAACTGACCCGTCTTAATGACTGTAGTCCACAAGATCAAATTGGTAGTCTTGACAAAACATGCCATTACGGAAGAAGAAAGCTCTTTGTTTTACAAAAGGACAACACGACTTCTCCATGATCCACAGTATCCTTGTGTTGTCATGAGATGACCAAAACAAATGATCATTTAGTATACGAGCGGAAACGGAAAACGATACTTTGGCTAGGGTTTTAAAACAGTAGTGTTTATGATTTACTTGATGTTTCAAGTTGGTTGCTTATCTTATAATCAAGCAAAACAGCCATCTGACCTTAAATATTGAATGCTTTTAACAAATTGAGGAGCCTCCTCCATTTGTAATGATGGCCAAGGCATTTAGCGGTATTGTTGAAAGTGATTGGTGGAAGTGCGATTGAAGGATACAAGAAGAAAATAGAAGTCATTACAGGTCAAAAGATATGTTTCTAATTCAAAAAAATATTGCTCTTCCTATTCATATGAAAATGTCTTTCAAAAATATACATGATGGATGAGAGCGTTATGAATATATGCCATTGATACCAAAAAAATGGGTTCATGGGAAAGGATCAAACAACAATCCAATGTCACACATGCAAAAGTCCAAGGAAGCGTACACCGAGAAATATATTCAGGAAGCACCAGAATGATTTTGACACGATGCGAATGCGTTTCAACTGACCCAAAAATCACCCGAAGGTAAAGCGATGAACATAGTCTATTTATGAAAATGGTTCTATTACAAGAGTCTTGCGATCAAGAAAAATGGTAAGCTGTGTATCAAAAGCCTGTTGCTGTATTTCTAATATCCTTTGAGATGGACAAGGTGAATAGGTATACAATTTATGAATAGGAAAAAGGTTTGTTTGATAAAATATCCTTTGTTTCGTCTTAAAATAAATACAGTTTTCATCATTCCAAAGAATGGATGTACAGATAATACACCTATAAGCAAGAAAGTACTGAAGATCATTTTCTTAATCAAAGTCAAAGAAGCTAAATTTGCCTAGCTGAACTAATACACTAACGAGGGTCTACAATTAGTCTACAGTTTCATAAATGCGAAATTGATATTTATTTTGATTTCACAGAGAAATATTCTACATTGTATAGGCATGTTCATCATAAAGGAAAGGGTGCCATATCGATTACATTTGGTAAAAAAATTATCAAAAGAAATTTCCTTTTCAAATATACGAAGGTGATAAGCTGATAAGTGACTCGTTTGTCACTTGATGGAAAAATAGATTTAAAGAAACTGTTAGTGAGTTCAGAGAAGGCCTTCTTGTCTGTGCTTGGTATGAAAGATATTTGAAAATTAAAAAATCAAAACATTAATGTCTACTCACCCAGAAAGTAGGCGAGCACTCACTTAAACTCTTTGATATGCTAATAAAGTCCTTTATAAAAGATGAAAAGGATAAGCCCTAAACGATTATTGTTTCAAGTTATACTATAAAACAAATAAACAAAATACAGAGTTTGAAAACAAAACGAGTTAAAACTAACGTGCACAAGGTTAGTAGTTGAAAATTTATTTTGTGTGCAAAAGTAGGTGAAATCTTTTATTTTCAAAAGCGAAGACAAAACAAACCTCCTATTAAAGCAAGAAAATTCGGGTCGATTTGCGAGTTCCAGCATTTATTGGCGAGCGGCCAGCACAAACACATGCTTGGTAACTAAGTAATTCTAAAGGCGGTGGTGTGGCCACAGCCTTTCTTATTTCCTGTCGGCCAGCCAGCGCACAGCCGCCGGCAGCCCGACCAGCCAGACCACCGGAGTGGTGTGTTTTGCGCGCGTGCGACCTTAAGAGTGCGAACTAATCTTAAAGGTCTGCAGACACTTCAGTCCAACTCTTCCTTGAGTCTTTTGACATTTTCCAAGGTATTTATTTCATCCACATTTCGGAAATTACCAAATGATAAAGGCCGGTTTTTGCATAGTATATCATTGAAGCATGTATGGTTGGTCTTCTCCCCAAAATAAGATCTTCAGCATTAAAAGGGTCTTGATTATGGTAAAAGAAATCTTCTGACTCTTTGCTCAAAGTTTTGGGCTTTAACAACCACTGTTACCTCTGCTTTAAATATAACTACATTGTATACTCACACCAAGGTTAATGACATATTTTTTGTTTAAAGAAGTAGCCATAAAAAAGCAGTGGTTGGAAGTATGAAAGTTTCTTGATTAAATGATTCTGAGTTTGAAAAATTTGCCGGAAGACTTTGTTATAGAAGACGGTTTAGTCTAAAGAAACTTTTCACACAGTCATGAACCTTTGCACATTATCAAAACGATTAAGTGCACTTTCGATGGGGGTTTTATTATATTGTTTAGAAAAACTCACATTACTAAAGCTTGAAAGTAGTCTTCATAACTCGTCATTTTACTCCAGTCCACCAGCATATTTTGTCTAGACTTATATTTACTGATGATTGCAATAGATGGAGAATCGATTAGAAAAGTTATTTCCACTTATATAAGCAGAGTTGTAAATATTTGGGGAAATTCTCCTTGGCTTGAAATTAGTGTATTGGTTGACATCTAAAGGTTTCAAGCAGGAGTAATCAAAGCACTTCTGTAGCTCCTTTTAGTCGCCTCTTCTTCTTATATTGGCTACCTCACGAGAATTTGTTGTGGGAATTTTCCAAAAGGTGGACAAGACACTTGCGAGAGGGCAGATTTTTTGATGGGAATTTAACATTGGAACGGAGATATAAATGTGGTGGTTGATCTCTTAAATTCACAAGTAAAGTGTGTTTCTAAAACATTGTTTATAGCGATATTCCACTAACCTAAGTCTCCTTTTTCTTTCAGCTGGTCTCTTTTATAGAAATCTGTTGGCTGGAATATTCTAAGAATTGGTGAGCCACTTTAGAGAGACGGGGTTTTAATATTTTAAGTTTTGTCTTGGAACACAAATACAAGTGTTGATTGGCCTCTAAAAGTGCAATAAAGGTGATTGCTGCGCCATTATCTGAAATCTATGTGATTTTGTCTCATCTTTACGAGATGGTACCCTAATGAGAGTGCTAACTTTGTTGGTATCCTAGTGAAAATTTTGTTTTAAGGAAGCAGTTGTATTATTTACAAGCCTATTGCAATACATCCAAATCTCATTGTGCATTCTGTCCATGATATGTTAAACACGATTTGAACCCGTGAGGCATTTTACACAGTGTGAAAGCGGTTACCTTTTCCAAAAGCATTTCAAGTCAAAATACCTCAAGAGCAAGATCTAGGCTTGATCCACATAAAGATATGAGCCCATCTCTGAAGATTAATTCTCATCATCTGCTTTTCAACTTCCATGCATTGTTGCCTTGATTTTGCAGACAAAGAAGAATCAAGTTTTCGCCATTAGCTTACTTATGTTGCTCACGAAGATTTAAAAAAACACTTCCAAGTGGTGGATACGATTTAATTTCTCAAGGTAACTTACATTTAGAATCCATTATCATGGCAGAAAAATGGTTTAAACAAGCTCATACTTGACTTGGGATTATAATATTTCATCAAACGAAGATATGGAAGAACATCGCACTTTATCTTCCTTTTTCATATCTCCTTCAACGGAATATATATAAAACATAAGCCATAATGAAATATTTCGCCTTGAAGTTTTAGTCAATTTATACTGCCTATCATGTCAGTTTATTGATGCGCACAAACCAGGCAACTAAACTCTCCTTTGTTCCAAAGCACGAAAATATGCTGTCGAAGAAATTTACCTCGGCAATCCTTCTCTTTTCATCATTCTTTGATCAAGATTATCTTCTATACCAGCTAGAAGAAGAAAAGAGTGTCATAAGTTTCTTCTCATTGTCGTTCTCACTTTATTCCTCTTGCCATATTTCTCTACTTCAGCACATCCATATACAATTCACCTCACATCGTAGGCCTACACCTAGAAGACTAGGAATGACCTCCAGGCCTTCTGGTGGCCGAGAAGAAGGAAGGCGTGGAAACGGCTGTGAGATAGAGGATGAGGACAGGTATTGGATGTTGAGAGAGGACAGCCAAGTCCAAGCGAGGAGGAAGGAGAGAGACGTGGAGCAATATTGTGAGCCCGGTGTGAAGGACAACATATACAAGTGCAAGGCAATGACAAATAGAAGATGAAAATTGTGAGTCCAAGATGAGTATACAGTACACACATTGATGAGCAGCATTTGGAGTAGTGAAAATTTGACCAGATACAAATTGAGGACATGTGAGATAGGTGATGAAAGGGCAGGCGGATGATGAAGGGCAGCGGCAAAATTAAAGTCGAAACAATAATGAAATTTGCCACCATCCGGTAATAAGGTTATACAACGGAAGTAAATTACCCAAAAAGACATCTTCTATCATGCCAAGGTATGATTGACAAAATTAAAGCCAGTTAGGCAATTGGACATGAAGGTGATTCTTCTTCTGTCTATCCCAATGACCAGCGTGTCATGGGCAACCTCACGGGAAAACCTCCTCATTCACAAGAAGAGGGCAAATTGAGAGGTATTAGAGAAGATCTTGAAAATAATTTCAACCACTTCTTGGGGTTAATAAGCCAGATGAAAGTTCATACGGCTATCCATGAAGCACGGACGTAAGTATAAAAGGCAGCCAAGGCGCAAGCAAGGTTGAAAGAGCTCATTGGTGAGTTTGATGATGAAAGGAGAAGACCAACCTAGGCGGAAGGGCCTAGGACCATCGGAGCAAAGAGCCTTGGAGAAGCGAGAAGCGAGCAAGCCAGTCTGAGCCTTCCTCTCAACACTCCTTGAAGCGAGAGAAGTGGAAAAGCGAAACGGCAGAAAGAGCTTATGACATTTTTGGAAATGAAGCAGAGAAAGGAAGCGAATAAAGAGATTTAGGCTTGTAAGAGAAGGACCACACCACTTCAAAGTGAGATGGTTGCAGTGCAAGCAGTATACAAGAAGAAATTAAGAAGAAGTTGAAGGAAAGCCTAGCACGGAAGGAAAGGAAAAAGCACTCTCGACCTTGTCCTTTTTGGCCTCGAACGAACATGTTGCTATGGACCATGAGGTCATACACCCAAATTAGGGCCTTTTGACGCTTTTTGTTTTTTAGCATTATTTAGGTTTTGAGTGAAAACTCATAATTTCGCCATTTCAGTTGAGGAATTGTCAGGAGAGGGATGACAACGATAGATGCCATAATTCTGGCGAGGTCTCCGGCGTTTTCAGGGCATTTGGAGATCATTAAACTCAGGTGGTAAAGAAAAATACCCTCTTTTTACTTTGTGCACGCCGCGAAGCTGATGCAGCAATTTAAGTTTTGCACAGTGCAGTTTTGGATAACTGATTCTCAGTTAGAATGGTTTAAGTGCGCGGAAAGTAGACACATAGAACTTTGGCAAGCCACTCATGAGCCTCACATTTTTGACTTCTTCATCAGGAAAGAGAGAGAGCTGGCTATTGCATCCATCAAGTCGGAGGGACTTTTAGAGCATAAATGAAGTATTTTTGCCAATTTTTTGAACCCAAAATGCAGCACTTTGAAATGGTAAGCTATTTATTTTATCCTTGAAATCATGTAAAGTCAATATAATTTCCATTTTTATAATTTTTGAATATTTTATGGGATATTTTGTGCCTTAAGAGAAACTTTACCGACCTACGAAGGGACAAATTTAGATATTTGACTTGACCGATGGGATAGCTAGTTGCTCCATGAGGTTTCCTCCTCAAGCCTATTTATTCCATAGGTTTCATTGTAAATGAGCGAACTTGAAAGTGTACATTGGTCATATGAGCGTGAATACACGTATGATTTTTGGAGAGCGCCTCTTGGATGCTTTTTGAGGGTGATGAAGGATTGGTGATGGATTCCATGACATGGTAGAATGGTATAGTTTTTCTTACTGTGTTTTTTGTCTTCTAGTTTTCACATTCATAATCCATGTTTCTTGCTGCTATAGATCAATCAAGAGATTAGTTTTGAGATATGTAGCCGACTTTATAAATTCTGAATCTTCGCCAGCTTGATGTTTCTTCTTCCTACTGTTATGCTAAGTGTAAGCGCTCTTTAGTAACCTAAGGATAATGTTTACTAGTTTATTTAATTTCATGTATTTAAAGTAGGATGTATGGTGTGCCACCTTTCTCGCTTTTGTCCATAGTTCTTGTCCATAAAACTTTTTCTGCTTTAGTGATTGCAGTGTCTTCATTGAACAGAAATTTAGATACGATCGCCCTTTGCCTAAAACAATGAAATCTTAACGTCAAAGTGCTTAATGACTTAGAGACTATGTTTAGGCATTCGAGCGTGGTTTATAGGTTGTTTAATTTGTCTCATGTGTTTTCCCAAAGTCTGATAACCATTTCCCGAAGTTAGAGGTCTTACCTCTATGTATGGTTGGAATGTTTGATTTCTATGTATTAGTTAGCTCATAGTTACATTTTAACATGATTAATGGCTTTTATAATGTTTATGTATCGCTAGTTACACTTAGAAATCCCTTTGTCTTCACCCATTGTTGTCCATTTCCAACCCAATTTTACCTAAGATCCCTTCTACCGTGAATCAAATCGGCCTTTCCTCATTGCTACATCATCACCTCCTGTTCTTGGCTTCTTTGTACCTTCAATTTATCTACATCTTATGACTATCGGATTTATGTATTTGATCAGTTTTATCCTCCTGAGCAAAAACCAAAAAACTAAAAATATATTTCACTAACTAGCTAATATGCCAGGTAACACCATAACCAAACACAAAATGTTTTTTATAATAGAGAGCCCTCTGTTTAGTCAGAAGGCTAGTGCTGTAGGATCAGCTTGGTTTAGTACTGGGTCATTTGGCTTGCCAAACCAGTAAAATCAGGACCTAACAGATAGGTCAGTGCCATCCATTGGGCTATGAGTCATGAAAAGGCCATTATACATGCAACAATAACAAAAGCCTCAGAAAATTATCTATTTTTAAAGATCTTTTAGACTGGTGTAGGATGGAACATTAAGGAAGAAAGTAGAAGAAGGAGAAATGCTTAATTTAAATCTATAGGTCAGTGAAGGTCATTTAAATGCAGTTTTTAACGATGTCTCTAGTATCAAGAGAGGACAAAGGAAACAACATAGATCAGACCCGAGTCATTTTAACTCAGATATTTAACTCAACGGAAAAGCGAATAAATTTGGTAAAGAAACATCAGCAGAAAAAACCCCTAAGTTCATACATTGGCAGTAGAAACTAACATCAACCATTTGGATTAGAAACACATGGATTCACTCTTAGATACATAAGGCAAAGCATTAAAGAGGTAGGAAATGACATAGGGTACCTAAAGAATTGAAATCCCATATACACACATTGCCTACGAGAAGAACGCAAACAATATGAAAATGTGATATCTGAGTTAGAAAGACATCACTAATGTAATGGATCACAACAGAAAAAATTGCTGGGTCATTTACAAACAAATTATTTTGTAGAACAATGGCTAATACTATCCAAACTCCTCCAATCTAGTACACCTGAAGCTTCTACTATTCCCTCCCATTCCTAGCAATTTTGAATGAATCCCTCTATGACAGAAAATAAAACAACCACAACAACCCTTACATTATGATCTCTTAAGTTCTTATAGAGAGATAAGCGGGAGTAGATACAAATTAAATGAGTCTCATTAAGGCGGGAATGGTGGAGGAGAAACAGAACCCATTCTCCTTAATGGCGTTATGTTGCTATTAGATTGGTTAGACGTTTGCACTGATCGAGCATTGACCTCTGTATGTTCTTTAAAGTCCTTTCGATGTTTGGAATCTGTGGTAAAACATACCGGAATAGATGAATCTGGGTGAAGGTCTACGGCCTCTCCATGCCTGCTACAACCTCGCAGGTCCTTTAAGAAGCTCCCGTCAGATTTCTTGCTCGGAGCTCGAGGGGCATGGAGGCATTGTGGGAAGACCTTTTGAAGAAAAGTATTTCCTGGCAGATCATTAAACATGGATAAATCTTGTTGCGTGTGCGTTGGTCTTCAAAGCACCTTTTCCCTTGAACACGGGATTATAATTGTTAACCTCCGTGCTCGGTTTGAACCCCGCCTAAAAATGTGTCTCTGGCCTTCAGCGGCTGAATTGGCCTCTACGTATTTACTGCACAATAAAATAATTGTTATGAACTAAGTGGTGGCGAGCGGAGGAATGCTTTGGAGGCCGGGAGAGCGAAACATGTGGAAAGTGGAATAGTGGCAGTCGGAAGAAATGATACTAGTGTAAAGGCCCAAAGGTTAAACGTTTGGGGATAACACAAGAAAACATGGCAAACGATGGGCAGGGCCCATGTAGGCAGAGGCCTTATCCATGGTCATAAAAGGTGAAAGTCATGATGGTGTAAAGGTGGCTCTAAGCAGAAAAATTGCACTTGGGATATTGCGATGGAGGGGTTTGCGGCGATGCGCATAAATAATGTTGTGATGGGTCCATTGGATTTAAACAAGCGAAAATCACGATCAGGAGGAAAATCGATGGTGATATATGTAAATATTGTAGCGTCAGTCGCGCCAGCAAATATTGCGATGAATCAACATCATCACGATCTGCGATATCGATAAGTGTAATGAACGAAAATACAATGGGATTTGTCCTGCATAAATATTTGTAACAGTCAAGATACGCGCCATAAATATTTTGATGGATCTAACAATGAAGCATATCCTGCAATCACGATCTACAATCTGCTTTATAGCGGGTTAATATAAGAACTTTATAATAAAGTTCTATATGGAATATGTTGCGGGGGGTATAGAAAGGGAAGTAGTTTTAGGCCTATGGTAAAGTTAAAGGGATAGGTTTTGTGGAAATTTCAATGAATTTAAATGAAAGAGGGTACAATAGAGGAATAAGGAGAAAGATATAGCGGGTAGAAGGATATAAGGGATTTGGGGGAAAGGTAAGAAGGGAAAGGAAGAGGGAAAAACATAGAAGCTAAGTGGGAACATGAGATAAGGAAAAAGGGCCTTTGGAGACATTCTTCTTCATAACAAAGAGGGTTTATAATGAGTGACTTGAGAGGATTTTATCAAAGGACAAAAACCTGGCTTCAAGGATGATGGTACCGAGAAGTATTCGCAGAAAATTCAGGGCACATCTTAGCCCCTATTTTGCGCTGTCAAAAATTTCATAGAGCTAGTGAAGATGTAGCAGACCACCAATTTGTCGGATGCAAAAGTTAGTCGGTTAAACGGACTCGTAGAAATTAATGAAGGTTACTAATTATCATACTTTAATGTTTAGAGATCTACATTTCCTCGCAAGCTAAAAGCTGGTTCTGGTGCGCGGTGAAATATTTGAGAAAATTCAACATTTAAATGATCAGATCCAATCATATGAATTCGAGATCCCAAAGTTCTTGGAAACTCCTCCTTCAAACAAAAAGTAAACAAACTTCCATTTGGATATTTGCATTAGTGTGCGGTGAGTATCATTACTTGGTCGTGAAATGATAACGATTAAAGCTTTCGCGATCTATTGCAACACTACGTAAATATTTTTGATCTAAATAAATGAATCAACATATCTTTTTCTTGAACTCATTATGCATATATGGCTGCAAGTACCGTATGCCAGATGAAGCTTACTCTCAAGCAACATCCGTAATGATTGCCAAGATAGTTGATCTGACGTACAGCAATGCACCAGTCTGGTAACCTATATGACAAGTAGGGTAGATTTTGTAAATAAATACATGACCAAAGGCGCCGCCGTTCGATTTCATTCAGTTTGGTTTGGGTTTGTGGTCGGTTTTTTGGAGAAAGTCATTTTGGACTGCGGGAATTGGAGTCAATTTGTGTCGTCAAGTCATCATTTTTGAGTCATGCATTTAAACTGAGTTTTTGACTCCATTCTTGATGGATAAACTTCTTGTCACCTTTCCAAAGACACATGATTCTTGGCACCTCCAAGGAGCTACCATCCCAATGGAGCCAATGTTAGTGTCTTAACCTTTGCAGCCTTCCTCCGATCAAACATGCTCTTACAAAGTGATCTTAAAGTGTCGAGTCAAATTTTGTATCCATTTAGGTAGATCTTGATAAAATTTGGTCACTATGGTATGGAATCAGGATTTGTTCCTCATCAAAGTTATTAAATGCCCGAATTCACATACCATTCAAGCGGTCATACCATCGTCCAGGAGAGGTTTTCATCCTTCATTTCAAGTTCCCTGAGGTCATTTTACACCTTGTTCATGTGATTATTTCAGTAAGGTCAATGCCATCTCCACAGGGTTCTTTGGAGAGTAATTTCTCTTGGATAGATTGATAGCCGGCCAAAAATTGTATCACGATGTTTACACCTTCCCCCTATCATGTCTCCCTTATTATTACTTACCCATCAGATCCCCAAGTCCTCATTTCGCACAAACCTAGTTTCTTGCCACAACATGATTTTCTAAACTGATCTGCACATGTTTGCCCTTTTGAATGCTCCCCTCACTCAATCTCTGAAATTACACTTTCTTACTTTAGCTCCTCCTACTTCCCAAAATTTTCTCCAGAATTTATAAGCCCCTTATCGCCTTCATTTACACCGATTCATTTCGGCATCAAATCCTTGTTCCTACATCGGGATAGGTTTCACTAAAAATAATTTTGAACAATAAAAGACGAATTTTAGAACAATGAGAGGGTTTTCCAAAATAAACAAAGAAGAAAAACCTCCTTCAATTTTTACAATTAATCATTTCCAGAAAACCAAAAAATAGTAACTCGGAGGAGAATTGATGCACACCTCTGTGAAGTGACCTTGAAAATCAAAGTTTATCCTAGCCTTGATTGTGATGCCTTGTGATGAGTCAGAAATGATAACTATACAACGAGCTTTCAATGAGCTTTATGCTGAGCTCTGTTGGAGTTGAGAAGACCTTCAAGGATTGTTGCCTTTCTTTCTCCCTCTGCCTTGAAGCACCCTCATCTTACACATGACTGTGATCTTAAATTTGATTTACCCATGAAGTAAATGAACTCCAAATTAATTATATTTAGGATGATACTTACTCAATAATATTTCCATCGATATCATCTTAATTTGGTTCTCGAACCTCAAGCACCTAAATGCATTATTTATAACCTGACCTTGACAGGTTAATTACGCCTTTATGATAAACACACTCGTACACTCACAACTGAAAACTCAAAATTAAACTCAATATTCTATATTTCAAATATTTTAGCGGTTTGCTTTTAAATGCTATTATGCCGTATTTAGTTTTTTTTGGAAAAGTATAAATTTAGATATCAAATTGCAACCTATTAAACATTAGAAATTGTTCCCTTAAGTTTTATAATTGGTGTTTTAAAATGATTATTGTTCATTGTTCGCTTTATTTTTCGCCCTTCTTCACTTTAATCTGTCTTTATTAATCCTATTCCATATATTCCAAACCACTCATATCATCTCGTGCTGTATTTCTCCATGAGTGTATCATTGCAACTAATTTCCCACCTCTTTCATCTCCACCCGTCCCAAAATCCCAAAGTCCAAGTTACTCCCAATTTCAAGTGGTTTCCCCCCCTTCCAAAGTTTGTCAAATCCTCAAAGGGAAAACTACATAACAAGACTACATTGTTCCCAACACTCCGGCACCGAATGCCTACTTGCTTTACATTTGGCGATTGGAACAAAGACACCAAGGTCTCATTTACTCATTTTCAACAAATCAACATACACTTGGCATAGACTTTCAACCATGAATTATGGATACCATCATACAATAGAAATTGATTTATGCAGACTGGCTGAGAGGCGAAAGCGGAAAAATAAGGATATTCGACTCAAATCTTGGCAGAAACTTCCGTTGGCTAGACATGGCATTGTGGGGGACCTTGATCCAATTTGAAATTTGGAGAAGAAAATTTTGTTATTTTTAGATTTTGGTCACAAGCGAGTTTTTAAAAATTTAAATAGTACATACAGCGTGCTTATTTGGGAGTCTTGGAGGAAAACTTGAAATTTTGGATTTTTACGCCAATTAAATTGCCATGCTCGGGAATGGCAGAAATTTCATCAAATTCACGGGCTGCCTAAAAGGTCAAAAACACTCCAAGAATGGCCTTCTGCCACCTTTACCACCACAGGGAGCCGATCTTGGGGTACGTTTGGAAAATAGACTCCAAGGTGAAACATTCCACTTGGCCTTTAGAAAGTAGACAGGTAGGGATTTCAACGGCTATCATGACCTCAATTTAGCGGACTTGGAAGTACTAAATGAAGCTCAAAGTGGCCTTTGGCAGCATTGAGTTTTTTGAAGCGCTATTGGCGCGCAAATTTTTGGCCCAATTTTTACTTCCGAACAAGTACGGCCGGTTGTGTAGTTTCACTTTGTGATGTAATTATTAATTTATATTGATGTAATTTTACACATGGCTATGAGTAATTTTGGCATATATTTACTTTTCTAGAGGTCATTCACTAAAAGTAGAAAATTAAATGAATAGATCAGTTCTTCATATAGAATGAAGTTGTTTGATTACCTAGATTTAGTTCTTATTTAGAATTGGTTGAAATAGCTCCTGGAAGGATAGACTTGACCCTAGAGGCATGGGAAGAGTTTGGATAGGTCTATATTTGTATTTTCTAAGACATTTTCGAGTTGGACTCTTAGGAAAAGTTTGGCACCTCATTGTATATCCATTTTTCAGGTTTGGCAAGAGAAGACGAGTTTTGCGACGCATTTGGGATCCTTGTGGCTTTGAGTTTTGATGATTTTCTTCCATGTTATTGTAGTTTTCATTAATTTTATATTTGCATGACATTTCCCTTCTTTGCTGAATTAAACAAATGAGTAACTAGGTGGAAGTTCGTAGTTTAACAGTGCTGCCTTAAACTTTGTTTTAAGACATATGTTTAGATGAGTTTGAAGAGGATCTTGCACTCTTACCCTCGAAACACCGATTAGTCTTTTCTATCCGTTCAATTAATATAATACATCAAAGTCGTTGCCTTCTCCTTTAGCCAGACTATTTTGCAAAAGTGGCCTCATCCCCAAACCCAAGGTACCTTCCCCTTTTTCAACAAAACCCCAAAAATCAAAAGTGAAATCCTCCCAATTTGTTTATCTGGCATAAGATCAGTTGTGTTTGATCATCTCAAGCCCCATTGGATACTTTTTCTTTGAGATTGACTAGGAAAACCCTCTGTCCTCGTGGGAGCTAAACTACAGTGAAAATGTTTGATGTTACCTTGAATTTTCCTTCTTTGACCTAAGGTGGATTTGGCAATAATAGTTGCTAAAGCAAGTTGGGCTCCAAAGCGACATATATGACTTTGGATGAAACCTTCAGAAAACATGTCTAATAATAAAGGATGATATAATATTTGAGCTGTAATGATGATCGACTAAGTAAGAAGTTTGGTACAAAGGTACAAGTGATTTTGGAGATGTCTTTACTTGGTGAGCTAACATACTTTTGGGGCTTCAAATGTCGAGCAAGAAGAATATTTATATGTAAATCCGTACATCAAAGTAACAAGAAATTTAAAATGGAAAGATTACAAACCATCCTTACTCCAATGTTAACGAGGTTACAGTGAAACAGGCGACTCATCTGGGATGTGGATCAAGGTTATACGGTCGTTGGTAGATCTTCTATATGCTAACAACCCTCTTGTAGATATTTATGCATGCGATTGGACAAATGGCACCAATTTGTATTGTTAAAGAATCCTGTTGACATAACAAAAGATTACTGATATCTAAAGGGAACAACGAGAATATGGCTTAGTAGTATCCAAAGGTAACAATCTCATTATTCATTCGCTACTGGTTATATTAGGCGAGGAAGTGTTGATGATCATTGAGCACTTGTAGACTTGTTCTGGTCTTTTTCACGAGAAGCTTGCGATTTTCTAAGTTCTCATTAGATTTTCCTTATTCATAACAATATAGAAATTGAAGTAGTATGCAGGTCCATAGGATGGTTGTGTTTCAGGAGTTACCTTTTCCGTGATGTCCAAAGGGAGAGATAATGTTGTGGAGAAGAGGTGTCTGATCATAGAGAATTACTTGTGCTTCCATCGATGCCAAAGGGGCTATTGTCGGCCCCGATTTGTCATTGATGTCAACTCGCGGCAGTGCTTCAATATTTCGTAGAATTTTCACCTACCAAATTAATATATTAAGGTCAATAATGCTTTTGATGGTTTCTACTTGTCAAGATGTTTCCGTTGATGTAGCTGTCATGTAATTCTTCGTAGTTTGAGAGATATTCATGTTTGGTTGTACCCAGGTTAAGTGGGCCTAAAAACCCATGGGGTTGGCATGGAGTCATTGAAAAATTATAATTAATATTTTTTTAAGCTCGTCCACATCACGTTCACTTGTTGAAGCCCCTGCATCAACCTAAGCATTTATAAATTGTGATCCTCATATCGTCACCTCATAAAGGGGCCCAAGCCATCTAAAGCAATTCGTCGTGGCATTTTAAACTTAAATTTTTTTCTACGAGTTAGTAGAGGAGGGAAATTTTTATGAGCGAAGCTGAAATCTTGAGAAGCCATTGTGACAATTTCAAGATCAGTGCACAATATTTGCAGAATATAGTCATGGAAATCAGAACATTTTTTGCTTAGAGCTCCTAAAATTCATCTCAAAGTGAAGCCTTGAGGAAGCTGTCACTGCTCTCATTAGTTAGATTAAATAAAAGTAAGCGAAGATGCGTGCACGGTGTAAGTTTTGATTTATCAATTTTAGAGCCCAGATGAAAACATTGACCGTATGTTGTACAAGTTCGCTATTTGAAAACGATCCATAGTGGGCATTATGACAGATTGGGTATAACTCATCCCTTGAAAGAGAGCAAGTGGAAGGGTGAGACACAATGGCATTGGAAAGATGACTCGGTAGACTACTAGGACAAAACTGTATATTGGGGATCTAAAATAACAGAGATACACTAGATTCAATACAAGAGCCACAGAAACAGAAAAAAGCTAGATCATGTGTTGTCGAGAACTGCCAAAGGACCGGACTTTCTATGGCTGACAAAGCAAAGGTGCTGTGAGAGGTAGCATGACAAGGCGACAACAGGTGCATAAAACAGCATGAATTTCATCACACCCAAGTCTTCAAGATGGGCAGCCTTGCATACAATCATTGTAAAGGTATCATTGTACTAAGTCGTTGTAATACATTATTGCAAAAATTATTACTAGTATGCTTGACAAAGTGGAAAAGCAGGTGTTAGGTCTAGGATCATCATTAGGTGGTTGTGTCAAAGTTGGGGTTATGGTGTAATGTATCTTTACAACACAACTTCTACATCATTATATATTATTGAAAAGTGGACCATTTTCGATGCGAAGTCCATTGCTTCTTTTTTCTTCTATAGGACATTAAATTGGTCGAGGTGAGTTGTAACTCATTGAGTGTTGGAGCATCCGATTGAGTTGATCTTGAAGAATCTCTGAAAGTGTTAGGCGATCGTCAAGACAGGAGCTAAAGAAGAAATTCTTTTTCTAGATTCTAGGAAGTTGGAGCTTTATTTTCAATTTAGGTTGAATATTAAAGAATTATTAGAAGCATTAGGTAGTTTTTGTCTGGTAGTTTCCACCTGTAAATATCATTTTGTTCCTTTGTTTTAAACTATCATTGTACAAACAACATTAATAATTTTGAATATTAACTAATATACAATAATTGAAGGAACAGGTTCACCCCCCTCCCTCTCTAGGTATTTCCAATAGTATTCATATAGGTATATGGTAGCTTTATTGAAAGATCTCATAAGAAGGATCGGATTGGTAATACATTTGTATAGCATCCTTACCTTGACATTGTCCTAGTGAAAGCCTTGACTAACAACCTGTCTCTCAACGAGATAATAGGCTACACAATGTTGGCAAGACATAAATGTGACATAGTCATTATCTCTCCAGTACATACCCCACCTAAGTGTTCCAGTATGACCTTCTTGGGTATTCTTCTCTTGGGTAGCCAACCCTCGATGAATATTAGTCCACATCCTCGCCTCTTTGTTTCGCCATTCTCAAGTATCGAATCACCGGATCGTTCCCTCGATCCTCCATTCTGTCTTCTGGTGACCGAGCTTGATATGTTTATCAATTCTCTTCACATGGCCTTTCTGCAAGACTTACGAATATTAGCCACGGTCTAGTGCATGACACATGTAATAGAATGTCGCATATATCCTCCTCTCAACACAAGAAGGACAAATAACCAGTTTTCTTCCAAATGAAACTTACTATGGAATCTCCTCTCCATTGGAGTCCTTCAACATGATCAACTTCTCATGAAGAATTCCTCCGTGTGGATGTCATGGATTTTGATATTGAGGAATCTTTAATTTTGGCTTCATAGAATACAAATCACCCATGCTTCAGGTCGGTGTACCACTATCGGAAAGTGATTCATCAATTCTTCTCATTTGGTTCGTCGTTATGCCATGCTTTACTCTCCTTATGACATGCATCTATAAATATAGACATGCAATCTATAAATATAATTTTCACATACATACATAATAGACAACATCACATAATATACATCCACCTAAAATAGCTAAGGCTCCATCTGAATGTAGGTGTAATTTCACTGAGATCTTCTTGTGATCTAATAATGATGTTTCTATTACTCAAAATTATACAACATGCATGAATATCTGGATTCACACGATCCTAACAATGCTAAAGTTAAATACTAAATAAAACTTCTACAAATATTTTGCTTAATTAAAAACACAATTGCTAACCACAACGAACATGAAAAGATCAATAAAAAACAACATAGATAATTTCGATATTAAAGCTGCTTCTACCCTTATTGTACATATTCTACATGGATCATGAAACAATTACATACAAATATTCTCACAAGAGCCCTCGATTTTTGCTAGCTAATTATCTCCTGTCATATGAAAAATATTACGACCAACACATAGCCAATTCTCAACCTCAGAACCCGACCTTCGCCCCCTTTACAATCCACGATGGAATACCATCCTACAAATGGAATTCTTGGCTTCCTTGGTACTTAAGTATCATAGGCACTCCAATGGGTGTTTGGTTGCTTGTACTTTAACCAATAATTCTCCAATAAGATAGTACTTCCCTTTCACCTATAGAACTAAGCTAGTCATGATAGGCCGACACATGTGGCAATAGTAAATCCTCGGTTGTAGCTGAGATCCGCGATTGTGAATTAATAAATATTTAATTCACTAGATCTCTCACTTATGTATCTTTAGTTGTAGCACAAGCTAGTTTAACCGCCTTAGGATGAAGACTTATTACACTTGCATTAATAATGCACCACTTGTATAGGAACTTTCTGTTATACTTCTAAGTACTCTGCATACCTACTCTGCTTTCAACTCAAAATCCACTAGATAATGAATTTATCACTTTGATTAGTATTTCGTCAAATTCACAATAGACCCCATAACAAAAATATACATCTTAATTAAGGGATAAATAAATGACCATCACCCAAAAATAGCAACGCCATTTTACCTAATCCACAGGTGCTTAATACAACTAGGTGTAGGTGCATTTGAAATTTTTTGTTTAATCTCAACACTCCTCTCAACAAGAAAGATTATCCTTTTCCGATCTGTCTCTATGGTATTGATTTTCTATACAGTGGTACGCCGTTAGAATATCGCATCAATATTCCAGCTTAGAGATGTCATGAAGCAACATTATCCTTCTCTATACTACAACAATACTCGAGATGGTGAATGCTTTGGATATCTATATGCTTGGACCTATACATGAAACATAGGATTAATCAAGAGTTTAATGAAACTATAATTATCATAATGAATCATCGTTGGATCAATCTCGGGGAACCAAACAAACTAAACGAGTCTTTCTTATCGGAAATGGCGTCATGTAGGTTGACTTACTGCCATGTATTCTTCTTAGTTGGTAAGGTACCTAAATTTTCATTTTTGTTACTGAAGCTGATGTAAATCCAGCTGAAACGAATCCCTCACGATGCTCTTTAAATACAATGGATTTACCATGACACATCACCAAAGCCTTGAAGCTTCACTCCCTCTGTCCATATGTACACCATATACATACTCGATGTGCCCCCTCGGTATCTTGGACATTCTTCTTCAAAAGATCTTGGTAACGAATACACTTGACTTCAATTTAGTTATTTAGCGTTACAAGTATTCTAGTCATGTTCACACCAAATACATTAATTGAACCCATAATTGTCGATGATGAACATAATACCATCTCGAAGTAAACGCCTCTTTTATCCCAATTTCCTGGAAAGGTATCAGCAGGTTAAATCTCCATGTTAAACTTACTACGTGCTCATATTTTCATACTTGCCTTCAAACACAAAATTTCATCCCATGCATACCAATCTAAGGAAATAATGAAAGTCATATCACCTATATTAGTGCATGTTTACTCATAACAGTCAAAATTAGATCATCACTATAAATGAAAATGATCAATATTGTCTCCTTCGAAAATATAGTACATGTTAGCATCTGCTTACTTTGGTGAAGCCTAGTCTAATAAAATAGTTGTCTATGCTCGGAAGTGTATCTTGAGCACAAGGTGAATAACACACTTCAGCCATCTGATGTTTGAGTCGGCATACACGTGACTCAGCATTAATATTTCCAAAACCTTCATCTTGCTCTATTACAACTCTTCCTCAATGATCCCATTAAAGCATTATTTTTCATCATCGTGGAATGCATTAGAAACACGTTTCACATCCATCCTTCATCGCGCTCTATGGAAAGTACCTTGCAAAAAAGTACGAAATTCTCATCGCAATCTATCCCCTACGATATATGAAATCCCGAGCCACAAATATGGCCTTGTGTTTCTCCACAATCCCATCAACATCTTTCTTTACCTTGTATGCGTCCATCTTGATCAACCCTTTGATTTGATGACTTTAGTCGAGGACTATCTACCATACACCAATTAACCACGACGAGTCATACTCTCCACCATTACATCAACCCAAGTTAGTTTGCATTGCTTCACGAAAGGAAGATGGTTGATCACAATAAATTTTCTCACCAGAGCCATGTATCCTGGTCATCCCGGTCAAGACTCTATCTCCCCGTCTGGCGAAGCAAGGGCTCCTACATTCTCTAAGAACATCAATTCTCAATCTCTCGGCTCCATTTTTTATACATACATTTTGATGGATACGGCACAAAAGTATTTTCCTCCACTCCTTGAATATCCCCATCGATCACATCCGAGACTCATCCTTAAGAACCACCAGTTCCTCCTCTACATCAGTCGAAGCTCCCTCTCAAAGGAGACAACTACACTTTTCTCAACAAATCAAATTTTATATCCATACAAGAGAGAATTCAATTTCTAGTGTTTGAAAATACATACGATAATTGTAAATTGTTTAAATTGTACCCAAAAAATCACAAGCTCATTTGTTGGTTCGGCTTCTAGCGTCGTTGGTCACATGTACGCAAAAATGAGCCAAAGATATTAGTGTAAACTTGGTCTCTTACCATTGAAAACCTCACGAGTGTACTCATACCAAAGTACTACATGAGGACAACGATTCTGCACCACATGTACCAATGTGTTGCATGCTTCCCACCCGGAATGCATTAGCGAGCCTTGATAAGTGTAACATCGCTCATATTTGCACCAAAGTAGTTTTGTTCTTCTCTCCATTTACATTAACGTAGGTTACCGAAGTAGTATAAGTTCTTAATTCCTTCTTTCTTTCGTAAATTTCTTGAATTCATTAGAGATTTATTCTCCACCATTATACTCTGAGCCTTCACTTGCTTCTAGACTCTTTCTCTTTTGATTGTAAACTCCCATATAAATTAGAATTTACCTTCAATCTTTCATATGCACTGGTCGGCCGCCCATGGAAAAGTCATCAGCAATCTACATGGTACCCATGTTTTGTTGTGAAACGAGAAAAATACCACCCACGCGTCTGTGAACTCTCTCAAGGATGTGAAAAGACCCAGCACTTCTCATGAAAGGTGTCCTTTATATTTCCCATAGTACACTCCCTGTGTGTGGGCATGTACAGAGAGAACTAACATAAATCTATTGTAAATTTTCTAGAACTCTGGTGAAAATAATCACCTATGCCATAAGAAAGTAAACCACCCTCATCCGTCTTGTGGAATCTGTTATTTGTGGAATAAAACCGAAGGCATTAGTCACTTCACAATCTCTGATTGAGACCTAAAATGTAGTTTGTCCATGTCCACCGAAACATGGGGGAACGTTGAACCGAATGTCCAACAATCTCCCCAACGCACGCGAGGTGAGTTTCGAGATCGAGACCCTGCTCCTCGCTATACCCAATTGTTGGAATCACGATTTCCGTTAAACACATGGAGGCATTGGTCTTAGCTACAATCGCTATAGTTAAGATCACGAGAGGTGGTTAGTCCATCTTTGAGACACACGGGGACGTTGAACCCAATGTCCAACACTCACCACTTGATCTTCCTTAGACATCAACTGTTGCACAACCATCTACCTCTAACCCCGTAAGGATTCCAACTCGAATCCATATCTCAACTGTCTCATTTTTTTTATATCATGAAGAATTCCCATCACTAAAAACAACATCACCAACCTCTATCCTCAACACCTGTGTAGCGGGAATAAATTTTCTTTAGACACAGTACATACATTACATTTTTAATTGAAAGGTTTGTGCGTCACGAAGAGTAATGGTACCAAACCCATTAACCTTTGTACACACCATCCATTGTCACCCATTTCAATATCCATCTAGAATCTTTCTCACTCAAGTAATTGAAAATTTCCTTACCTCTTGTCATGTAGAAGTCACGACTATCAAAATACCACAGATCCCAATGCAAACCATGCATCTTGATCAATAAGAAATTAACTCAAATTGTTCTGAAGGCATGGGCCCTCATAAGCTGCTAATCCTCCAACCTTCTTGTTCTTCTTCTTTGGCTTGGTACATTGTTGTAAATGCCCATGCTTTCATTAGCGATTGAAAACACTTCACCTTGTGATATCACAGCTACTTGCCATTCTTGGAATCAAATTTAAGTAGATTCTTCCCCTTCCCCTTCCCTGCCGCTAGGATCAAAACCACAAAATCCTCTTCATCATTTGCCAAGGTAGTCCATCTCCCCAGTGTTCACAATACGAACTCTCACATAATCGATCTGAGGGCATTAGATTCTAGCGAAGCGTGTAGCTTGTACATGTTGTAGCTAGTTGGTGTATTGTTCACACTAATGGGTAGAAGTCAAATGTTAATGAGGGATTTAATTCCTCAAACAATTTAATATTATTATTTTTGTAGTAAATTAGGAGAGTATTTAGAGATAAGTAGTTTGAATAGGTGTGAGCTTATTGAGCATATCTAGGCTACAGTTGATAGATTTTAGGAAGATATTAGGGCAAGTAGGATTTTGTCTCAATTTAGGAAATTTGATCCTAAATTGAGGAGTTCTTTGTTGTAATAAAAATATAAATTAGAATCTTTGTAATGGAGAAAAGTAGAGTTGGCCGTGAGGAATTATTGTGAGGATTGGAATTAATAAAGATTGCAAAGTCTGAATTATTGTTTCATACTGGCAATCCCCGGAGATATTTATCTTCGAAATTTTATTGAGTTTGACATTTCTGTATAAAAAATTGAGGTTAATCGAACTACTGTGGTCGCTATTAGAAGAGGAGAGTTCGATTTCTTTCAAAATTCTTGGTTTATATGCTCCAGTCTTGAATTAATTTCAACGCAGCCTTTGTATGAGCTCTGTATTTATCAATTGTTTATTATTACAAATCATATCAGGTTGAGTAATACGCTCTTATTTGTTGAAGGAATTCCATTTATATCAGATATCAATTCTGATGTTAAATAGAGTTTGCATAAAGGGTTATTGAGGTTCGATTTGAAGAAATCGACACTGATTCTGGTTTTTACATTTTCCAAACAAGAATTGATGATGTATGAGGGACGCAGTGAGCTAAATCTTTGAATTTTGAAGATGTATTGAAATATATGTTTGCTGGAATCAATTCCTTTCAAGAGAAGTTCATGAATTAGTGGCATCGATTGACAAACTCTGTTTGATTAAAATGCTGCTGATGAATTAAATACAGTGAAGTGATTTCTATTCCATTGCAAATTGAAGACGATTTTAGCATAGAGAGAGGTGTGTTTGAATTCGATTTCAGCAGAGAGAGGTGTGTTTGATAGGAAGCAATTGATTTGTTTTGCTGGAATCAAATTTCTGTTTATGTACAGCATTGATAAGTCGATGTAGAGAAGCTGATTTCAAGCTTTGATGCAGAAAACCCCGTGTTAGAAAAGAGCATTAAATTTCTGGGTTGAATCAATTTAAAAGTCCGTGTAATTAAACTTCAAAGCAATCAATTTCCAGTTTTGAAGCAGCAGTTTGAAGATTTGAGCCAGCGCTGGAAATTTAATGCGTTGGAAACTTCAGGTATGAGCCAGCGTTGTTTTTTTTTTAATTAAATGAATACGTTGGAGAATGTATGAACCAGCGCTATTTGGAATGGAGATTGATTTATAAAAAAATTCGATGTGTGGGCTGAGTGAAAGTGTAGACCAGGTGTTTATGCTGGAGATTTAATAGTTTTTAAATGTCTGATTTAAAGACTTGGCTATTCATTCCAAAGGATTTGAATATTGGTTTAAACCATTATTTTTTTGATGCTATATTCAATATCAAAAATGGTTATAAGAGATTGATTTAAAAGAGCTCTTAAAATGATTTAGAAGGACTTTATTTAAAGCCAAATATCATATTGTGGAAATTTAATATAACTTTGGTAGATTTCATTTATCAAATTTTCGAAATTTTATGAATGAAAATGAAAGTGAAGAATTGAATCCAACTCCTCCTGAGTTACAAACCATTGTTGATAAATTTGAAAGGCTCTCCTTAACGCTTGCACCATCACCGCCATCATTAGTGGTATCCGAGCCAACTTCAAAGCATTTGCTAGAGATTGAGCAGACTTTGCAGAGTCAAAAGAAGAAATCCAACATGGCTGTCTGAATTGGTAGAGGTGCTGCTGGTAGAAGAAGAGGTAGGCCAGTTGCTAATGCAGAAGTACTGGAGACTATGCAGCAGATCCAAGCCAGATTGGAAGCAATTGAAGTAGGACAACCAAGGGATCCTGAAGATGTCAGTGAACCTGAAGCTGAAGAAGAAGAAGGAGGAGATGTTGAGCTTACTCCTGAGATGAGATTCTTTAAGACCGTTTTAGGATCTACATCCAAGCCTAGACTTGAAGTATCAACTTTTTCAGGAGGATTCAATCCAGAAGAGTTGATAGACTGGATCAATGAGATGAATAAATGCTTTGGTTATGAAGATATGGTTGAAGACAAGAGAGTCAAATTTGCAGTCACAAGGTTAAAGGGACATGCAACACTTTGGTGGGATGGAGTGCAAGCAGAGAGAAGGAGAGCTGGCAAACAACCAATTAAAAGTTGGAGGAGAATGGTGGCCAAACTGAAAGGTAAATTCTTGCCTAGTGATTATCAGCTTACATTGTTTAGACAAATGCAAAATCTTAGACAAAGACTAATGACTGTGAAAGAGTACATAGAAGAATTCTACAGAGTGAGTATAAGAGCTGGACAAATGCAGGACACAGCAGAGAAGATTTCCATGTATGTAAATGGTCTCAGATTGGAGATCCAAGATGAAATCGGTATTTTGTCTCCTAAGTCAGTTGAAGAGGCTTATCAAATGGCCTTGAAAGCTGAAGAGAAACAGTTGAGAAAGCAGTCTGCCAAAGGAAGAGGTAATTTCCGAGGAAAGGGAAGTCAAGGTGGTAGAGGGAGATCTACAACACCAAAGGATGGAGCTAGCAACAACTCACCTCAGCATGCACACACAGATGGTGATGCAAGTGGCAGAAGAAATTCCCACAGAGGAAGAGGAGGCAGAAGCAGAGGAAGAGAAGTAAGATGTTACCGATGTAACAAATTGGGACATAGAGCCTTTGAGTGCCCAGAGAAAGAGAATGTGGGTACAAGTCAAAGAAATGCAATTGTTGCTCAGACTGAAGAAGCCGCAAAGATGCCTGAAGCTGAGAGAGAAATTGTGCCAAAGAAGGGAGAATCTTTGGTTGTTAACAAAGTTTTACTGAAGCAAGCAAAGGAAGTTGCTGAACCAGCACATAGGAAAACTTTGTTCAGGAGTGTATGTAAAGTTCAAGGGAAATGCTGTCAACTAGTCATTGATAGTGGCAGCACAGACAATCTGGTCTCTACAGAGGTGATAGAGAAGTTGAAACTGAAGACAAGGGAACATCCAACACCGTACAAGGTGTCATGGCTTTAGAAGGGCCATCAGCTGATTGTGAAAGAACAGTGTGAGATAGAGTTGCAGATGGGCAGCTAAAAAGATAAGGTAATGTGTGATGTGATGCCTATGGATGTGTGTCACATACTGCTGGGTATACCTTGGCAGTATGACAGAGGAGCAGTGCATTATGGTAATCGAAATACTTACAAGTTCTTCAAGGATGGTATGTATCAAACATTGTTGCCAATGGAAGAAGGAGAAGTATCAAGAAAAAATTCTGATCCAAAGGCTTTATTGCTAAGTGGGAAGGAGTACTTGCAGCAGATTGAAGAAGAAGAGGTAAATTTTTCTTTAGTTTGCAAGCCTAAAGTAGTACTTACTTCTACAAAAATTTCTGATTTACCAATTGAAATTCAAGAAATGTTGGACAATTATTGTGATATAATTGTGGATGATTTTCCTAATGAGTTACCACCTGTAAGAAAAATCAGCCATCAGATAGATTTGATTCCAGGATCAAATCTGCCAGACAAAGCAGCTTACAGAATGACTCCAGCAGAAAATGAAGAAATTAGAAAGCAAGCGCAGGAATTGGTTGACAAAGGTTTGGTTCGAGAAAGTTTGAGTCCTTGTGCAGTACCTACAGTGTTGAGCCCGAAGAAAGATGGAGGCTGGAGAATGTGCACCGATTCAAGAGAAATCAAAAAATAACAATCAGGTATAGATTTCCTTTGCCTAGAATTGAAAATTTAATGGACTGTTTGAGTGGAGCGAGATATTTTTCAAAACTTGATTTGAAAAGTGGGTATCATCAGATTAGGATAAGGGAAGGTGATGAATGGAAAACAACCTTTAAGACAAATGACGGATTGTATGAGTGGATGGTAATGCCTTTTGGCTTATCAAATATACCCAGTACTTTTATGAGGCTCATGAATGAAGTGTTAAGAGAATTTATTGGTAAATTTGCAATATTATATCTGGATGACATACTAATTTACAACAAAACAAAAGAAAAACATTTAAGGCATCTTAACTATGTCTTGAAGAAATTACATCAAGAGAAGTTGCTGATAAATCTGAAGAAGTGTTCATTCATGAAGGAAGAGCCAGTGTATCTGGGTTTTTTTGTTTCTGCTGAAGGATTAAAGATGGATCTAGAAAAGGTTAGAGAAATTGTGGAGTGGCCTTCACCAAAAAGTGTCTTTGAGGTAAGGAGTTTCCATGGACTTGCTAGTTTTTATAGAAAAATCATAAGGAATTTTAGCAAGATTAATGCACCAATCATTGAAACCATAAAGAAGGACAAAGAGTGATTCAAGTGGATTTCTAAATCTGAAAAGAATTTTCAGTTTTTAAAACAAAAAATAACAGAGAAACCTGTATTAGTGTTGCCTGATTTTACTAAAACATTTCAAGTAAAGTGTGATGCCAGTGGAGAAGCTATTGGAGCTGTCTTAAGTTAAGAAGATAGGCCTATAGCATATTTCAGTGAGAAGCTGAATGACACAAGGAGAAAATACTCTTCTTATGACAAAGAGTTTTATGTAATAGTACAATCATTGAAAAAGTGGAAACATTATTTAATGTCTAAAGAATTTGTACTATATTCATATAATCATGCTTTACAATACATTATGCAACAGCCTAAGTTAAATAAAAAACATGCTAAATGGGTTGAATATCTTCAAAGTTTCAACTTTTTTTTAAAACACATAAGTGGCCAGGCAAACAAGGTAGCTGATGCCTTGAGTAGGAAGAACATTCTTGTCCAAGAAAGTCAAATTGAAGTGGTAGGTTTTGATTTTCTTAAGGAATTGTATAAAAAAGATTTGGATTTCAAGGAAGCATTTGAAGCATGTTTGAATCCTGTTTTGATAGATAGAAGTCAGTGGTTGGATTATTTCTTGCAAGAGGGTTTGTTGTTCAAGAGAAATCAATTATGTATACCAAATTGTTCCATGAGAGAAAATCTCATCAGAGAGAAGCATAGTGGTGGACTTGCTGGACATTTTGGTACTGATAAAAATTATGAGCAGTTGAGTCATTTTTATTATTGGCCAAAAATGAGATCTAAAGTGGAAAATTATGTGAAGAATTGTAAAATTTGTCAGTATGCCAAAGGTAGAAGCCAGAATGCAGGTTTGTACATTGCATTGCCTATTCCAGACAGACCTTGGGATATGGTAAGTATGGATTTTGTTTTAGGACTGCCTAAGACACAGAGAGGGAATGATACAATTTTTGTTGTTGTTGACAGATTTTCAAAGATGGCACATTTTATTCCATGTTATAAAACCAGTGATGCTACTCATGTCGCTAATTTGTTTTTCAAAGAAATTGTTAGATTACATGGGTTGCCTAAAAGCATTGTTTCTGATAGAGATACCAGGTTTGTTGGTCATTTTTGGAGGACATTTTGGAAGAAGCTCAGTACTAATCTGAGTTTCAGTTCAACTTATCATCCTCAGATTGATGGGCAGACTGAGGTAGTAAACAGAAGTTTAGGTAATCTTTTGAGAAGTGTTGCAAGAGAACATCCTAAGCAGTGGGATCATATCTTACCACAGGCAGAATATGCATACAATGATTCACCAAACAGAAGTACAGGACAGAGTCCATTCCATATTGTTTATGGGATGCACCCAAGAGGAGTTTCTGAATTGAGAAATTTGGGAAAAGAAGAATTGAGAAGCGCTGAAGGTGAAGAATTTGCTTCAGAGATTCAGGCAATTCACGAGAAGGTAAAGCAACAACTACAAGACAACAGTATCAAGTACAAATCAGAGAAGATTTGAGTAGAAGAGAAGTTCAATTTGAAGTTGGTGATTTAGTTTTGGCTCATTTGAGGAAAGACAGATTTCCAAAAAAAGAGTATAATAAACTGAAGTTTAAAAAGATAGGACCATGCAGAATACTGAGAATTTTTTTTGCTAATGCCTATGAAATTGAATTTCCATCTGATATTGGAATAGCTCCAATATTTAATGTTGCATATTTGTACAGGTATGAAGATGGTGGCACAAATGAAAGACAAGAAGACAAAAAGCAGATTGATTGGGTAAAACAGTTACCTACAACGCAGCCATTACAACCAGAGCTGATCTTAGACAAGAAGGTGTTTAAGAGAACCAGAGAACGAGAGTATTTCCAGTATTTGATCAAGTGGAAAGATCAGCCAATTGAAAATGCTACATGGATGACAGAATCTATGTTGCAGAAGCTGGGTAGTTCTGTGAAGGAGCTCATGAACAGGAGCCCATGAAGAATTTTGTCCTTGGGAGTCTGATGCAGGGGCATTAGATTCTAGCCAGCAATGTGAAAGATTGTTCACATGTTGTGGCTAGCTGAGTTAACATTCATTCACTAATGGGTGAAAGTCAAATGTTTAATGAGAGGATTTGATTCCTCAAACAATTTAATATTATTATTTTTGTAATAAATTAGGAGAGTATTTAGAGATAAGTAGTTTGAATAGGTGTGAGCTTGTTGAGCATATCTAGGCTACAGTTGATATATTTTAGGAAGATATTTGGGCAAGTAGGATTTTGTATCAATTTAGGAAATTTGATCCTAAATTGAGGAGTTCTTTGTTGTAATAAAACTATAAATTAGAATCTTTGTAAGGGAGAAAAGTGGAGTTGGCCGTGAGGAATTATTGTGAGGATTGGAATTAATAAATATTGCAAAGTCTGAATTATTGTTTCATACTGGCAATCCCCGGAGATCTTTATCTTCGAAATTTTATTGAGTTTGACATTTCTGTATAAAAAATTGAGGTTAATCGAACTAATGTGGTCGCTATTAGAAGAGGAGAGTTCGATTTCTTTCAAAATTCTTGGTTTATATGCTCCAGTCTTGAATTAATTGCAACGCAGTCTCTGTATGAGCTATGTGTTTATCAATTCTTTATTATTACAAATCATATCAGGTTGAGTAATACACTCTTATTTGTTGAAGGAATTCTATTTATATCACATATCAATTCTGATGTTAAATAGAGTTTGCATAAAGGGTTATTGAGGTTCGATTTGAAGAAATCGACATTGATTCTGGTTTTTACATTTGCCAAACAAGAATTGATAATGTATGAGGGATGCAGTGAGCTAAATCTATGAATTTTGAAGATGTATTGAAATATATGTTTTCTCGAATCAATTCCTTTCAAGAGAAGTTCATGAATTGGTGGCATCGATTGAGAAACTCTGTTTGATTAAAATGTTGCTGATGAATTAAATACAGTGAAGTGATTTCTATTCCATTGCAAATTGAAGCTGATTTCAACATAGAGAGAGGTGTGTTTGAAGTCAATTTAAGTAGAGAGAGGTGTGTTTGAAAGGAAGCAATTCATTTGTTTTGCTGGAATCAAATTTCTATTTATGTACAACATTGATAAGTCAATGTAGAGAAGCTGATTTCAAGCTTTGATGCAGAAAACCCCGTGTTAGAAAAGAACGTTAAATTTTTGGGTTGAATCAATTTAAAATTCTGTGTAATTCAACTTCAAAGCAATCAATTTCCAGTTTTGAAGCAGCAGTTTGAAGATCTGAGCCAGCGCTGGAAATTTAATGCGTTGGAAACTTCAGGTTTGAGCCAGCGTTGTTTTTTTTAATTAAATGAATACGTTGGAGAATGTATGAACCAGCGCTGTTTGGAATGGAGATTGATTTATAAAAAAAATCGATGTGTGGGCTGAGTGAAAGTGTAGACCAGGTGTTTATGCTGGAGATTTAATAGTTTTTAAATATCTGATTTAAAGACTTGGCTATTCATTCCAAAGGATTTGAAGATTGGTTTAAACCATTATTTTTTTGATGCTATATTCAATATCAAAAATGGTTATAAGAGATTGATTTAAAAGAGCTCTTAAAATGATTTAGAAGCACTTTATTTAAAGCCAAAGATCATATTGTGGAAATTTTATATAACTTTGGTAGATTTCATTTATCAAATTTTCGAAATTTGATGAATGAAAATGAAAGTGAAGAATTGAATCCAACTCCTTCGGAGTTACAAACCATTGTTGATAAATTTGAAAGGCTCTCCTTAACGCCTGCACCATGACCGCCATCACCACATTTCCTTAGCCTATAAGTGAAACATGAAACATGTAGTATGTGAAGGATCACTTACCTATTAACGAAGTTCTTGTAGAAGTCCTTTCAACACTTTCCACAACTAGCTCTCCCTCAATGCCTTAAAGGCTTTCCAAATGTTTTCCACAACTTCTTCATGATGCTCCAAAAGAGATCTGCATAGACAAAAACATTCAAAGGGCTCAAAAAATCAAGCATATAAAATAAAAGGTAAATGAATTCCCTAATCTAGCATACAACATATAATTTAATCTATGATCAATTATAAACCATGAAAATGATCAAGGAATCTCACAAACAACATCAAAGTAGATGCAATTAGGAAACAATAATTACTTTGTATTAAATTGAACGGGAAAACAAGCTTACAACTTGGTTGCCTTAATGTAACAAACCTCTTCCAATGGTCTCCTGTCCTTCCCTTGATGACAAGCTCTTCAGAATCAAAATCAACTACATGAGTTTACAAATCGAAGTCCCTCATTCTTTTAGTCCTATGCTCAATTTTTAGGAAGGATGTGGATTTTTCTAGTTCCTCTTCTCAAAGTATATGATGCTTAAGAGGAGGAGATTAGTTCCATGTACGAAGGGATTCAACCCAATTATGTAGTGGTTTGAGGTTTCTAATTTGGATGATATTCCTCAGCCAAAGCTTCTAGAGAATTTTTATTTATTATTTCTACCTACGTGAAAAAAACTGTGCAGTTTATAATGGAAGAAACTTCGGAGATCTCCATAGTTGACAATGGAAGAAATGGCACATGCACGGGTCTTGTTTTAGAAAACTATGTAGATGCTAAAAAATGGTTTTTAAGTAGTGTAACCCAAAATTCCTTTTATCCCTAGTATTTTTTTAGTTCAAGCTTCATAGGGGATTCACTTGAGACACTTCATCGGATGGTGGTGGATCCGAATCGACAGTCATGGTCACAAAATTTAGTTTAACAAAAAGGAAAGACAAGAAACAGACAAGAGGAAAACCATGAAAATCCATAGTGATGCAACAGAACGAAACAAGTGGAAATTCCTTGCACCAAACATAAACAAAGATGAAAATAAAGTGCAAACAAATCATAAAAGACCAAAAATGCATGACTAGCAACAAACACCATGAATCAATCCCCCATGGCTTCCCAACAATTCCAAAGGAAATCTCAACCTCATCGAGCTTCAATATTTCATGGAAACCTCTTTTCCATGCAATCCCCTACATCATATTGCGATAAACACATATTTGTTAGTGCATAAATAAACATAAGAACAATCTAGTTACCTTACACTTTTGTGCCAAGCATGCAGACATATGATGTGTCAACCATATGTATCAACATCAAGACAATATATCTATCAATTTAAAATCAAATTTTACCAAGAATAACAGTTGCGTCATAATAAACAATCAATTCACATTCATTAGTCACAATAAATAATGCTACAACTACCACCTACTTACACTCAATTATATACCAGCTATCTCAGTACATATGTGTTAGCACAACCATAGTAAAACAATATCATTCCCTCATGTGGTCTTACAGACACATATACTGATATCATGCAATTAATCAAAAATTGAAAAAAAATTCAACTACACCTTGTTAAATAGATCAACTAGATGACATAATCAAACATTCAAAAAAATCAAGCACCAAGTATATGATATGAGAAAACTCATACCTCAATGTATCTCAGGGGAGGCTATCTTGTCTTCACAGTCAATATAACTTCACAACACCTCAACTCGACATAAATAAGATCATGATATCCATAAAAGTAACTAACTAACATGTTCACATCATAAACTCATAAACAATTGTCATTCATTCATAACAATCACATATGCATAGTAATCCTAGATTAGTAAAATAAAATATCACAAATATATCAACTCATACATGAACTTAATAACCCTAACCATATTCATAAGCCAATCCAAAGAAATACAATACATATAGCACCAAGATCTTAATGAAATAACCCTAATAATCAAGTTACTAGCATATAACAACAACAAGCTATATATCATGCTCATCAACAACATGTAACCTAATCATCAAGCTAACTATCATAAAAAAACAACAAGTTAACCTATATCATACTCATCAATAACATATAACATAGCTAACATAAAACAAAAATAACAATGCATACCACCATAGGTTTCTATCATTCATGACTATCTGACACATGTACATATAATCACACTAATCAACTAGTATATATAATGTATGTAACCATAACATAGACACAATGAAAGGAATACTCATAACCATAATGCATATAAAAATCCTTAACCTACTTACCTATATGCCCAACATCCAAACCTGTATGATGACACGTTATTTCCTTGAGGTCCAATGCTGCAACTTCACTTTCATGGCCTGCATCTCCTACTCTATCTCAGCCAACACATTGGCATCATAACATACCAATATCATCATGATTACCTAATTGCACACACTGACCTTATGCACAAAATCCTTAATAAAACTGATGAAGACTTGACCATATGCACCCACTTGACATGTATAACCAATCATGAATGACCAATTCATGCTCAACATATGACATCACGCAAGAAAGCATACACTGACACTACACAAGCATGACCAATATGTAACCTAGCATAAACAATATATGCATGTACCATATGTAACAATATGTAATAAAGTGCAAACAAAAAATACAAAATCATGAACAACACAAAATCAATTATATACACATGACAACTTCTAAGAACAACACCATCAACCCATCCATGGTGACACCACTGTCACCGCGGCCAACACAACATGGATGCAACAAACACATAAACCATAGTTATCAGAAAAACATATGAAACCAACAAAAAATAATTACCAACACACCACCCATCCACTCCAAGGTTTGAACCATGCTTTGATACCACTCTATAGTATCATATTTCACAAAACGATACTGGAAAGGAAACATCACCCAAACAGAATAGAAACCAGATATAGACGAAGGAGAGCGCAACCACGCTCTATAACACCCTCTTGCCACATCTACCCAAGTAACTAGAAAAATAGGTCAAACATGCAAAGAGAGGCTAAAATATGGGATTATGCCTACTATGTGACCTTAAATAAATGGAATCGATGGAAACACAATACACAAACCTTTCACATCATCAATGACACCCCCAGGAGCTAACCCAACCTTTCAGGCCTCTTACCCCTCGGTCACACTAGAATTTTTTCCTTTTGAGCCATATTAATAGGAATAACACTCCATTCCTGTGGATAGGAGGCTATATAGCCAAACAAAACATTACATGCTTGTGTCTAGGACCCAGAAACCTCAGTTTTGTGTGCGCAACTCCGAGATTTGAGCCATCTTTTAAGTCCTAGAACCCATGTCACTGCCCAGGATTTCATGAAAACTTAAGGGATGATAAATAACAATAGTACAATGATACTGAAGCAATCACATAAAAAATAACTCATCAGGACCCCTCTTAGCCATGACAGGAATTTTTTCAAACATGTCACAAACATTGAATCTACAAGTGTAAACAAAAAATTTAAGCGTGGGGCTCCCACACTTATTTAAGAATCACTAAGAATCATTTCTCCCATACATCATAAGTAGAAATAAATTCTATTTTACCATAGATACATTGTGCATTCATAATCCAGGTGGCTCTAGAGAGACACACAGGGCAAAGAGGGGTCAAAAATTAAATTGCTCAGATTGTTCTCGAACCAGCTTCATGTTGAAGATATCGTCGTCCAGATCATAGTAGTGTGAACGATTCATCAAACCGAGCTCATATGTGAAAGTTCGGACTGGTCAAAGCTCTGAATTAACTTGGTGACTGGGTAGCCTTGAGGAGGACGCAAATTGGACCAAAATAGGCCACCATATTCTAACGAACCCAGGCCAGATTCCGAGCGAAATTTTCGCCTGGTTAAAAGCGCTCCTTCGATCCAAAAATTGAATTTTCAGAAACACACTGTTTGTTTTATAAAAACAAAAAGATATTAAAAAATGGGCCGGTGGGACATGACCCCCATCGAACCCCATGCACCTGGGAAAACCATATACATATATGTTATATAACTTATATTTGAGGCTGGCGGGAGTTGAACCCACGACTAGCCAAGCCGACCCCGCCCACGCGGTAACCTCTCCACGCAATGGGAGCCATCGCCATATGCGGCCCCCATAACATAACAACCATCTCCATATTTAATGTAAAGAAATGCGATGGACGGGTTGAAAAGATTTACATGAAAGTTTTAAAAATTAACTTATCGTTTAAACAAATCATTCCCTTTTAAAATAATTTTATCTAAGTTGGGAGGGGCGAGATTTGACCCCCCGACCCCTCCTCAACCACATGCCAAACTTGCCAATGCACCAACGGATCCTCTTGTAAAGTCCGCTCAGTTTCTCATACATAAACCAGTCATTTTAGATGTGTGCCAAGGCGATGGAGGAGTGGAGCGCACACAAATTTCGAGGTTTATTATTTTTTTTATTGCAGGTGCAGTGGAACCATGAGCCCAGAAAGAGGCAGGTGGAACCTTGCTTGAGGCCAACTTTCAGGAGGACGAAATTTTGACTTTGTCCAAATGGGACAAATTTTATGTCATTTTTTCACTACTCGATGCCATGAGTCTAATGGTGTGCTCAGTTTCTTCATTTGATTTTTTTATTTTTTAGCCACTTTTGGAAGTGGGTTATGCAAGTGTCAGATTTCCATAAGTGAGCAGTCGTTTTCACATTTTTCAATGCCACAAGATTGATGGTGTTTTCATATTTAGCCGCAGAGCAGCTCAGCCTTCAGCAAATGTCAACATGAGGTATATGATTTGGATTTCCTGTACTTCTTCATTTCTTTCTCTTTGAGATGCATTATGTCTTGCATATCTCGGTTGATGCATGAGTCATGGGACCTTGCCTTGTTTTGTTATTGATGTACTTTCAGCTATGGATTTGTGTTATGTATAAGATCCCTTCTATGCCATATTGGCGGGATGCTCAATTTCATATGTGTGTTGTTTGATATCCCTTGTTTGCCAATATTGGCGGGATACCCATAGTTATTACATGTGAACTATTGTCATACTGATAGGAATATTTCTTTATGTATAAGAGTTCTGAACTGGAACTTCTCTTAAAGAAGTCTAGCCACTCCTGCGTGAGGGCATTTTTCCTTGTATGTAATAGGAAAACACATCCATGTACATCTTCTTCTTACAACACATAATGTAGTGGCCTACACCATTTTGAGACCGAGGCTCAGAGATGTAGTCCCTCCTTGATGAGTTCTGTTATCAAACGACGTGTTCTTATGATTGCTGATCTTGACATTTATTTTCCTCTTCTTACAACATGCAATTGTTCATTTCATGTTCATTAACACTTTACTTATATGCAATTCTAATTTATCAGCCGAAGTAAAAGGTCTTGGTTAAGGGTATCAAGAATTTACCCTTGATCAAGTGGTATCAGAGCAGGTCTTCTTGCTAATTTGGATTGCACGCGTGAACATTGAATGCTCTCTGAGTTGAGCCATGGAGAATGTCAAGGACATGTACGAAACCATGCTCACGGTGTCTGAGAAAGCGGACATGTTGTACGAGGCTTATGAAAAACAAGCAGCAGAGGATGAAGAATTGAAAACCCTCCTACAAGAAGAGAAGGAGGAAAAACATCAGTTTCGGCTTCAGTTGCAAGCCACAACAGAAGTGTGGGAAGATTGGAAGTGCAACATTGAAATTCTACAAGCAGATCATGATGGCTTGAAGGTGTTCCTACATGAAGAGAAGGAGGAGAAGCAATAGTTGTAGCTTCAGTTGCAAGCCATGGCAGAGGCGTGGGAAGATTTGAAACGCAACAATGAAACTCTTTAGGCAGATCATGATGCATTGAAGGCATCCCTTCAGGAAGAGAAGGAGGAGATGCAGTAGTTGCAGCTTTAGCTACAAGCCGTGTCAGAGGCATTGACGGAAATGAAGCACAATGAAGGCTTACATAAGCCTTCTTCATATATTTCGCAATCGACAGCTAAGGTAAACAATGTTGATTTATCTTCAGTTTCTTCACATGATGTTATTTTGGTTGGAAGTGTGGAGATACCCATCATAGGTACCAACATGAGACTCCTCATAAAGTTGGGGTGTAGAGGAGGAGGACTTGGCATTCGTGGACAAGGCATAACCAAACCATTGGAGGTTGTGCAACAACCTCATTATGTAGGTTTGGGGTACACAGATGAAGGATGTTCGAAGGATATCAAGGGAAAATAGATAATGATGAACTCTCCAAGGAAGAGGAATGAGAGGGAAACTACACCATTCTTCCATGGTAGTGCACATTGCAATGAAGGAACTGAGGCGAGGTCCCATCATCATGATCCCACAGGAGACCACCCCAGAAGGTATACTAAGTCTCATTATTCCAGAGTGCATTTTGTTTATAAGAATTTTGATAACCACAGTCGTAAAATATGGCATCGTAAAACTTGTTATTTTTGTGGTTTAAATAACCATGTGATTTCTGAGTGCTGGAAGAGGATGGAAGCACAAAGGAGGAAGAGGCATGAAAAGCCTTCTCCCCAACAAGAAAAGAAATTGATTAAGCAGGTTTGGAGGAAATAGAACTTTTTCACCCATTGCGACCAAAGTGGCCACCAAAGAGCCACATGTTGTAAAATTCATCCAGAGAAGTGCCGTAAAGACAAAGCTCCCATGCATACACACGTTGAAAGAGCTGATCGACAAGAAAGTTCACCATAGGGATGATCCACTCGTTTTAATAAATGAGAAGTGGTTCTTCCAGATTGTTTTCTTTTTATAGAGATGTAAGCTTGTCATGGCCATGTTTGTAAATCATTTTTCGCATTTTTATTATAAAAGTGATGATGTGCTTCCATCAATCGTTTAAGCGACCATGATATTTTTTTCGCCTTGTTTGATGAGTCATATGTTGCATTTATTTCATGTAAAAGTGATGATGTGTTGCCATCAATTCGAGATGTGATGATTATGTTTTGGTAATGTTCTATGAGTCATAGGATGCATTTATTTCCTATAAAAGTGATGAGGTGGTTTTCCATCACTTCAAAATGCGACGATGAGGTATGGTCTTGTAATTTTGTTGAGGTATGATTTCCATTTTGCTGTAAGCTTGACCACCGAGTACATTTTATAAAATCGTGGCAAGTATGGAAATTTGGGTCATTTTTGGTCACATTGAGCATGTAATATTCTTCAGCTTTAGGCAAGTGTTGGCATTCTGATTCCGAAGGACATAAGTGAAGGAGCCTTTGAGGGATGTTCCTTCTCAAACATTTGTGTTGCAACAAATTGCAGGTGATGTATTTGCATCTTGATTCCGAAATACGATAGATAAAGGAATCTTTAAGAGATGTGCCTTTCACACATTTGCGCCATAGCTGTTACAGGTGTTGGCTTTGCATATTGATTCCAAAGTATATAAGGTAAAGGAATATTTAAGATATTTTCTTTCACACATTTGCGCCACAGCAGTTGCAGGTGTTGTCTTTGCATCTTGATTCCAATGTACGTAAGGTAAATGAATCTTTAAGAGATGTTTCTTTCACACATTTGCATCACAACAGTTGCACATGTTGGCTTTGCATATTGATTTCGAAGTACGAGAGGTGAAGGATTCTTCAAGGGATGCGCCTTTTCAAACATCGCAGCAGTTATAGATGATGGCTTTGCATCTTGATTATGAATTACGCCAGGTGAAGGATTCATGTGGGGATGTGCCTTTCAATGAAATTTGTAGACAGTTGATGATAAGGTAAAGCTTGATGCTTTTGGAGGACCAAAAGCCCCTCATTGGGGAGGAATGATCCAGGTGGCTCCAGAGAGACACATAGGGAAAAGAGGGGTCAAAATCAAAGTGTTCAGATTTTCCTCGAACCAGCCTCATGTTGAAGATCTCTTCGTCTTGATCATGGTGGTGTGAATGATTCGTCAAACTGAGCTCGTATATGAAAGTTAGGAGCAGTCAAAGTTCCAAGTTGACTTGGTGACTAGGTAGCCTTGAGGAGGATGCAAATTGGACCAAACCAGACCACCGGATTCCAACCAACTCAGGCCATATTCCGAGTGAAATTTTCACTTGGTTAAAAGCACTCCTTTAATCCAAAAAATGAATTTTCAAAAACACACAGGTTGCTTTAAAAAACAAAAATATATTAAAAAATGGGTCGGCGGGCCATGACCCCCGCCAGACCCCATGCACCTAGACAAACCATATATATATATATGTTATATAACATATATTTGAGGCTGGCGGGAGTTGAACCTGCGGCCGGCCCCGCCCACGCAGCAACCTCTCCATGGAATGGGAGCCACCGCCATATGCGGCCCCCATAACATAACAACCATCTCCATATTTCATGTAAAGAAATACGATGGGGGGGTTGAAAATATTTACACAACAGTTTTAAAATTTAACTTGTCGTTTCAAACAAATCATGCCTGTTTAAAATAATTTTAGCTAAGTTGGGAGGGATGGGATTTGACCCCCCGACCCCTCCTCAACGACATGCCAAACTTGCCAATGCACCAACGGATCCTCTTGTAAAGCGTGCCCAATTTATCATACATAAACCAGTCATTTCATATGTGCGCCAAGGCGATGGAGCAGTGGAGCATGCATGAATTTCGATGTTAATTAGTTTTTTTATTGCAGGTGCAGTGGAACCATGAGCCCAGAAAGAGGTAGGTGGAACCTTGCTTGAGGCCAACTTTCAGGAGGACAAAATTTTGACTTTGTCCAAATGGGAAAAATATTATGTCATTTTTGCACTACTCGACGCCATGAGTTTGATGGTGTGCTCAGTGTCTTCATCCGAATTTTCAAATTTTCATCCAATTTTGGAAGTGGGTTATGCAGGTGTCAGATTTCCATAAGTGAGCAGTCGTTTTCACATTTTTTGACGCCACAAGATTGATGGTGTTTTTAGATTCAGCCGCAGAGTAGCTCAGCCTTCAAAAAATGTCAGCATGAGGTATATGATGTGGATTTAATGTATTTCTTCATTTATTTCTCTTTGATATTCATTATGTCTTGCAGATCCTAGTTGATTCATGAGTCATGGGATCTTGCCTTGTTTTGTTATTGATGTACTTTCAGCTATGGATTTGTGTTATGTATGAGATACCTTTTATGCCATATTGGCAGGATGCTCAATTTCATATGTATGTTGTTTGAGATCCCTTGTTTGCCAAGATTAGCCGGATACTCATAGTTATTACATGTGAAATATTGTCATACTGATAGGAGTCTTTCTTTATGTATGAGAGTTCCACAGTGGAACATCTCTTAAATAATTCTAACCACTCCTGGGTGAGGGCATTTTTCCTTGTATGTCATAGGAAAACAAATCCTTGTACATCTTCTTCTTACAACACATAATGCAGCATCCTAAACCATCCTGACACTGAGGCCCGGAGATGCAGTCCCTCCTAAACAAACTCCATTATCAAACGATGTGTTCTTATGGTTGCTGATATTGATATTTATGTTCCTCTTCTGGTAGCATGAAATTTTTCATTTCATGTTCATTAACGCTTTACTTAAATGAAATTCTAATTTATCAGCCGAAGTAAAAGGTCTTGGTTAAGGGTATCAAGAATTTACCCTCGATCAATTCACTTACAAGTGAAAACATAGATAGATCCATACATCATCATTGATAAAATATATGCTTATAACCAGTATAATAAAAATAGAAATACAATGGATACAAAAAAAATAAAATCCATATAATAATGAGTACATTTTCATACCAAATACCAAAGGAATGAGCTCTTCATTACTGAATGTAAAAACCAACTAGAGATGATACTTCCACGTTCCACCCCACCATACATTGGCTTATGGAATTCTCATTTCATTTAATCACCCTCATGTGATATTCTAGAATGAATCTGGGATCTCATCAAACACATCAATCACAACCAATACATAGCTTCCAGAGGCAAAACCACCTCAAACCTCAACTAGTCATTCTGCCTCATGGTCAGGCATCACAACCATCATGGATTTGTCTCTATCTAAGATTTTCTAGGGCTGCAGAGTGCTTGTTCCAACTAGGGCTTACCATACTACTAACTCAACCACAAATATTACATCGATTTAATAGTTTTTTTCCATCAAGGGCTTCCAGGACTAGTAACTCAACCCACCTAGGACTTCCATAGCATTTTTCCAACCAAGGCTTCTAGGACTAGTAACTCAACCCACAATTTTCTATCGGTCTTCTAGAGCGTTTGTACAACCAAGGATTCCAAGAAATAATAAAGCAACCCACATCTAAAGGAATCATGAGAACAAAACAAAAAACAACCAATGGAAATAAATCGACAACACCATGGTTATCCAGGAAATGGAAAGGTTAGGAAAATCCACATGCATATACCATGCATGCCAAAACTAGTGAGGAAAGCATACATGGAACTCGGTACCTGCACTAAGAACCTGTTGCAGATGCCAATCCCGATGCCCTCTTTATTTTTCTTGATATTCCTTTGCCTTAATTCTCCAAATCACCAAGTATAGACACTCTCGAAGAGTACTCTAAGAAAATTCTAAGTATCAAAGAGTACGAGAGAGAGAGAAAGAGAGATAATAATAAGAGCTCCAAAACTGCATTGAACAAAAGCTTACCCACTGATCCTCAAAAGCCCTTTTATTAATGAGGCTTCCATTTTCTTCATTTTCCAATATTTTCCTTCATTTTCCTCCTCACATGCAACCTGTGACCTTTCACCTCCCTTTTCTCCTAATTTCCATTATTTTCATAAATAGATGCTAATTAATTCCTCATGCCTTTCCGAAGCCTTTCCTTGTTCCTTTTCCTTACCAATTTCCTTTAGCCATAATAAACCGAATGAAAATCAACTAGGATTTTTTTCCCAACATTCATCTTGGAATAAGTTTCCCATAAATCAAGCTTATTATTTGAAGATTGTTACATGGAATTTTCACTAGGGCTGTTACACTTCATGCATTCGTGTGGCATTGAGGTGTTTTGTGTGACAAGGAAGGACATGTCAACTTGGGGAGATCTATACAAGATAAATTAGTATTTTTTGTTGCAAACTCTCTCCTATTTATATTAATAGAAAAGTATAATTTTTTCCTATAGCTCTTGTGTTACATTTACTTTCATGAATTTAAATACCTTGTTGATTCATTAAATAGAGTAATTGAATTATGCTACGTATGTGTTATAGATCCTTGTATTATTTTGGTCTTATCTGCATGTTTTAATTATAGTAATTGGAGCTTACAAGACATGAGGAGAGTAAATATTACGATAGTTTCCAAGTATGCATCTTTCCCATCTTTCAATTTATCTAAGGGAAACTATATATTGTTTTCATTCTATTGTTCTAGACTAGACCACTAGGTCTTGGGAGGATACCTTTTTTTGCAATCATAAATTCCACATAAAAATTTGGCGACTCCACTGGGGATCGTTTCTTTCCTGTATTGGTTTCCTTAACTTAGCACTTGTTTCAACCCTTGAATCAACCATCCTTACCCCACTCATACCTTGATCGATCCTAGAAATATCGTTCTTTGAGCTTGATTTGATGTTTTTGGTTGTAATTTGGATGGATTTGTATCAATTCTCCCCCTAATATGGAGACAAAATACTCCATTGCAGCCTAGCCTTCTTTGCACCTGCACTATAAAGCACTAGTTCCGTTTAGCACCTACGATGATCCCTTTTACATGAAAAAAAAATTCCATTTTGTGCCTTTCTCTCTGATGTACTTTTTTCCATCTAATCTTTCTTTTTTCGCTGAGTCTATCTTAATCTTTAAAAACCTTCACGTTGTTTGATTTTGGCTTTTATATCCTTTGATAAGAATTTGTTTTGATTATTCTTTGTTATTGTCAATTAGGTCAGTAAAAAGAAATTCTCGATCATTGATTTGTTGAAAGATTCATATTATAGTCATGATTCTATATAGTTTCTCTTATAAGTGATTTAGCAAGCATCTTTGTTTTCATCTCATTTGAAAAATAAGTGGATCGAAAAGAAAAATCTCATACATTTTGCATTGCATTTAGGATTTTTTGTGTCAAATTGGAAATTGGAACAATTTTATTGAGAGAAAAAAGAGTAATGCACTTTTTTCCATCTAATCTTCCTTTTGTCACCAAGTCTATCTTAATCTTTAAAAAGCCTTCACGTTGTTTGATTTTGGTTTTTATATCCTTTGATAAGAATTTGTTTGGATTATTCTTTGTTCTTGTCAATTAGGTCAGTAAAAAAAAATTCTCGATCATTGATTTGTTGAAAGATTTATATTATAGTCATTATTCTATATAGTTTCTCTTATAAGTGATTTAGAAAGCATCTTAGTTTTCATCTCATTTGAAAAATAAGTGGATCGAAAAGAAAAATTTCATACATTTTGCATTGCATTTAGGATTTTTTGTGTCAAATTGGAAATTGGAACAATTTTATTAGGCGAATTGAATTAAAATTTTTTGTTTGTTTCATCTTATATGTTGCATTACTCTTTTTTCTCTCCCCTTCCATACATACATTTTCATTGAAAGGAAAATTTCATTTTTCCATGCTAGATTGCATCTTTAGGATATTTAGTTGAAATTTACAATGAGACTGGGAAATCAAAACATAATTCAACATAAAATTTAAAATTTCTTTAATCCATACTAAGGATCATTTGAAATATTGACGGAAACATTTATAGGTATAGGCTAGAGACATGTTCTGATGTATTTAAATGTAGGATTTTTCGTTTTTGTTAATGTTTCATTCTTGGGACGATATCTTGTTCCACGTATGTAAGTGTATCATATTGTTCTTCACATACCTGTGGGTATATTGGATGACGCTGAATGCATGAAAAGTATATGGGAACGCTCTCATCATATAATTACACATTAGTCATCACTACCACAGAATGCACTACCACATATCGTCGAATATATTTTGGGAGTCTACACTAGGTTTCTATTCTCACCTTAGGTAATCAAGTCGACCGCATTTTATAATGTGATACACTGAACACAACATTCAGGGACATTTCATGCCCATACATAAATCCTTGGTTCCCAAAGGTGGTGTACTGCAGTTCACAATTTCTTGGTAAACCATTTTACGTAGATTAACATTTTTTTATTTATTTTTGTTAATTTTTAAAATTTATTAAACCAACATGGAATAATAACTCCCTCAACCCCATCATTCACTTAGGATGAAAAAAGTACCTCCTCTTCCACCTGAGAAAACTCTTGGATATAGTCAGAATAATAAAAAGACACAAACTATCGAATTTAGTACTTCTAGAGCTACTACTTCTGTCCCCCCACTAGAATAATCCTTTCCAGTGAGTATTGAAACCAAGATTAATTCTTCATTTGCTAGAGAGTATGAAATAGTTGAAACATAAGCACCTGATATTTTATTACGCGAGGTTATTAAGCCTTACTATATTAAGTCCGAGACTATACAACCTAAGGTTATACAAACCGAGGCACCTTAGTTACCTACATTTGTTACTTCAAGACCTTTTTCTTTGCTTCGTCTATCTCAAACCCAACCTGTATATCTTGTACCCGACACTGAACCACTTACACCTATTCTTGCGAGTATTGAAGATATTCCTCAAGAAGAGCTTCAACCATCCTCTCATATTCATATAAGAGGGAATCATATTTAATAGGCCCATCCTTTTCCTTCTACTCCTACTCCATCAAAATCTCCTTTGTCTGATTCATTTCCTTTCAACTCACCCTTCAAATTCCCTTGGAAATATTCTTTGGAACAATTAACTCTCATTGAATCTTCTATGGTTTCTCAGCCTGTATCTACTATGACTGAGACAATCCTTGTTGAAAATTCATCCATGTTTGTAACATCACCAGAGACACATTTTCATGGTGGCATTTTTGTCTCGTCTGGTTACCAATCATTTTTTGGTACATTTCTAGTGGAAAATCCAGTCCATGGACCTCTCCCATGTCGTATTTTTCTGGAATACCTTATAACACTTCTTTGATGAGTGTTACATAGTCTATTATTCCTCCTCCATATCAACCAACATTTGAGTAGCAATATGGTTCATATGTCATTGGATATGGACACTTACAACAACCCAGTTCATATTATGTTGGATACCCTCCTCTTAGGGGGAATTCGCCTCCATATTTTCCTCCAATATTGGCAAGGGGGAAACCTATTGGGGGAATATTTCCATATCCTCATCAAATATCAATAGTTAGTGCTCAACCTCATCCACATCCTTCACATTTAGGAATTGTTGTAAACTCTTGGAAACTTTCTTTTCCCGTATAACTTGGATCGCTTGTGAATCAAGTTGAGACTTTATTCCATATTCATCTCAAATTCCTACTGTTCAAACTATATCTCAACTTGTTCAAACTCAAGTTCATGTAAGTCAACTTTGACAGGTTTCACATTTGATTCAAGCTCTACCATCAATATCTGGGGCCTCCCAAGCCCCACTTACCTAGCCTATTTAAGGTCCCTTAAATTATTCACCGGTAGGATAGGCTAATACTCAAATATATATAGGTATCCATATATATGGTATCGCACAAACACAAGAGATTTAGCCTTATCTTGGGATGATGAAAAATCCCACATGGTAACTATATAAATTGCATCAAGGATTACCTTACCTAGGTAAGAAAGCACCTTACCAAGGTCAACAAATGCCTTACCAAAGTCAGAAAATTCAAACCCAACCATTTCAAACTTTACAAGGTTTTCCTAGAGCTAGGGAACAAGTTTATGTCTATCCCAGTTACTAGAATCTTCCCTATCTCGGAGCACTGATACATGTTTCTCAAGCCACCCCATCCTACTCAGGTTATTCTTCACTGGATCTCAATAGGGATTTTCCATTTTTAGCAACTCTTAAATTTCCAAATATGACCTTCCTACCAATGATCCCATTGCCCATTCTCCTTGGTGGTCGGTTATTCCCACAAATTTCCCCTTAATATCCCTAAATTCAATGTTAATCCTAGAGACAAGCCATATATGCACATTATTACTTATCATTTGTGGTGTTCTTTGAACTCTCTCAATGATGACTTTATCCGTTTAAATCTTTTCTAGTGCACAATTACCAATACAGAAACAAAATGGTTTATTAAACTACCACAAGATTCGTTCGATAATTTAAGCACCTTAGCTACCACATTCTTAACAAATTTTCAATTACCCATTCAATATGAGACTAGAAATGAACCTTTTAATAATTTCAAACAATCTAATTCCAGTTGCATTTATGATCACATTCCTGGTGGCAACGACATCTTCATTTGGTAAAAGTTTTGTTCTTGATAAATTGTTAGATGAATGGTTTATTAAGTATTTTTTACCAACCATAACAAAATATATTGAAAATGGTGGAGTTGTGACCGAGGAGAAGATAATCTCTCATGCCCAGTATTTGGATATTATTTATACCCATTTTTACATGCTCTATGATAAAATACCAAATGCTCCCGCACCTTCCAATGTTGTTCCTCAAGATCCCAGCAAATAATCACATGTTGTTGATGACGTGATTGGTTCTACCATCTAGTAGTCAGTCAGTAAAATATCTCATTAAAATCTCATTGTGGCTTCCCAAACCCCTACTTCCACTACTCCTATGGATTCTACTTGTGAGATCAATATCGTTCAATCTTCCAAAGACAAATCTGAACAACTAGAAAGTAAGAAGAAATGCAAAGGCAAAAATAAGAAAGATAATCTTGCACAGGATAAAAGTAATCAGTCTTCTGAAGAGAATAGGAAGCATATTTATCCATGCTTAATTTTTAATTATGATCATTTGAATTTCCACATTAGGTGGAAGTAAAATGGTTCCTTAAGTCATCTGATGCACTAGCTGTGTTCACAATCCTTTTCCAAATTAGGAGACTAACTTGGTTTCGCCATACCCTGCCTCGTCTAGATCGGTCTTGATTCTTTCCTTTGCTAAGCCAAAAAATGATGTTATGGTGGCCACTAGGAATATAGGCTATGGTAATGTGAATGCCTCGAATGGTCAGTATATAGATCAACCTGCTAGTTCTACCGCATCTCCATCAGATCCTACTCCAAATGTGTTTCATACCAAATTGACAATTAAGCCTCACAAAGGCATTATCCATAAATATGCATTCAAAGCTCATGAAAGAGCCACTCATAATTGTAACATAGTTAAGGATCTAGCTCAAGCTCCTTTAGCTATGTCAAACCTTGAGATGTTGGAAAATTTTCCCACCTAGAAGAAGGGTCTACTTTTTGCAATATGATTTATCGATCCCTCGCATTCCAACCTTCTTGTTTTTATCCATGAGAATTATATGCCTCGACTTCCAACCCAATTAGTTGTCATGATTGAAGTTGTCATTCACGGTAACAATATCCCTCATTTCATCATGGATGAAAGGCGATTCAACCTGTATCATATCACTTTCTTACTAGAAGGCCATTCATTCTCACCAATTAAATTAGTCACCTACTACTCTAAAAAATTTAGATTGAAGAGGCTTCAATACTTGTAAAATTTTGAACTCATTATAAGTAGAATTAGCTGGAGATATGGTGTTGGTAGAATTCGAAGTTATCGAAGGAATTTCACTAGGTTGTATATGGGTTTCTCCTATGGTTTTATGAAACTAGCTCCAAAAATAGAAGAAAAGAGAGATCAACGCCTCATAATTCAGCCACTTCGAGGGGGAAACCTCCTTTATATTACATAAATAAAAAATTCTTGGGTGATACAAATGAAATAACCTCCTTCTATATATAGGAGCCCATGGGGTCAAAATATAATCATAGCTGACCTAACAATAATAATGTAAGGGCACAATAATACCAATATTGGGGTTACATGGGTACAACAATAACAATAAGGGACTATATTAGTAATATAGGGACCTAACATGCCCCTCTCCCTCAAAAAAGTGTTGTCCTCAATGCTTGAGTAGCTCTGGATGGTTCCGTATAAAATTATCATCCTCCCATGTAGAATCTTCAGTGGGTAAGTTCTTCCACTTGATGAGATACTATGAAATTGATCAATTTCGTAGCTGTCGAGTTCTTGTTTCCGTGACTGATTTAGGTTCCAATATGATTTTTCCTTCCTCATCATGTTCTGGAGATATTGTTTGAACTGGAATTTTGTCACCTATAACCTTCTTTAAGCATGAAACATGGAAAACTGGATGCACTCATGAAGAAGCAGGAAGCTCCAATTTTTATGCCATAGTACCAATATTTTTCAACACCTTGTAAGGACCATAGTAATTTGGTGATAATTTATCATCCTTCTTAACTTGCATGAGGGAAACTTGTTTGTATGGTTGTAGCCGTAAAAATACCCAGTCTCCTACATCAAAACTTCTCTTTTTGCAATGTTGATTTTCCTGTTGTTTCATTTGATTTTGTGCCAAATTTAATTTATCCTTTAATACCTGGAGAACTTCTTGTTGATGCTTCATGTGATCTTCGACTACTTGAACCTTATAATTTTCTCTTGAAGATGATGTGATGAATATTGGATGATATCCATAAAGTGCCATAAATGGGGTCATTTTTGTTGCAGTATGGAAGGAAGTGTTATACCACCATTCAACCAAAGATAACCACTTGACCCATTGTGTTTGATTATGAGATACAAAACAACGAAGATATCCTTCCAAAAATTTATTCACTATCTCAGTTTGACCATCGGATTGAGGATGACAAGATGAGCTATGAGGTAGTTGAGTACCCAAACAAGAAAATAATTCCATCCAAAAATTTCAAGTAAAAATGGGATCTCTATCGCTTACAATAATCTTTTGGTTTCCATGTAGCTTTTGAATTGTTTGCATAAATGCAGTAGCAACTGTACTTGCTTTAAATGGACTAGATAATGCACAAAAGTGTGCATACTTGGTCATTCTATCAACTACCACCACGGTGACACTCTTTCATTCAGACTTAGGTAAACTTGTGAAAGAATCCATTGGAATCTCCTCCCAACATTGACTTGGAATGGATAAAGGTTGTATCAGACACGTGGTCTTAATTGTATCAACTTTATTTTGTTGGAAAACCAAACAGTCTGCCACAAAATTTTTAATATAAGATTTAAGGCCATCCCAAAAAAATTATTTCTTCACCCTGTGGTAAGTTTTTAAAAATCCTAAGTGTCCTCCTAATGGAGAAGTGTGTAATTACAAAATAACCTTTCATTTTAGTTGGGAATTATTACAAATATGTAAGCGATATTTGTACCATAATGAATCATTTTCCAACTAAATGTATCAGATGTACTAGGATCTTGTTGCAACTTTTGAATGAGAGTCCACACTTCTTCGTCTTTTTTCCATTCGTCCCTTGCTTTGTTTATCCAATCTGGTTGGATAATAGAAATGGCACAAAGAAATGCTTCCACCTCTTCATCCTTTCTTGAGAGTGCATCTGCAACAACATTTAGCTTCCCTTTTTTATAGATGATTTCAAAGTCATAAACCAACATCTTTGTGACACATTTTTGTTGCTCTTCTGAATATAGTATTTGTTCAAAAAAGTGTTTAAGTCTATCATGATAATTTTTTACCTTCAAGTGTCTTCCCATTAGGTAAGGTCGCATTTCTTTAGTGCATGTAGTATTTCCAACATTTCCTTCTCATAAATAGCTTTCTGTAGATACTTTCCTTTGATTGTACGACTTTCAAAAGTAATGGGTCTTCCTTCTCACAAAACAACACCAATTCCATTTCCCGAGGCATCACATTCCACAATAATGAATTTTTTGAAGTCTCACATAGCTAAGATCGGTTCTAGGAACAATGCCTCTTTAAGATGTTCAAAGGCCTTAGTTGCTTCAGGAGTCCATGAAAATTCACCTTTCTTCAATAATGTTGTTAGAGGTTTTTCTATTCTCCCATAATTCTTAACAAACTTGTGATAATACCCTATTAACTCGAGAAGTACTCGCAACTGCTTTATGGTTGTGGGGAATGTCCATTCCTTAATCCCTTTAATTTCGTTAGCATCTACCTTAACACCCTCGTGAGATAAAATCTGACCTATATATTCCACCTATTTTACTCCAAAGAAACATTTGGAGGTTTTTTTCTCCTCCAATAGTTTGAGCACCCTGTCAACATGTTGAACGTGATCCTTCCTAGACTTGTTGTAGATTAGTATATCATAAAAATATGCTAGCACAATTTTTCTAAGGAAGGGTTTGAAAATGGAATTCATCAACCCTTGAAATGTATAAGGTGCATTGGTAAGGCCAAAAGGCATGACCAGAAATTCATAATGACCCTCGTGAGTTTGAAATGTTTTTTTTGGAATATCTTTAGTCTTCATTCTAATTCAATGATATCCTGAACGAAGATCCAACATAGTAAAATAAAATTTTTCATGTAATTCATCCAACAATTCATCAATCATAGTAATGGGAAATTTATCTTTAATAGTGAGCTTATTGAGCTCCCTATAATCCAGAAACATGCACCATGATCCATCCTTCTTGTGCACCAATACTACTGGAGCAAAGAAAGAACTTTGACTAGGTTGAATTATACCAGCCTCTAACATTTTTGCAATCATACGTTCAATTTCGCTCTTTTGGGCATAAGGATATTAGTAAGGCCTGATGTTTGGAGGAACACTTCCTGGAATCAAATGATTAGCATGATCATGATCATGAATAGGTGGTAGTCCTTTGGGAGTTTCAAACACCTTGGAATGTTTGTCCAAGACTTTTTGTAAATATGGAGAAATAGATGATTTTGATGTTGGAACTTCTAGTGAGCATAATTGTGAAATTACGCCTCGTTGTTCTTTCTTCAGAATATTTATCATGACATTAGAGCTTATTATCTTTCCCAGATTCCCTGAGATACCCTGTAATTCAACCTCCTTTCCTTCCAAAAAAAATTTCAACAAAATTTCTTGAAAATTAAAAGCTAACGTCCCCAAAGATTGTAACCATTGTACTCCTAGTACAACATCAACACCTCCCATTGGAATGGAAGTAGTTAGACTATTCAATACATGTTCCCCCATTGTTAGCTTTATATTATGGAATTTTCAATAGAAATTTATAGTTCCTTCATTTGCAACCAACACTTGACATTCTAGTGCTAGGTATAGGAAACAATTCAATTCCTTGGCTACCTTACAATGAATAAAATTATGGGTACTACCCGAATCAATCAACACTATTACCTTTTCCTTCTTGATATGTACTTCTATCTTGAGAGTTTGAGGAGTGGTAATTCCTGCCAATGCATTACACGATATGGTCAGAGTCATTTCTTCTTCTTCTAGGGTTGGTTCCTGGTGTATATCCTCTTCTTTTGAAGTTTCTTGTTCATTTTCTTCCTCCTCTTCAAAATTTATGTGAAATAATTTATTCTCAGCGCACTTATGACCTTTAGTGTATTTTCCATCACAACTGCAACAAAGCCCTTTTGCTCATTTTTCTTCCAATTGTTGTGGTGTCAACCTTGTAGTTTGTGGAATTCTAGGAGTTGTGACACTTCCATATTTATATATGTGAGTGGTACACTTCCTTGTCACCATAATTTTACATTCAATTTTTCTTGAAAACCTGAATGCCTTCTCCAATGAATCAGGTTCGCAAAGGAAAACCTCTTGTTGGCTGTTATCATTTAAATTCCCTATGAAGACATTAATCATGTGTTCCTTTGGAATATCAATTACCCTTATATTCAAATTTTGGAAGTCCTCAATGTGCTCCACCACTGAAACCTTTTGATTGAGATTTATCAATTGGATAAAGAAGACATTTCTCTTTGTATCCTCATAATGTGCTATCATTTCTTCTGTAAAAATTGACCAAGTGACAATTTTCTTATGGGATAAAAGCCATCAATACCATACAAATGTATTTTGTTCTAAATGTAAAGTTTCATTATGTACCTTTTGTGTGTTTTGCACATTATTGAGATCAAAATATTGCTCCATCTGTAGTATCCATGTTACGGGATCCTTGCCATGAAACTTCCTCATATACATCTTTGGAATATGGTGGTTCTTCCATCCAACATTAGAGTTTATGAAATCACGATTAAAATTTATTTTGTTCTCATCATGTGTTTCTTCTACTATCTTTTCGCCGTTAGGAATTTTTTTTTGCATCAAATTTGTCAAACCTTCCATGTCTTCTTTTAGATTATTCTTCATGTTTTCCATTTTGTCTTTCATTTTTTCATTGATCTTAGCTTCCATGTCATCCATCATAGCTTCCATGCTAGCTTCCATGCCATCCATCTTAGCTTCCATGCCATTCTTCAAACCATCCAACTTAGCTTCTACGCCTTTCTTCATACCATCCATATTATCTTCCATGCATTTCTTCAAAACTTCCATTTCATTTTTTGTTTCTGTTTGCGAGAGCAAAATTTGGTGCACTTTATCTTGTAATTTTGATATGTCATGCTGCACTTGTTCGTCTTCATGAGTCATAGTAGAGCCTTATGAAGACTTAATGGGTGTTGAATTCATTTTAGGGGGGGAATTTTAGAACCGAATACTAATATCTATTCTATAATATGCCCTTGGAATCAATTCAAACTTATTTTTAAAACAAGGCTTATGCAATTCAAAAAAACAATACACACCTTTTTATTGCTTTTGAGGAGCTCGATATTGAAACTGTAAATGTGATTTCGGATCTTCAATATCTGAAATTCAGACCTCCAGTAGCCCTCTGAATATTCTTTCGAATGCCACATGTTTGACCTAATTTGGATTCTTCAAGTCAAAGTGATACCCAATCTCCCATAGTGACCTAATTATGGACTGGTTCAGTAGAGTGAACTTGTACATCATTCCATGTGTCATTGTTTCCTCCTTTGGCTTTGAAATTGATACAAAGGAATCTATAGTCCTTTTAATTGTGGCCACTTTTTACGTAATTCCAATCTGATGCTCAGAGAGGCAGTTATGATTATTTTTCCATGATCACCTCTTTGAGATGAAATTCGGGAGCCTGAAAAAACCCTAACTTCCACAGATAATATCTTTGAAAATATTCTGAACCAAGATCTGACATTTTTACATGAATTTATTCGGGATTTCGGCTTTGCGTGATAAAAATTTCAGCTTCTAAAACTTCATAGAAAACAATTTATAGCCAAAATTCCATGATGACCTATTTGGAGCAGAGAAACCCTAGAATCCAAAGCTCTGATACCAAATTTTATGAAACCAGCTCCAAAAATAGAATAAAAGAGAGATCAATGCCTTATAATTCAACCACTTCGAGGGGGAAACCTACTTTACATTACATAAATGAACAATTCTTGGATGATACAAATGACAAAAACTCCTTCTATATATAGGAGTCCATGGGGTCACAATATAATTCGAGCCGACCTAAAATCAATAATGTAAGGACACAAAAATAAAAATATTAGGGTAACAGGGGTACAACAATAAAAATAAGGGGTCTACAATAACAACAATAAGGGACTACACTAGTAATAGAGGGACCTAACATATGGGCCTTATTGTTTTTGACATATTTCAGAATGATTTTGTTCCCTCATAAGGGAGGAATAGTAGCCATTAATTAAGTCACTTTCTTTGCCACCAATTCTCAAGTTACTAGAAGCATCCCTCTTGTGGGAGAAAATCTACATCCATATCAACATGTTGGGGTGGGATTGCTTAACGATTCTTCCCTCATGGGAAGCGTTTCTCTTCCTCCTCCATCTCCCCACAACTCTAATATGGTTTCCCATCTGAACATCATATATTATTGTACTACTCCATATGATCCTTGGATAGTTCCAAATGAATATAATATTGACAATTTTGCTGACGACATGTCACCCAGTCCCATTGAGCTCAACTATGACGCCATTTATTCGAACTATGTGATGCATTCACCTCTCTCCTCTTTAGTCAATTGGGTTGATCATTCCTTAGATTATGACACAATCTCTGATCCCTTGTCTCATAAATTTTCTATTGATGAGAACATCATGGAAATCAAGATGTTGGATGATGTTTTATGGGATGATCATCATCATTGTTTCTCCTTTGCAGATTTATTTGAGGATAATCTTAGTGAACTATATTGAACCAATGTCGTTGAGATGTTTGTGAATTTTGTATCTATCCATATATTGATTCTCATAATAATTTGTGGAATATTGAAGAGACTATTCCTCTCGATATTTCAATCAAACCTGCCATTTTCGAGAATGTATGTATTGGTGCATCTTGCTCTCTTGATGAGATAAATGCTTATACAACCCTTTTCCAGTAATTTACATACATTTTCTCCTGATCTTATGAATAGATTTCAGGTATCGATCCAAACATCGTTGTACATGAAATGAAGACATATCCTAATGCTAAGTTAGTTCGACAATGCCTCCTTCTATTCCATCCCAATAAATTTTCCGCTGTTAAAGTCAAAGTTGAAAAAATTGTACACTTTGATTTCATATACCGAGTACCTCTAACTGATTGGGTGTCAAGCAATGTTATTTTCATGAATAAATGGGGAAAAATTCGTGTGGTTTTCGATTACCAAGACATTAATCGTGCTTTTCATAAGGACAATTATCCTACATTGTTCATCGACCAAATTGTTGACGACTGTGTTCTATGTGAAATATTTTTGTTTATGGATGGATTTTCCATATACAATGAGATTAGCATCATCCCAATGGGCCAACATAAAAAAATGTATTTTTTTCCATGGGGAAAATTTGCATATCTAAAAATCCCTTTCGGATTGAAAAATGTTGGGGCCACGTTTCTTATGGAAATGAATTATGCTTTCCATGACATCAATCACAACCATGTTTGGATGACTTACATGCTCACTTTAAATATCGTGTTTATCATCCAATGCCTCTTAGCGCTATATTTTTACATTGTAAACACTATAAAATTAGGCTCAATCTGTATAATTGTGTGTTTTGTATTAGCTCTGGTCGACTTCTGGGTTTCATTTTCTCGAAACATGGAATTTGTATTGACTCATCATTGTGAGGTTTGGTGTACCATGGGACATAGTTACATACCATGGGAAACATTTATGTAACCACATGATGTCTCAACTGACTGCCAAGTTAGGCCTTTCCCATGATAGTTAAACTCCCAACTACCCTCAGGAAAATGGGAAAGTTGAGGCCATCAATAATTTTTTTAAAACAATTCTTTAACACATGATAGGAGTCCATAAATAAAATTGGCATATGATCCTTTATGCATTAATGTGGCCATATCGAACCTCTATTCGAACCACTACTGGTTTCACACCATTCCAATTGGTATACGGTCTAGAAGTAATCCTTCCTATTGAGTGTGAAATTATGTCTCTAAAACTTTTTTTTGAGCTCCTCACTGCCACTTATATAGAAGAAGAGCACCTCTTACATATAAAATTATTATAGGAAACCAACATCATGTAGTGATGGATAATGATGCCCATAAAAAATGCATTGAGGCACAATATAAAAAGAATGTCAATCCTTGTGTCTTCCTGGAAGGTGAACTTGTCTTGTTGTATGATCAAGGGTATGATATATTATGGTTGGGGAAGCTGGAGCCAGTGTGGATAGGACCATACATTTTTAAACATGTTCATGCTAAAGGGACCTATGATATTGTTGATTTCAATGGAGTTCTATTAGTGCCGCCTAGAATTGGGTTGTACCTTAAAAAATGTTGGGCTTAAGTCATTTTTGTGTAGTTCACTATGTAAATGTGGTATATAGGTATGTTGAGTGTGTTTGCAATGTGTTCCCTTCATAGTTTGTTTAGTTTTTTATTAATCCTCTTTACATTTGGTATGCAGATGTCAACATCCCTTCAACCATATGTTAGTTATGCTGATGGTGGAAGTCACAGTAATCAAAACCTTTATTTTGCATAGTGGGATATATCTTCTCCGAATGGCGAGTTAGTGAGCTTAGAAGAGTTTTGTAGCGGTTAATCTACAAATAATATCGTTGAGTATAACATAGTGATCGAGCTATTTTCTTATGTTATTTCTCATGGAATCTGTTGTATAGTTATCATACTTGATTCACAACTTGTATTAATATAGTTGACTAATGTCTATTTAGTTAGAAGTCAAACTATGTTTCATATGTTCTTAATGATTCACCTTTTGGAAAGTAATTTTGATTATATCCAATATTAACACATTCTTATGAGTCTAAACACATTTACATATGCATTAGCAAACTGTGTCTTAGACAAACATTTTTGACATATGTAAATTCAATTCAATTCACATCAAGTACATTTAATGAGATTATAAAATGCATAAGAAACATCCATAGCTATATATATATATATATATATATATATATATATATATATATATATATATATATATATATATATATATAGATAGATATATATCAAAGTTTTGTTTTACAAAAAATTGTGCCCAAGAAACATAATGGCCACATTTCCTCTCATATCAAAAAATATACATGTAGTCAAAATATGGTTCTATATAACCTCCTAGTATACTAATCATGCTTCTCATGATAACAAGAAATTGTGGGATCCATCTTGCATAGTAGCCAACTGATATGAACATGCACACCAATATTATGACGTTGCAGTCTCATAGGGATCTGGTCGACCATAGTCTCGACTATGCCTTGGGTCAACTCCTCCATGTGATGCTCAACCTCTGCAAGAGTATTGGCCACATTGAGATCCTGCAACAACCTATACTCCTAATGGTGCTTGTTCTAGGTTGCCTCCATATTGAAGATATGGGAAAACCATAGGTTTAATGGGTCCAATAGCCGCATGTTAAAATCGATAGTTTAGTCTCAGATATATTGAAAATTAAAATAAAAAACTTGAAACTCAAATAAAATTGATCAAAATGTTTTTGTATTATCTATGGCACCCCATCACTCGCCGTCATGAAGCATGATATTTAGGTCTCTGCATAAATGCATCCCTGTGTATGGATAGTCTTCAATCATAATGAATTGCATGAAAATCCATCAGAAGAATACTGGTGTGAAGCTCATAAATGATGGACCTCCATGTCTGGACATCAGATCCTCCCATCTCCTCATCTGTGGGACTCTCGAATCTACGGGTTCGAGTTATATATGTTCTAGTCAGAGCAATGGAATCCACTGCAAGGAAAATGAAATCATAATCGAACCATATCCAAAGTTATTCAACCATCCATCCTTTCCCTTGGTAAGTTGTTCTTTCATATTTTCCAACACTCCCTCACTCTAGTTGAATACTGTCGGGTCTATGCACTCAAGAGAATACTAAATTTGGGACATGTTGGCCAAATCAAAGATAGCACTACCAACCAATCAAGCAATAATGAATAGGATTTTCCTCAAAGGTAAAATACCACATCCTTTATCTCAATTTTCCAATCCTTGGTAAGTTGGGATCGAGGTCTATAATATGTATTGATATAATACTTGACTATCTCTCCACCCCTCCTTGAACCAGATAACGAGATGGGGGCACCTATCCTCGATAAACATGTTAAGAAATATATGTTTTCCACCTGTATGGTAAGCATGTGTGCTCCAAGCCTAAAATATTGTGCCTGGACATCCCATGCTCGAACAAGACACTCTAACAACTCCATTTGTTGCCTCATTCCAGGAAGGTGGAATAATTTCAAAGTCGATAATTTCTTAATTCCTAGATAGTGATTGGATCATTAGTTTCATACATATATTGTTCCACATTTTGTCTTTCTTGATACCAAATCAAATTTGTTTTGATGGAAACCTGAAACATGACAAAAAGAATCATTAGGATGAATATCATGCAAACAATTGAGATAATTTTGACTGAAAATGGAAAAACAAGTTTGTGAAATATGCCCAGCACACCCTGCTAAGGGGAGGAAATGCATTACAGTGCCCTAGACAATTCAAATTTTTCCTTTGCGGCACACCTTTTGACATTTTTGGTGTGCGCTAGGGCTGGGGAAAATATTTGAAGCCCTAGGTCACCCAAAACTGAAAAATCTTGCATTGAATGTAAAAACATAACCGTAGAAAGAAAGAGGAAGGTGAGATCTCCTACTTGTAAGTGACGGAACTCAAAATAATCCATCGTATTGGTCAGAGTCGTCTACAGAAAAACAGGGGAAATAGCTCTCAAAACTCACTCACCAAGAGGTAAAATGTAAAATGGTAAAAGTGAATAACTTTTTTTCTATTTATGGTAATTTTTATGATTATTTTTTTAATAGTTTAATATTTTTACATAAATATGACCAAATTTTATCTTGAATAAGGTATTTTTAATATTTTGGTGATGTTTTGAGTAGTTTAATATTTATTTGACGGATTTGATGATGTGTGGATCGAAACAAATCATTTTGAACAAAGAGCATACCTGTATCACTTTTTCGGGCTCTATAAACTTATGAAAAAAAATCCCCATAAAGTTATCTTTCAACTCTTTTCAAACTCCCAAAACATGAAAACATTTATGAACACTTGTCTTTTCAAACTCGTTAAGGTAAATGAAAATACGTCTACTCAATATAAGTTTAACCATTTTCCAGACTGAGATATACTATTTATGAAAAAGGAAGACCTTAGTTGAACATGACTAAGAGGTCATCCTAAGTATAATTTAATTCCTTTTTAGAATCAAGAGACTATTTACGAAAAGGAACCTTTGGAGTTTTCTTTTTAACCTCTTTTTTGAACTCTCTAACATGAAAAAGGAGTCGAGTTTTACCTTCCCTGGACTTGTAAAAACATCAAACAATGATGGACTCATAAAATATGACAGGACCAAACCACTCCTTCTGAGGGTTCGTTAAAAATTCTTAGAGGTATTCATCCGAAGGATGAACTTATAGATCAAGAATATGTTATCCTCCGAGTGCTTGTTAAAAAATAAAGAGGTACTAAATAGAAATGGTTGGGGAAATTGGAAAACATGGTATTCTACCTATTAATGGAAATGAGTTTCTCTTGAGCATGACATTCTTCCACTTAATCTCTATGGCTATTGGGTCGCGAAATATTCTTTTATTTTTATTTCATCATACCATATCAAAGCCTTCTCTTTTGGTTTTGATTCAATGCTCCCAAATCCATTCAGTGTCACTAATATCTTCAACATAACCCCTCTAGTTGATCTCTACTATGATATTGTTAAGCCTTCATTCCATGTCTACCATTCATGCACTAGTTCCACATCAACATTATTTTATCTCAAATATTGATACCTCTTTCATGTCATTGATGGTGGATACATCAAGCACCCCTGCTGTAATATCTCGTTTCGAGGATATCTCCAAACACAAGCAAACTCCAACCAGAGATAGACTGGGAGGAAATTTACCAGATATTTCGCATCTGAAAAGAGGACGAGATCTGGAGGCTACCTGGCCCTTTCCAGACTCTGTCTAAGAGTGAAAGATAAACACACCACGTGGTATAGACCTAGAGTGCTCAAAATAATAATGCAACAGACATATAATGGAAAGAGAATACAACAACTGCGGCAACAACGGAAACTACGACAAATCAACCAGAAAACATAGAGAGAGAATACTGAGCCATTTTATTAATCTGAGAAATGTAATTAAATACAAGAGGCGATCTTGCGCAAGGCAAGTGAGAAAACACTCTCAGAAAAGGCAGGAAATTGCTGCTCTATGAACTGCGTCCCAGCTGCTGGAGAAATGCTGTGTAGATGCTACTGCTGGAATTGACTAAAGAATAGGGGCTGATCCCCTTGCCGGAATGAGATGAAAATCATAAAACCTCCTCTCCTTAACAACCCCAACAAGATCCACAAACCACTCCAAGAATGGCCAACCCTCAAAAACACCAGAAATTGCCTCCCCAGTGAATTACGCTAGCCTACAAGGTATAGCGCAGTGGCTGGATAGAAACAGCTAAAATAATTCCACAAACTCTGCCAAAGACCTCCGACAGGCAAAGGCTGACCCTCTGCTTGAAATCCCGGTGAAATCGCCTGCAGAAACCCCAATCCGAAGCTCCTCCACAATGGACTGCGTCCTCTCTCCCAGTGACTGTGCAGTCTCTATAAGCTCCAGCTCCGTGACAAACCCAAACAATGAAATGACTCACAAAATGAAAGAAAACAAACCTTGCCCGAGCAGGCACTCGAAGTCCCCCGGGGCTAATGGTGAGATCTCCGCACAGAGACACTCAGTGCACTAAACAGTGCTACAGATAAGCTAAATAGCTAGCGTGCCAAAGAAGACAAAAGTCTTACTCCAAAATCAACAACTCAAGAATGATCCAAATGAGGAGGCTCCTCCATCTTTTATAGCATTGGTTTCCCTCCAAAACCCATCGTAGTCTCTCTCTCCTCCACATCCTCATCCTTATCTACACGGAAGCTTCTAGAGTGCACGTATGCCCCCCTCCTCTACATGGTGTTTGGCCCCCTTGACCCCTTTGAGTCACAACGTTGTCCTACTAGGCGGATGTCTTATTCTACTAGAGTGAGTTAGACCCTATTTACTCAACTTTTATTTATTTACAAACCATAGATGGTAAAACTATACAAAGTTGAATGTTACAATTACCTGTTGCTGTTGTGTAACCAACTCCAAAAAGAGAAGAAAAGAGATATCAACGCCTTAGAAATGAGCCACTTCGAGGGGGCAACCTCCAATACATTACATAAATGAACAATTCTTGGATGATACAATTCACAAAACCTCCTTTCTATATATAGGAGTCCATGGGGCCATAATGTAATCCTAGTGGGCCACGATGTAATCCTAGCCGACCTAACAATAATAATTTAAGGGCACAATAATAACAAAATGGGGGTTACAAGGGTACAATAATAACAATAAGGGGTTTACACTAACAATAATAAGGGGCTATACTAGTGATATAGGGACCTAACAGTCGCTAATTAGGAATATTACAGTCCCCCCTAGAAAAATGTTGCTTGCCGTCAAGCAACTTAAGTGATGGATGCTGCAGAATATTCTCTCTCTCCCAAGTGGCATCCTCATCCGGAAAATTCTTCTACTGCACCAAGAATTCCCGGATCGTCCTACTCCATAACCGCCTCTCCCTGCTATCAATAATGGCCTCTGGCTGCAACAAAAAGTGCCCCTCATCATCTGTCAGTGGTAGCTCCTCTGTCACTGTCACCTGCTGTCCCAATGCCTTCTTCAGGCATGATACATGGAAAATGTTGTGGATCTTGCTGCCTTGGGGCAGCTCCAACTCATATGCAACCTGCCCAATCCTGCGTATCACCCTGTATGGCCCGTAGAAACGAGGCTTGAGCTTCTCAACTCCCCTCTGCTTCAGTTATGACTGTCGATATGGCTGTAAGCGTAGGTAGACTAAGTCCCCTACTTCAAACTATTGGTCCACCCGACCTCTGTCGGTATATAGCTTTTGTTGGTTCTGGGCGGTAGCCATGTTGTCCTTGAGAGCTCGGAGGATATCCTGACTCTCTTAGATCCACATCTTGGCTCTAGGAGCCTTACTCGCACCGAACATCACATCAAAATGATAAAGGATGGTACCCATACCAAGCATAAAATGGTGACATACCAATAGACATGTGATGTGTCGAGTTTTAGCAGTACTCCCCCAAATGCAACCATCTCAACCATGCTCGCTGCTTCCCACTGACATAGTTACGCAAGTAGCCCTCCAGGCACTTGTTAACTATCTCCATCTATCCATCCGTCTGTGGGTGGTAACTGGTAGTCGGTGTCAACTCCGTCCCCACTAGCCAGAAAAGCTCCTGCCAAAATCCGCCCATGAAGCGGCTCTCCCTATCACTGATGATGGTCTTAGGAAGACCATGCAACCTGAAAACCTCTCGGAAGAACAGCTCGACCGCTTGTGCTTCTGTGTAATGCATGGATATGGCGAAAAAGTGCACATACTTTTTCAATCGATCAATGAAGACAAAGATACAATCCTTGCCCTGCACCATGGGCAACCCTGTGATGAAGTCTATCGATATGCTCTCCCATTTTCCCTCCGGAATGGGAAGAGGCTGCAACAGTCCTGCGGGATGGCTCATCTCACCCTTGTTCCTCGGACAAACATTGCACTCTATGATGTGCTGGAGCACATCCTCCTTGAGGCCCCTCCAAGAGAACCTCTCTCTAATGGCCCTGTAGGTTTTGGTAAACCCCTGATGGCCTGCCAATGGAGAATCATGTGATGCCTGGAGTATCTTCTTCTTAAGCTGAGATCCCTCAGTCAAGAAGATCCTATCCCTGTAATAGATGATCTCATCGACCACCTTGTACCAGTCATCCGCCACCTGTCCATCCAGCACCTCACATGCAAATCAGTCCTTGGAGTACTCAACTAAGAGTCGAGCCCTCCAATCTGCGTCCAAGCTCATAAGAGATAACGTGGCTGGTCTACATGAAAGAGCATCTGCTACCACATTATTATTACCCTTGACATACTCAATATCAAAGTCATATGCTTGGATCTTACTGATCCACTTCTGCTGCCTCTCTTGTAGCTGCTTCTGCTCCAAAAAGAACCTGAGGCTTTTGTGGTCAGTTCTCACCCTGAATCTGTTCCCTACTAGATACTGCCGGAATTTGGCCAATGCATGCATGATGGCCAACATCTCCTTGTCATATATGGGATACAACCTCTCATGCGGAAGGAGCTTCCGGATCTCAAAAGTGATAGGGTGCCCCCCCTACATCAATACTGCACTGATCTCCTCTCTCGACGCATCACACTCCAAGACAAATGGCTGTGTAAAATTCAGCAACACAAGCACTCGGTAGCTACTCATCACCTCCTTGAGCCTATCAAAGGCTTCCTGCACTGTATCTGTCCAACTGAATGCCCCTTTATTCATCAAATCTGTAAGGGGTGCAGCAAGCTGTGAGAACCCTTTGACAAACTTCTTGTAATAGGCACATATCCCAATGAACCCTTGAAGTTTCGTCACATTCTTCGGCTCCGACCAATCTCTGATGGCTCCAATCTTCTCCTCTTGGACCCTCACTCCATCCACTCCAATGATTTGACCCAAATACAACATCTATGTCATCCCAAACTCACACTTGGAGAGCTTAGCATAGAACTGTTGCTCTTCCAAGATGCGTAGCACTGTCTCTATATGCTAGAGATGATCCTCCCATGTCCTGCTATATATGAGTATATCATCAAAGAAAACCAATACAAACTTCCTCAGATGACTACGGAATATATGGTTCATGAAACACTGAAAGGTGGCTGGTGCATTGGTTAGCCCAAAAAGCATAACCAAAAACTCAAAGTGTCCATAATGACACCTGAAGGCGGTCTTGGGAATGTCCTGTTCCCTCACGCGAATCTGATGGTACCCTTATCTCAAATCAATATTTGAGAAGAACTTAGCTCCTCTCAAATCATTCGTCAGCTCATCGATCTTGGGTATAGGGTACCTATTCTTCAGAGTCTTCTTGTTGAAGGCCCTGTAGTCAATGCACATCCTCAAAGTGTCGTCCTTCTTCTTCACCAACACTACAGAAGAATAAAATGGACTCGTGCTCGGTCTGATGTGTCCAAGAGCCAACAACTCCTAGATGGCCCGCTCTATCTCATCCCGATAGGCTTTGGGATGCCTATAGGGTGTAGTGATCACTCCCTGGATACCTTGCTCCAGCTCGATGGTATGCTTAAACCTTCTATCTGGTGGCTGACCTGGTGGTATAGCTCCAAACACTACCTCATGTCTATCAAGGATAGTCTGTATCTCTGGATGAACTGCTCGACCGGTGGTCTCTGCCTCTGATGCTCGCAACTCAAACACCCACTCTATGTTTCCCTTCCGGAAGTCTGCCTCCATCCATTGTGCCGAAAATTTCTGAGGTGGGTAAGTATGCATCTCGGGGATCTTCTCATGCTTCCCGGTCTTCTTGTCATCCCACTCCATCTCTAAGGCCTCCCAATCCGTGGTGACCTTCCCTAGCGTAATCAGCCACTGAACACCCAGTACCACATTGGTATCTGGTATGTTGACCATGAAAAAGTGATCAGTCACGGTGTAAGTACCCATCCTCACTGCTAACTTTGGAACATACTGGGCACACTGCATCGTCTGGGCTCCTGGGACCAAGACTGAAAACCCCTCAAAACTCTCGGTCAGTATGCCCCTCCGTTCGACCATCTGTGCATCAATGAATTTGTGGGTTGCCCCACTGTCAACCAAGACTGATACTCGCTGGCCACATACTGTCCCACGTATGTGCAGTGTCAAATACTTAGGAACTCCTTGCAAAGCTGCAAGGGCCCCTCCTGTAGGTGAAAAAGCTGCACCTCCTGTCCTTGGAGGTGGAGGAGGCAACTGATCCTCGGTCATTTGACTATCTCCTGCCTCCTCATCGTCCTCCTAATCCTCTTCCCCGCTATCGTTGGAGAAGACCTCAATGAAGTGTGCTTTGCCAGTAGCACACCTATGCCCTGGTGCCCACGGCTCCTGATAAGTGAAGCACAACTGCTTCTTCCTCAACTCTCTCTTGGACTCATCATCTACCTGTGCCCATCCTGGATTCCCCTTTAGAGGAGGAACCTTCACATCCTTCCCCTTGGACTGGAAACCCTATCTCTAGGGGTAAGATGTCCACGTCCTAGGAAATGCATCTTGTAAATCCCTAGTCCTCCTGATAGCATCCTGGAGTGTAGCTGGTCTAGTGGATCTGACTAGACCTCGAAGTGGCTCTGCCAATCCCTCCAAAAACATATAGATCATCTATGTCGCGGATAGATCTAGCACCATCACCGAAACCCTCAAGAAATATTCAATGTAGGTCTCGGGGCTCCCTATTTGTTTGAGCTTCGTCAGCTCAACAAAATGCTGTTCCGGATCCCTCTGGTCAAAATGCTCTATCAATCTCCTGGTAAGCTCGGCATATGTCGTCACTGTGGAATTTCCGAGTGTCACCATCCCATGGAACCACCAGTGCTGGGCCTCACCATCCAAATGTAATGTTGCCACCTTGATGGCCTCTGTCTCCGAAATCTGGTTAAGATGGAAATAGATGTCTAGCTTCTCCACCCAAGACTTTGCCGAACTTTTTGACGATCCATCAAACGTAGGCAAATGAAATCTACTATAGGCACGGTGGGAATCTCCATCATGGTAATGCCGATGCCCTCTATGATGGTCGCGGGGCCTACTGTCCCACTGGAGCTACACAAAATCTATGAATGTGAGAGCATCCCTGAACTCTTGCCCGTAGGACTGATACTTTGCAAATTACTCATCTAAGTGCCCGGGCTCTGCCTCCTGCTAAGATTCTACCCCTGTATCAGCTCGCAAGAAAGTGGGCATAGTAGAGCGGGTAGGTGCACAAGAAGTCGTCGGCTGAGGAGTATCACGCTGAGCAACACCCTGCTCCGGAAAATGGTGGGATGCACCTAATCCCTCTACTACCTCAAAAACCCATGGAGTCTCACACTGCCTAGCCTCCACAGCTGTGAACCTTTGGCCCATCACCTCAATCTGTCGGGCTAAATCCTGCACCGACTTGAGGAGTGCCTCTCCAAACTGTTTGGCCTCTGTTTCATCTGCCATCGGTGCTTCCTCCCTCAAATCTAATACAAGCTATACCTCCTCTTCATCCTTCATAGGCTCTCTCTCCTGATCTGCGTTTCCTACCTGGGCACAGTCTTCCTCTTCGTAGGTGGCCTCCAACCTACGCTCATGGTCTCTATACTTCCTGCCTCTTTAAGGTCTCTTTCCTGATGTCATAGACCACAGGATGAGCCAGAAATATGCTTTGATACCAATGTAATATCCCGTTTCAGGGATATCTCCAAACACAAGCAAACTCCAACTAGAGATAGATTGGGAGCGCATTTACCGGATATTTCGCCTCTGAAAAGAGGACGAGATCTGGAGGCTACCTGGCCCTTTCTAGACTCTGTCTAAGAGTGAAATATAAACACACCATGTGGTATAGAACTAGAGCTCTCAAAATAATAATGCAACAGACATATAATAGAAATAGAATATAGCAACTGCGGTAACAACAGAAACTACGGCAACTCAACCAGAAAACATAGAGAGAGAATACTGAGCCATTTTATTAATCTGAGAAATGTAATGAAATACAAGAGGCGATCTTGCACAAGGAAAGTGAGAAAACACTGTAAAAAAAGATAGGAAATGGCTGCTCTATGAACTGCGTCCCAACTGCTGGAGAAATGCCGTGTAGCTGCTACTGCTGGAATCGGTTGAAGAATAGGGGCTGATCCCCTTGCCGGAATGAGATGAAAATCAACAAACCTCCTCTCCTCAACAACCTCGACAAGATACACAAACCAATCCAAGAATGGCCAACCCTCGAAAACACCAGAAATTTCCTCCCAAGTGAATTACGTTGGCCTCCAAGGTACAGCGCAGTGGCTGGATAGAAACAACTAAAATATTACCACAAACTCCGCCAAAGACCTCTGACAGGAAAAGGCTGACCCTCTGCTCGAAATCCCGGTGAAATCGCATGCAGAAACCCCAATCTAAAGCTCCTCCACAATGGACTGCGTCCTCTCTCCCAGTGACTACGTAGTTTCTATAAGCTCCAGCTCCGCGACAAACCCAAACAATGAAACGACTCACAAAATACAAGAAAGAAAACCTTGCCCGAGCAGGCACTCGAAGTCCCCTGGGGCTAAGGGTGAGATCTCCGCATGGAGACACTCGGTGCACTAAACAGTGCTGCAGACAGGCTAAACAACCAGCATGCCAAAGAAGACAAAAGTCTTACTCCAAAATCAACAACTCAAGAATGATCCAAATGAGGAGGCTCCTCCATCTTTTATAGCATTAGTCTCCCTCCAAAACCCATCGTAGTCTCTCTCTCTCCTCCACATCCTCATCCTTATCTACGTAGAAGCTTCTAGAGTGCACGTAGCCCCCCTCCTCTATGTGGTGTTTGGCCCCCTTGACCCCCTTTGAGTCACAACTTTGTGATAGTAGGCGGATGTCTTATTCTACTAGAGTGAGTTAGACCCTCTTTACTCACTTTTTATTTATTTACAAACCATAGATGAAAAAACTATACAAAGTCGAATATTCCAATTAGCTGTCGCTAATTAGGAATATTACACCTGCGATGGGTCACTTCCTCTCAACATCAACTAATTATCTAGGAAGTTTGCTTAGAAACTCTCCTTTTGGTACCTTGGGAATTGCTTACATAAATGAAAAATTTCTTCTCTCTCGGTGATATGTTTTCATCATTTTCCTTTGACTGAGAGATTAGGTGTGGTGTTCGACTTAACATCATTCATTCACACCATACATATTGTACTGCTATACCTTGAGAGCCATTAAAAGCATCGATGGTTTATCTCCCGTTTGTTAACAAATTACATCATTATCCTATAATCATTTGGTGTCTTCCATGTTTGACTACAACTCATTTATTCATGTGGTTAGACTAGTACATTTGACAATCGAGTGAATGCAAGAGAAGACCTAGGATATAGTTCCATCCATCCGAGTTGCACCTTCAGAATTAATGGATATGATCATAAAGAAAATCATCCAACCTAGGCCCACTATTTATCTTTAGTGGACGCTACTTCTTGATCACTGTACATGTAATGTTAGCTTATGTGTTGAGCATGGGTATGTCTTCCTCAATAGTAATATCATGATGAAAATGTATTGTAAAAGATGATGATCTTGATCATTTGTTCTTCATATGAAATTGTCACAAGGTAAAAAACTCCAGTCATTAGCTACCATTTATGAAGTTGCACTATAAGGGGAAATTTGTTAGAGGACATTTTGTCACATCTAGTTAATAGCCCTATAAACTAGATCAATCATCGTCTTTTAACATGTTCTCATTTTCCCTACAGAAATCCCTAAGAATGCCCATTTCAAAATGTCTGAGTTTCTGGGATTAACTACTCAATATCAAGATTTTAATCCCAAATACACTTTTCCTATTTAAAGACTTGTGTTCAGCGCTCGTTACTTCCTTCTACACCAGAGCTAGTCAACAACAACTTGCTCCTTGCTCAAGGTGCACTGATTCTAAAAATTTGGGAAAAATACAAATATTTTGAAAGATACCTCTTCTAAAAGATTCCAAGGGTTATTTTAACCATTTACCTCGGATAATAAGCTTGAATCCTATCTCACACTACCTTGGAGACATCACCTCTTTTCCGTTGAGCTCATCCTCCCATTTTAAGTGAATCTCAAGCCTAGATTGGTAAATGGATAAGAATTCCTAAAATACCACACTCTCTTATAAATTTACTACCGTCCACAACATTAGGGTTGGCTTTTGGAGACTGATCTTTCGCTCATGTTCTTTCCTTGAATCTGAGAGAGTCATCATCTTCATGCATTAGGGTGACATTGATGTGTGTTTTCTGAAAATGAAGGACAGGTCAACTTAGGGATATCTCTACAAGATTAACTACTATTTTCGGTTGTAAACTATCTCCCATTTCTATTAATACAACGAGTATACTATTTTCATATATGTGTTGTGTAAAATTTACATTCATGAATTTCAATTCCTCATTGATTCATTTCATAGAGTAATTGAATGATTCTACATATATTTTGTAGATGTTTGTCTTGTTTTGGTTGTATGTGCAGGTCCTAATTATAGTATTTCGAGCTATGATTGGAGATTACAAGCCAGGAGGAAAGTAAAACTTACGATAAACTCCCAGCAGGCATCTCTCCCATCTTTCGATTTCTCTATGTGAAACTCTATATTAATTGATTCCTATTGTTCTATACCATTCAAGTAGGTCTAGGGAAGATACTTTTGTCTACAATCATAAATTCTTCATAAAAGACCTAAACCATATCTAGATGCACATGTGATCTTCCAAACTAATAGAGATTTGAACCTTCATCCTTTCTCTTCTTCCTTCTTGGCTCTTGTATCCTCTTCATACTCATTTCTCTTAATTGTAGATCACGAGTTCACTCTTCAAGGAGTTCGAAGTACCTTCTTATATATAGCCTTTCGAGGAGGCTCTTTATGCCCTCTTGATACTGACATGAGCAGGTTGGTCACCTTTTCTTTTTGGAGCCCTCTAGTCACATTTTATTACAAAAATAATATTTCTTTCTTTTATCTAAGAGCTTAACAGGGTCTTTTACATAATTAAAATGAAAATTTTACTCATGAAAATCCCTATAGGCATGTAATTGATGCCTTGACCTATTTTACTAATGACCCAATCCTAAAATGAGTGCTTAATAAAATAATTTCTCTTTTACAATATTTTTATTTTTTTTCATTTGGACAAATATAAGAATAAAAATTGTTACAATTACATAAATAATTATGAAGGACGAACCTACTTATTTTCCAATGTGGGTGAGTTAAATTAAAATCCTAACCAACTATGTGTACCACATATTATCCACCAAAAGTGTTGTACCTATATTTTCAAGCTTCAATTTTAAAAGAAAAGGTTGTGTATATTTATAATAAATCATCAAAAATTTAGTGAGATATTATAGTTCATTTTGGGAACCAACTCCTAAGTTTGGTCCTTCATTAGAGACAGATGCTCATCTTCCATTGTAAGATCCAAATATGGATTATTTTTAGTTTTTTCATACGATTATGTATCTATAGAAATTACAATGTAGCAATTTATGGCCATCAAGGTCTTTCCAATAGTGAGTGATTTTGGAGCACCTTGAAACCCTCGACAAGTTTCCCATGCATATATTGGATACATAACAAGATCACCTACAACTTGAGTATTTTTATGTATCCAAAATGGTCTAGTTATCAAATCTACAAAAACCTATTCATAAATTCCATCAATTATTGTTTCTTCATTTGCAATCATTAAAGTGTAATTTTTTTTATCCTACATAAATAATAACTAATTGAAATATAGTAGGCTCTTCCTCAATCATATAAAAGGCCCCATCTTCAAATTTGACACTTCCTTTAATAAAAATATTTTTATTGAAAGGATTTAATCACTTGTACCCCTTAACATTATTAAGTTATCCCACAAAAATGTGCTTTTGACTTTGGGGCTCCATAGTTCTCCTATTCTCTAAAGGAATGTTTTACCATGCATGAGATCCAAACACTCTAAATTAAATCAAATATAAATTCCAACTACTCCAAGCTTTGAATGGAGTGACAACCTTCTAATATTTAAGAGAAATTATATTCTAGATTTAGTTTTCACAATTGATAGCTTCAACCCAAAGATTTGGAGTGAGGTACATGGATTGTAGCATCATATTATGCATCTTCTTCAAGTATTTATTTCTCATTCCACAACTACATTTCACTATGGAGTATAAGGGAATGCATGGTGAAACTCAATACTTACCTCTATACATATATGCTAGAAATATTTGTTCAAATAGTGGCCCCCATTATCTATATGCAGGATCTTGATTCTCTATTCCAACTACTTATATACGAAATATTTGAATTCTGTGAAACACTAAAAATACCCTAACTTTTACATGAGGAAGCATGCCTAGGTGTACCTTGACTAGTAATAATTGAAGGTTAGGACATATTTGGCCCTACTCATAGAAGGATGAGGAAATGGAGTACTGATATGACTATGAAAAATTTGAAGAGTTGATGAGCTCCTCATTCCTTTCTCTTTCAAAAATTTCTTCTATATTCCTACCAAGAATGCAACCCAACATACAACATTGGAATACTTAATGTCTATAAATATTCTCACCATCCCTTGTTTACTAAGTTGCTACATATAATGGTAGTTAATGTGACCCAACATTCATTTTACAACCTTCTTCCTTCATCACAATGTTTGGATGTACAATAGAAGGATATTTCGGAATAAATTTAGAAAATTCATACAAATTGGAATAGAAATATACTTTCCCATCCATAAATTTTGTTCCATAAGAACTTTATGTAATGAATATTGAATTAGTTTTCAACTCCACTTGCTTATTCTGAATAGTTGATCTAATATATAGAAGAATGTTTGTGGAAAAGGAAGGTACATATAGTACATTCTAAAAATTACCACGTTCTAAATCTATGGTTTCCTTTCCACATAATTGAACTAGTGTATTATCTCCCATTCAGATGTAGGATGGGTGTATCTCTCCAAAAAATTAAATATTTCCTATGAATAGGCCATATGGTTTTACCTTCGTTACAAGTTCTTCAATTGTCTCCTAATTACATTGAATATATATGACAAACCATGCATTTTTTTATTAAACTAGTGTTTGTATGGAACTTGTGAGCTATTATGCATGGTATATTTTTGTATATTGTTGTTAAGTATCGATGAGATTGCAGTTTCCTAGAAGAATGTTCAAGGAAATATATTAATGTATTTTGTGAGTCATCAAGGAAAGAAAACGATAGTTTCAAGAAATTAAAGGTCGTAGAATTGAAAATTGAAATATCTCACTTCTACATAATGGGCTTAGGAATATTAATGTTATAAACCATAACATAGGTAAAATAAGTAATATATTTTTTTAGGAAATGAATTTGGAAATTTATACCTATTGGGATTAGGAAGCTTAATGATGTAACCCCCATAAAGGTAAACTAATCCAAACAGTCAGAAAGTAAATCACGCATGTAGAAGTAAATCATATAGGAAATAAAGTGGTGACTTGCTGAAGGTTTTTGATGATACTAATCATTGCAACAAATGTGCATATGAAATGGTAAAACATCAATAAACTACAATATAAAGAATCCAATCCCACAAGGTCTAATAAATACAAAACTATGAATCTAGAAAAATAGAGTAAGTGAAACACAATCTTTAAGAATAGAATAAATTAATAATCATAGTTATGAGTTATAAAAATATAAATAAATAGAGATATCATATTAGTAAGCGGCGACAATATAAAGAAATAGAATAATTACTAAGTTAAAATAAAAATAAAAATGAAAATAGAAATTATAATATGTCACTACATGTAATATTTGTATTTGACTAAAGAGGGAGGCCTACCTACTTAGGCAAGTCAATATTTATGAAAGTGCCAAATTGCCTAAGCTAGTAGCACATCATATGCATAGAGAAAATTAAAAATTGAACAAAACCACAAACTTTATTTTAGCAGAAATTTCAAATGCAGATTATAATTAATTTTCCTTCTTAACTCGAGTAGAGTAGGTTGCGATTTTACACAGCACTCTAGTAATAATTTTGTTATTAAATTAAGCGATCACCATGAGAATATTTATATTTCCATGCTATTCCTTCTCCATTACAACAATTTCACCAATTAGTGGAAAAATACTAGAGAAATGGTGACTCGTTCAATTGTTGTGATAAGTGGCTGTAAGGTTGATCATCTATTGTGGTCCGTCTCTCCTTTCTAAGAGCTACCTCTTATTACTTTGTTCATTGGATTGTCAAAAGGTAAAGCTAGAAATGGTTAAATTGTATGACTATGGTTAAATGGTTAAATTGTATGACTATGGTTAAATGGTTAGTCGATGTTGCGTTGTACTAGTTGAGTTGTCCTTGTGTTGCAATGATTATCCTCAATGGTTAACTTCAAGGTTCTTACAGTAAGAATTCAGCATGTTACAACATCGTTTTTATGGCACTAGCTTTGTTGTGTTGTAGCAATAGAGTTTCAACACTTCAATCTGTTCTGTTGTGTTGTGTTGTATTGTTGGTAGTATTTTTTTATGCCCATTTTTCCTTCACATAAACCCTAATCTTACTCAATAAACTTATTTTATACTCTAATATGTTTACTTTATTCCCATTTTGATATAAAATGCAACAAAAAATATTTAAATCAATTTGTCTTAAATTGTTTATTTTGACAAAATTTATGCATTACAAAATAAATCTAATCATAAACTGGATTTTTTATTATATATATATATATATATATATATATATATATATGTTTTTTTTATTGGGAATCATAGATGGATGAATTTCTAAGTTATCTAGAGATTAACTCACATGTTGTCAACACTGGTTCAATGAAACTAGTTTTTAGAAAAACACCCTATTTTACACTTAAAATCAAAATTTCTTTATTTTTTAGGGATCTAACCTAACTTTCAAGTACTACAAAGGTGGAGCTCGATCCAACTAGCTTTATAAGTTAATATTTTAGTTGATCAATATATATTTCATAGTATTTTAGTTCCAAAACATTATGTATAAATACCTAAGCATGTAAATACTTTAATAGGTTTATAATTTCCAGATTCTTGTCTTTTAGAGCTTTAACTTTAATTTCATATCTCTAGGGTTTTATTGTATTTTTGGAAATGTTTCCTTCATAAATGTATTAATCTTATTGACTTTTCTTAACTTGTTGTCTCAAAAGTGTGCAAGCTAAGTTTTAGAGGGATTTGTGCACTTGTTTTCCATAATTGTATAAATATTTCTTACTATTTTCATGTGTTTCATTTTGATGTTTGTCCATAAATTTTCAATGATTTCATGATATTTGATTTGTCTTGTTTACATTTTCAATTTCAGGAGATTGAAGCAATCTTGTCCATAATTCAAAATTTCATGTTTTTATTTGTTTTACTTGTTTATAATTTTATGTTTATATTATTAGCTTTATTATTTATTATTTAATTTTGATCTTTAATTAATTAATTCCTTTAATCATAGAATATTCCATGCTCTTAAAGACAAACTTATTGATGGGATAGGTAAAAGACTAGGAGACATGCCCATCTATGAGAAAACCCCTACTGCATTCATATCTTATTAACTAGTTTTGCATGAAAGAATTATAGATATTATTTTAATATATTAGCATATTCCTTGAGAAACAAGCTTATTGGTTTTGGTTTTTAAACTCCTATGGTGATCATTTTTTAAGAAGCTTCCCAGATTATCCATAGTATTAAGGAACATGTTATGTAAATGATTAAAAGAACCCATCCATGCAAAAAATCCATAATGCATGCAATTCCACCAAACTAGACTTACTCAAGCATTCTTTCATTATAGATATTTCTTCAAAGTATAGTACATGTTTTTAAACATGATTATTAATGGGTTATGTAAAATATTAGGAATGTTCATCCATTTGGCAAAGGACCTAATGCCAACAAACATGACTTATTCATGAATTCATTCCATTTTTGAAGTGTGCATTTACTATCAAGGTGTGTGATTTTACTTTCAAAGAAGTGTGTTTAGTTCTTTTTCGTTGATTGATTTCTTAGATTAGTTTTGCTTCATTATTTCTTGATTTTTCCAATTTATAGTTTATATTTTAAATTGTCTACTTGTCAACGTGAGAAACTTTGCTCTAATATTAAGGATAGCTAATATTTTTCTATTTCTTAATGTGACAACAAGTCTAATCATAATTCTCTACATACATTCATGTTCTTCTAAGTTTATGAAGACATGGATTTATTAAATTAGCATGTCCTATTTTATGCCAATAGATTAGCCTAACAATTTCGGTGTCGTTGTCAATGAACCACATGTTTAGTTACAAATATAAACAGATCCTTTTCTTGAATTTTTGCATTTAGTTTTCAAAATATAATCAATTAGGACCTAGAGGAGATAATGCATTAATATTAGAGGCAAGAACCTTTCCATTCACTATAGCTGATTCTTGAGAAATTAGATTCATGTTCATATATGCAATTTTGAATTAGATTTTAGTTTTTAATTATGTTTATTTATGCATTTTTACGCTGGAAAAATGGAAATAAAATGTAGGTACTTAAAATAAAAACACCCCACTACCAATGAACCTCCATTGGTACCAAAACATCAAAAATTGAAAATGGGTTAGTAGAAAAAACTACACCAATTGTTGGAAGAATAGTTATTGAGCTATTGGAACAAAATAAATCTACAAGGAATAGGTTGATACTTGTAGAAAGAAAAAAAAATTGCTAGCTCAAAAATCAAAGATGAAACAAGTGGAACAAGAAACCTCCTCAATAAAAGTTGCAAGAAAATCAATTCCTCAACCATTACTTAAATAATTAGGAACATTTAAGAGAGACCAACCTCGATTTCGAACTAAATCATTTTAATTCAATTTTGATTGGATTTAACAATTTTCAAATGTGTTTGAAGGAGAAATGGTAGATATAGATAAAGAATGAGAATGCAGAAAATAGAAAAGAAAGAAAGACATGAAAGAGAATGATAATGAGAAATAATTGAAAGAGAAAGAGAAATATGTAGGAGGAAGAAGAGTTGTACCTAAAGAAGAAGAATACAAAGATGATTAAACTAATTTTGTATTTTTCCGTTTTATATGCACCTGCAGACTTGTGAACTAAGGTAAAAATGAATAATATTTCTCCTTCTATCCTTCTAGTTTTCTATGGTATGCCTACTAATCTGATGCTTTTTTGTATGAATTTGATATTTTATGTTATACATATGGATACAAAAGGGAACCATAAAAAAATAATCTATTGCTTTCTACTTTAAAAGGTTCTACATGAAAATGGTTTATGGGATTAGGAGAACCTAATACATTATATTGTGATGAGATGATAAAGACATTTTTGAGAAAATATGAATCTTATTTTAGATCCTTAAATTCCAAAGAAGTAATTTTTATGATGATTCAACAAGACGATGGAAATCTATAAAATTGCGTATATATATTTACATCAAAACTATAAAAATAAAATAAAAGTAATATAAATATTGAGTTTACTTGAAGAAAAAGGAATTTATGATGATTATTTAGATGTTCTTAATATTATGGGGTAGAATATGTTTCTTGATTACTTTATGATCAAATTACTGAATTGTGAGGGAACCACTCTAGAGGAAGAGCTAAATCTGATAAGGGACAACGAGATGCTCTCAAAGGTGACTATGTTAGGTTCTAGAGGAGTTACAAGAGTAAACCTTGGAAATATATTACAAATTTTTAAAATTGACATCTTAAATAATCTTGGTTCTGAGACTCATACATTGAAAGATAAAAAGAGGCATGACGATTTGAGTGAATTATTGTTTATGATTTTCTCTCAATGTAGATTGAAACATCCTTTAAATGATTTAATTTTGGATAAAATTTAAATTTGTGGATTTTGTGCAAAGAATCATTAAATAGAAAATTTTCCAATAATATCAAAACTAAATATAACCTATAAAAGAGAATGTCAACCAATAAAGTCATTTTACTATCTTGCACCACAAAAAAATCTTTGGTAACCTCAACCCATAGATATGTCCCAGGATCCCTGTAATTTGCTCAATATTCACAATATTCTATGGAAAATACTTGAAATACTCTTATTCCATGGTTGATTTAGGTCCCTCAACAATTTAAAAAAAATAACTTATCAACAAAGTTGGTAAGGAAAATCCTATAAAAATGAACCTTCCTACCACCCTCAACGATCTTATAAACCATCATACCTTCGATATCCATACCCAAAAAAAACTCCATTTCAACAATTCCAATATCCACGAAATGATTATGTTCAACAAAAAAATTCCTCTACCACAAATAACCCAAACTCAATATATTCTCTTGCCATCTAACCAAACTTAACCTATACCTACACAACTACCCGTGCCTATAATGGTAAATCCTAATAGTAAAGTTGAAAAACATGTATACAATATTGAGGATGGAACACTTATCTTATGCAATTCTCGTTTTGGAAAATATCCACTAAAGGTCAGGTAAAGTTTTACAAAAGAAATATCCTATAATCATATAGGAACAAGAAGAAAATATTAATAAAATTCTTCACAAAAGTGACAATAACGAGACACACAAAATCACATAAGCTCAATAGGAACAATCTCTAACAACCAAACCGCTTCCTGGTTGATTTTGGAAAAGCTAGTGAACCCACGTGAACATGATTTCGTAAATCAATTCAAGAATCATTTTGTCAAAATTTCATTATTGAAATATATTAAGGAGATACCTCTTCATGCATAAAATATTTAAGGAATCATATTTTAAGAATTCTAGTAAAAGAAACAACGATTTGGCTATGATTCACGTCATTGGAAAACTGGCTAGGTTAATGTAAAAAACAATTGAGCTAGAAGATATGTTGATCGTGGAATACCTATGGTAACAATTATCATCAACAATATTTAAATTCCAAATAAATTAATCAACTTAGACGTAACTATAAAATGTGATGATTATGGATATAATGAAAATTTGAAAATTGCACAATCTTTCAGCAACACCTAGAATGTTTGAATTAGTTGATAGATGAATAATAAAATGAAAAGAATAAAATGGAAAGGTTTAATGGAAGATAAAATAATTTTCTTGGATTATTTAGAATATTTAGTATAATTTTTAGTTCAAACACCTAAATTTTGGTGGACATTTTCTTATCCTCAAAAAATCATGGTTGGCTACAAGTGATGCATTTTTTAGTTCTAGATAAGGAAAACTGACAATTTAAAAAAAAAAAGTGAGAGTAAAAAAAATTGCATTATGTCACCCTATTAAATTATTTAATGAATTAGAACAATTGTCATGGTTTTAATAAACAGATTCATAGAAAGAAATAATTCAACCTATATTCACTATTACTTTATTTCAAGGATGAAATGAATGAAAATTTGTTAGATTATTTCATTTATAATCCAAATATTGTGGATCAATCTAAAACAACTTCATATATGGCTACAAATCATCTGTTAGGAAAAATGTTTTAGGAATATTGGACAACAAATAATTTTCGTTCTTTATTTCAAGCATTTTTTACTATAAATTAAATACCAAATTCAAATAGAATATCTGCTAAAGTTGAACCTGAGGAAAAGGTTGAATATTTCTTCCACATTGGAAGCATGTTAGAAAAACCATTTTATTCAAGTATTAAATAAATATTCCAAAGCATTTGCATGAGATTAGACAGATATCCAAGAATTTTCATCCCAACATTTTCATGTATCATATGTACATAATGGACAAAAAAATTCTTGGAAAATCTTAGGGGGTAATATTTATAGCTCATTGATTTCCTATGCTTTTTAGAAAAAAGAAAAAAGATTTGCCAATTTTTTTTTAATAATTCACCAAAATTTCATAGTAATTATTTTCTCTTAAAAATTGCCAATAATTAAACCCTATATAAAATCATTATGAAATTGAATATTAATAAAAAAATATTTCCAAACATTTTACAAATTACAAATTAAGCACTAGTAAACATTTTGAAGGTTTCTAAACATTAAGATACATTTCCATCCTTCAAATTTTCTCTATTCAAAACTTATAATAAATTCTCAATAATTAATAAATCCAATACTTAAAGAAATAGTGAAACATGAACTCCAAAAGTTATTGAGATTTATCTACCTTATATTCGATAGTGAATGGGTTTCTCCTTTACTTGTCATGTCTAAAAAGAATGAGAAATGGTGAGTATGGGTTAATTATAGAGAATTAAATAAATTTGACTTTAAAGATCATTGTATGTTTCCATTCATCAACTAATTCCTATACGCCCTAGTTCTACAAGTTCTACGAGCATATTAATGCTGAAAACCATAGTGTGATGTTAAATTATCAACAAACCAATGTAGGCCCACCTAATAATCCAATGAATGTAAATGTTGGAAGATACTTCAGCAATTGGGAATTATAATTTTTCCAACAACTCTTTAAAAGGTACCAAGATATCTTCACATGGAATTACAATGAAATATTGATTGGCGATGTCGAGATTAGTCGGCATGACATTCCTTTCAATCCGACCACTAATCCTTTCAATAGAAAATAAGGAAGATATCTACACCCTAGAAGCCGAGGTTCAAATAAATCAAATTGTTATATGCTAAGATTATATTCCAAGTTAATAACTTTTCCTCGGTGACCAATTTAGCATCTATTGAAAGAGTTTAGAGATAATTGTTTGTGCATAGAGTTTAGGAATATAAATTGGGCCTTAGAAAAGGACAATTAGCCTACTCCTATCACGGAGAAAACCCTACAAAGCATTTCTAGTTCAATTTTTTTTCTTTATTATATGGTTTTTTTAGATTTAACAAATTATTATTCGAAAAAGAAGACAGGTTCAAAATGATGGCCCACTTATCTTTGCATATAACTAGATGTCATTTGGGTTAATTAATGAAGGGTTAACCTATAAAAGAGCGAGTAATGTTACATTTATGAGATTAATAAATAAGAGCACAATCATATATTTCGATGCCATAATAATTTCTTCTAAAAATAAATCAAATAATATCTTACATTTGCCTCACATCTTCTAACAATGATGTATGGAATATAACTAAACCATAATAAGATCAAATTGGTGTATTATAAGGAATCTATATTAGGGAATTTTGAGGTAAAAAACGAGCTTCAAAACAAAAAGTGTACCAACAATGTCAAATTTAAAAGAAATGACAAAATTCAAAATGACGATGTCATTCTCACGAATTAATATTTTTGGAGGGAGAAGAAGAAACCTATATTTTTTAATTGAATTTTTATCTTATTTCCTTATATATTACTCAAATAACAAATGTATGCATCCATTGCAATTATGCATCTAATGTGTTCCTACACTTGGCATTTGACTAAACCTATAAGAAGAAAATTCAAAAATACAACTGAAATAGTAGTTTTTTTTCTTTGTCTTTAAGAAATCATAACTATGATTTTATTATTTTAATTATTTTTTTAATATTTTCTATAAGAAGCCTATTCTAGACCTAAAAATTCCAATAATATTGTTCATAAATAAGTAATATATATAATCTATACCTGGAAATTGATATACCCGCATGATAATAAAACCATCTAATATCTCTGTGTGATATATATAAATCTATACCTGGAAATTGATATACCCACATGATAATAAAACCATCTAATATCTATGTGTGAGTATTAACTTTGAAGATATTTTCCCTTGACTTCAATGAAACTATACACCCTTTGAAAAGCATAATTAATAAAGATGTTATATCCAAATAAGGTCAACCTAAAAACCATATATTCCACTAAAATAATAATACAATTGCCAATAGAGCCATACTAAAGAGTCCTAATTTAAAAGACAACCCGACTTGTTCATTGCCACAATCCTAATGCAAAATGAAGAAGATAGACATGATTCCACAATATCATTTATGTGTAAAAATTTGTGAGATGCCAAAATTAATTACAAACCTATCCATAAATAATATTTCATAGTCGTTAAAGCTATAAAACATTTCTAATTGTATATCCTTGGGAATTGCACAAATATTATAGTGGCCCTTCACCTACAATTATATATATATATATATATATATATATATATATATATATATATATATTTATGCAAGGAAATAGATATATAGATACTTATGCAAGGAACGAGAAAATTGGGTGTCAACCATGAAATAATATGAAATTGCGTTCAAATAAGAAAATATTTCAGCATACAAGGTTTATGTCAACTAGTGGCTAAGTATAAAGATAAGAATCCACTCAATTAAATCGAGCGCGATAACAAAATATCATTATTCATAAGTGAATCACCTTCTTCGCCTTCAAAATGGGACTCGTGGTCCAAGGACCTCAAACATCACCACCATCTTGCATATTTCCCATAATACCTTAGTACTCAAGAGAAAAGATATTTACAGTTGAATTCCATTAATCATTTCTTGATTAACGAGGTTATGTTTAGAAATAATGTAGATGGAATTTTGTTGTGATGTTTGGAAAGGAGTGGTGTATATACAATCTTCAAAGACATAGATAATGATATTGTTTGGGAACATTTTGTTGGAGAAACCACTCCGCATAATATCCTTAGAGATATGTATTATTGTTTCACTATGTTTAGAGACACTCATTCATATGCAAGGAAATGGAAAGTATGTCAATGTCATTCAAAAGGGAAAAGAAACCCATTATACCTTTGTTTCCAATTCAAATAGATATTCCCTTATAGCAATGGGTAATATATGTAATTGGGGAAATTAATCCCGATTTATATAAGAAGAATAAATACATCTTAACTACTCTAGATTACTTTACATGGTGGGTTGAGGCTACTCCCACTCAAAGATTAATTATTACTATGTTTGAAGTATTAATCATGGTAATATTTGAAAATTCATCTTACTTCTCATCCACTTGCTCGTTTATGTTTTCACTTGGAAAAGGAATATTCATATATTTGACCAATATTATCCATGAGGGAACATGATAGTTGAGTCCTTGAATAATAAATTCATTATAAATTTAAGGAAGAATATTATTGATCATTAAAGTAATTGGCACCATACTTTATTAAATATTATTTGGGTAGGTAAAGTTTTATAATCTTATTTTCCACTCCATTATAGTGAGAGAAACCTAATGTCAACTTAGCCTAGTTTTTTTGGCTAAAATGCATCTCTTTTTCAACTTTTCCTTTACTTATGTGAGATTTATCCCGTGATAAAATGGTGGAATTACATGATTGGGTTATTTCTCATAATTAATTTGCCAAAATATTATAATTATGAGATATTAATTATTTTGTAATTATGATAAAGGTTTCTAGAGTTTTCCATTCCCAAGGAGATCAACTTGATCCACTTGTGTATGAATTGGATAGGGTTCCACTATTGTAGAATTTTCCTAATTTCTCAATCCCTTAGGTGTCTATATACATTATCCCAAGGGATAGAATGAGCCTATATAATCTCACCAAGAGGAAAGGGGGTTAGATATAATATCCACACTATAGTGCGAGAGCTCTGTTGTATTGGGACAAGAGACCATACTACAATATTGAGGAAAGGATCTCCTTTGCTAAAAGGTATACATTGGTTTTACTTTCATTTTTGACTAATAGATATATGTTCCTTTTCTATGTCTATGTTTTAAATATTTTTTAGATTTGCATATGTTGGTTTTAAGCTGACAGACCCTCTTCAGAAATGAATTCATTTAATTGTTTGGTGGTGTTGTGTGTAGGGTCTTATTTTATTGCAGGTGGAACACTATCTTCAACTATAAGCATTCTTCCTTTGCGTCGAACTCAGGATATTTCACTGATATGCGAGGATACCAGGTCACAACTTATGATCCCATATTATCATGTGCAAGTGTTGAATGCATTTGTTTCTATAACAATTTATTAGGGTTTGAACCTTTTACCTTTTTCATGATCACACACAATTTTGGGTATATCATTTTTTGATGTACTAGGTTAAAGTCATCAACTTGATCTGATAAAATTTTCTCGTAACATAAATTAATGCATAAGGTGGTATTGGATACTTATCGCTTACAATTGGTTATAGCCATGAAGCTATTCTCCCATCCAACCTAATTTTACTTCCCTTTAGCTAACGCAATCTATCCAATGCACCCATTCTAATCCATTTCAAAATTTAATTCACATTCAAAAACATATTGAAAAAGAAATAAACAAAGCCTAAAAATGGTTCACTACCCATCTCTCGGTAGTGAATATGTGGTTTGATAAACATGAGGCTATCACAGAAGAGTTTAGTGTTAGGGAATTTGTCTTCAAATGGGAAAAAATAATGAATAGAAAGGTAAGTGCTCAAAATCTCAACAAATGTCCTTAGTACCATACCAAATCAATGAAATATTGGAAGAGGGAATGTAGAAGTAGTAAAATTTTGAAAATAATTTGGATCTTCCCCCTATCAATCAGAAGGATCTAAAGAATAAGTTTTATTAGGTGAAAATGGTGTCAATAATGTTCCATAGGTTTGTTTTGTTTTTCTAGTTTTCTTCAAAATTATATTTTCATTCTTTTCATTTTCCATTATGAAATCATACTTTCATTGTTCAGATTTTTCTCTTTCACACCTATTCTATAGATTCGTCTTGCTTATTATTATTTTCTTTATATCCTATTGAATTATCATCTTGTTCCATGGATTTTCTAACTATGCTATGACTCTTTTAGTTTACGATAATGTTGAAATAAGATTTCTAAAATGTGAAAGAAAGATATTTTTTTTAATTCACAAATTGGACAAGTAACTATTATGATTTGAATTATTGTGAATCATAATATCTTTAACACCATGCAAGTTTATTCCTATACATAATAATAATATTTCCATATTCTATAAGGGGGTGTATCTATAGTTCTCATCCAACTCATCCTATTCTTACTTAACAAACATGATCCTCGTGGATCTTAAATGCTATCATGCCACTCCTAGCTCAATTAAAAGAAAATATGAATTCTTAAATACCAAAATGCCTCACACATATATAAGAAAATAAAAGAGGAAAGAGGAAAATGATATAGATGATTAGGACTCAATGAATGTATGTATATTCACCAAGAATATGAATAGTTGCTCACAAAAAAGTAAGCTCTTTAATTTCATGATGACTTCATCATGGCTCTGGATGCTCATGGGTAATGGATGAACAGAAAAAAACTTGGATAATATAGTGAGTAAGAGCGGTAAAACCCACCTTGAGCTTAGTGAGATCTTGACTATCTACGAAAACAATTCTGAGAAAAATCATTCTCAATTCATAACAATGATTCTAATGGGATATTCTTTTGAATTCCAAATGAGAATATTGGATGAAGGGGTGCCAGATAAAAGATCACATTGGTTCAAATTATTCTTTTTCCCAGGATGAATCCATAATGTAGTATACTACTATAAAGAATTAGAAACAATATTTTAATTCAAAAATATGTATTTTATTAATATAGAGATCACCAATTGTTGAAGCCTTAGTATAACTAAGAAAATTTTGCAACATTACCATTTTCCTTGGTACTGCCTTTTCATTTTTTATTTCAATTTTGTACAGTTTGATGAATCAATTGAAATTTTCAGGTTTGCATTTTTAAGGTGTCACTGTGAACCCTCTTTAGCCTTGTTTCCCATCTTGCTAACATTTTCCTCTGAGAACTCTAATGAAAAATTAGCATAAGCCCTTTTGTACCTTAGGGTTCTATATTTTTCCAACCGTCCATGTCTCATCCCAACCACCTTTCTCATCTGTCAAACCTTTCATTATTCACACTGTAATACTCAAATCCATAACTCTATGACTCTCAGTTACTTTCCACGTGTATGGTAAACAAAGTTATCTTTGTTAGGATTTTTCTTGAACACATTTTATCCTTCATTGAGCCATTTTTCCTAACTCTTTTAAATCCATATATGTGTAGGGTTACTATATTTTCCACTATCGGATGGTCTTCTATTTCTATAAATGATGAACACATGATAAGGATTTCCATAACTATCCACTAGTTGTCCATGTGTATGGTTGGTGACGTTTCCACTATTAATATTTCATAAAAAGTGCTACCTATTCCATATCCAATATCCCATTCCTCAAATCACGACTTTGTTGACATGTGCCATTCTACCATTCACTCCAACATTGATTCTCCTCACTTCATCTACCATTGGTGAACCAAAATAATTTCCCCCATTCTCTTGCTATTCATCGACACATAGGGCCAATGGAGCTTCTAATATTAGAACAAATTTTTGCACTCTTGCTATGTGGCCCCAATACTCCAAACCTAAATTTCCCTTCTATATCTAGTGCTTCTCCTATGATAAGAGAATATTTATGCATAATGATGACTTTTATTTTTACCTCATTTTTTGTATGTCTTTATCATCCAACATGTTTCTATAGAATAAGTCAATGTGACATCTTATTCGATGGCCTATATCTCATTGATGATGTGATGTCCACCTCGGTCTTACAACATTACAAGACACAGTTATATCACATATCCTTCTCTTAAGATACCCTTAAATTCCTCACCATATGGATTAAAATTAAAGGTTTTACATCAATTAGCTAGCCTTGAGAGTAAAAATTGGTTTTTTGGCAACACATGACCTAGTCTGCATTCATTCAAGTTATCTCCCATGCATTAGGTGATGGCCCTTAGTGTTGCAGCAACAATGTTGCAACTCCCAAAGTTTTCATATTTAATTGTAAACCCAGGGTTCGTGAAAAATCGAGAGGGGATGGAACTATATTTGCAGCAAGAAATATTTATTCCTTTTTTTGAATTTTATGTAGGTAGAAAAAATGAGAATAAATCTACTTGTACAGAGACCAATCTAAGTATTTTATGCTAAAAGAAAACTAAAATCGCAGGAAATGGCTAGCAGGAAGAAAGGAAACATGCAAACATATTATATTTATAATAAATTAAGGAAAAATATTATATATACAATGAAATGAAAGCAGATATATTCTATCTTGCAAAGAAAGAAAACAAATTGTTGAAATGAAAGCTTGAAAATAGTAAACCCTAATTCTACAGGAAAGAAAATATGTGTACGAAAATTCGAATAAAACAATATACAGGGTATCTCCACTTATAAGTTATATTCTCATGGTTCCAAAAGTGTTTTAATACATGAAAGAATGAAAATCATGATTTGGGTGAAAATATGAGTGAGTTCGAGAGGCAAGTTACAAACTGTTATAGGAGTCCTTGTTTTTCTACAACAAACAATACAACGAGTACATGAACACACTAAATGCAAGGTTGGAAGGAAAGGAAGTTAATGAAAAAATGTAAAATTATGTATTAAACATGTCCAAGGAATCACATTAGATTGTGGAAGGGTAAATATAGCAAAGTGCATAGTTGTAGGGTTTCCTATAATTTCAAAACAAGGGACAGTGTAGAAACAACAAACAATGATTATTGGACAAAAAATAAAATAAAAAGTAAAGAAGGTGAACCAAATGTAGAAACAAGTATGATATTTTAACAATGTAACCATTAAAAATATCGTGATGTAATGCTAATATAGATTTCCAGAAAATACTACTCATAAACCATCAAAATAAACATGCACAAAAGTAGTGTTCAAAAATAAATTGTAGAGATAAACAAATGAATCAACAAAAATGGTACAAGAGGGATCTTGATCAGCTAGGGTGGGACAATAGGAAAGTAATCTTAGAACCCTTAAAGGAAATTCAGTCTAATAGCTAAAAACAAAGATCACTTCCATTAACTAAAAACTTTCTTATACATGGAAAAATTTACAAAACTTGAACTCTAAACTTATCCTAAAGCTCTACTCTATAATTTTGGTGCTCCTAACTATTTATATTAGGATACTCAAGCCATATTTTTATACAACATGGGTAGGATCAAACGTCCTTGAGGGGAGGACTTCCTTCCCTCCAAAATACCTAAAATCTTGAATCATGTTTCCTGGGTCACCATGTACTAGTAGGAAAGAGTGTTTACATCCTCATCCAACCAAAATGGTATATTATATAGGAGGGAGAAGGCCCTAGAAATATATCCAATTGGATCTCCTCAAAATTTATGCAAAATCCCCTTAACATCCTACACAATAGTCATGTTAGGAAAATATAGTATGTAAAATTTCTTCAACTCTCTTAAGAAATCATTATGATAGGAAAGTGTTTTCAAGTGCAAAAGGAAGTTGTAATGTAACTTTTATGTGTCTAGGAGTGCGTATATGGGCCTTATATTTTACCTATTTTGGAGGCCCATTATGCCCCCCTATTGGAACTGTTTCTGACACTTTGAGAAGCTTTCTCTTTGTCGGTCCCCTCATCTTCCTCATTAATTTATTTGAAAACTTTTTTGACATTCCATATTGAGTTATATGTAGTTATGTTTGCTGGGTGGAAACCTAGATTCTCTTCAATGTAATTCCATTCCCTAGAATCCTCTTCCTAACTTTGATGTTAATGGAGTCCTAATAGTACGGGTGGTCACTAAATCCCATTTCCTCTTCTTATTTGAACGCTTGTGGGTTTTTTCAAACTCTTATGATGCCTCTAGGATGGCATGTCTATACATATCAACAAAATCCATACAAGGGATGGGATGATTAATATTTTCTAGTGCATTTGTGAAAGCCAATCTAATAAGACCATGTTGGGCCATGCAATGTTTCTTACCCTACTTGACCTTGGTCCTCATATCCTTAAGGGATTGGGAGATGAATTATGGGATACTTAATAGCTCATGAGCCGATATGTTAGCTTGAAAGATCAACTAGTAGAGGAGTCCTAATTGGTTAGAATATAGTATGCTTAGCCTACAATCACAAGAAATGTATCTAAGAATATGGTAGGATATTTCATCCCAAGGATAAGGTTGTATTTCCCTTATGATCCGATTCTTATACTCATATGGTTGTTCAATTGGGAGGAAGAGTCCTCTCATGGAATTGGTAGACTCATTCCTCTCTTGTTTACTCCAATGCACCCCCTTTAGGATAGTGGTGACCATTATAATGGATTTTTCATCAACATATATCACCACTCCTTTGAATGCATTGATTAATTATTGACCTTTATGGTGTTGTAAGTTCATGTGAAATTCTGAAGCAACTTCACCATTAAATCCAATGAGATTTTCAAACAAGCCCAACTAGTGACATTTTTCTAGGATATCCATAACTTCAGGATTCTAATGAATCCTAGTGGTATAAATGGGTTATCTTTTGTTGAATCCCCACTTTGTCTATGATAAGATATTTCAAGGTCTCGCATTTTATTGCACAATTTTGGCCAATTATTTCGGTAGGGGAAATGTTATTCATGTGTTGCTATAGGAATCATAGTTTCTTGTGGTAGCGGTGGATTATTCCTTTCAAAATTTGTAAAATATGCATATTATTCAACTAAAATTGCAAAAGAAAATTATATCTCCATAATCATACCACTCAACACTTATAGAGGAAATTGTTTTTTACTGGTAATCTAAGGACTAGTAAATTCCAGTAATTAAGAAATATACATGGTGCCAAATGTGAGTAAGATGATAGACATAATTTATATCTATGATTTCTTAAGGAAACCAAACTATTTTAGCATGTTTATTTTTTTTGTGAATGGTTTCAAAATTTTTATGTACTCTTGTAGCAAAACCCCCTGTCTTATGTAGCTAATTGTGGTATTTTCATGTAGCTCTAAAAACATTTAATCAATACCCTATAGCCCCCTCATGTAGCGATGGAAAATTTGTCATAGGATTTTTAACACTTCTTTACAGGTAGAAAGTTAGATTGAAACAAATGGTCAAATTGAGTTGGTGCCTTTATTAAGTGGAGATTAATTTTTGTTGTGGATGAGGAAAGCTAATTTTGTAACATTTTATTTGGCCCTACCTACCCCTACTTCCCTTCATGTAACTCATACTCCCACTTTACCTCGCCATCAGTAGGTGACAATGTCCATCTTCTCAAAATAAAATTGATTTTTTCTTATTCATCACCTCACATATGGGAACAAATTTTATACAAAGTGGATTTGTTTGCCAAATTGACTTATGTTAGTGTCGATGGAAACTAAACCATTCCATTTTTTCACAAATAACATTTTACTTATGCTTTGAATAATTTCCAAGGGTGACTGTAAGAGATTTTCATACCCGATTCTTACCTTTTCATGACACTAGAGGTTTCTTTCTGTATACTTGAAAGTGTTTTCAAGGTGATGCTAGTGAACATATATTCTTGTAGTAGCTTACAATAAATATTGTAGTTCCTCGAGAATTTTTTGTAAAATTGGAATTAATTTCTTACTGGTGCTACTAATCTAGAGCTACTAACCATTTATAGAGGTTTCGGTACTCTTTAGGAATTCTTTTTCTATTATGTAAGTTTTTGCCTACAGGGTTTCTGCAGGCTTCTACTGGAAAATTTTGTATTCTATAGGAGTCATAGAGGTCCCTCATGATCACTAAAACACCATCCTAAAGTAGTGAAGAGACTTGATAAATCATGGAGGAACAAATGATGTTGATGGAAATGGAATTGGTTGCCGTTTTGATGGAAAGATAAACAAAATTGAGTTCGTGCAAGGTTATAAATGGAAAATACTAAAGGATGATGTATAATATGATGCATGGTGATGTAAGAGATAGATATTAGGACGTTTATAGTGATTTTATACCTTAGGGGCATAAAAAATTCCTCATCCTGTATCTTTTTCTCAAAAAAATTCAACTTGTAAGACTAAAATACTTTCTTGTAACAATTTAGGGAAGCTGAAAAATGTACGGAGAAGAGTTTTTGATGGAGGTTTGATATGGTGGACATTGAAAGTAGGTGGAGAATAGCGTTGGGGTATTATCTAGGCCTACTTACAGCGCTAAAGTTAATATCTTAGGCCTAATGTGTAGGTTGAACTATTTACCATATCTTGTTGTTTTTTCCTATGGTACCTGCATGTAAGTTAAGGTGAGAGAAAAATATTTTTTTCTCTTTTTTCCTTTTTTTTCCTCATTTCTTGAGGCCTACTAGCTGCCTCATGTAATTTTTTAGCTATTGAGACTTCCTCGGGTGCCTTCGATAAGATTTTCACCTTGAGTACTTATTTTTTACCATTTTTATTCTTTTTCAGACTTATAGGTTGACTCATAGAGATTTTCAACCAGTGATTCTACCTTAAGTGCCTCAAAGGATGTTTTCCATTGAGGTTATTTTTATTTTTACCTTTTTGTCCTTTTTATATTGGTCAAGGAATGAATGTATTGGAATACATGATGATCTTAATTCGATTCATCTACTTTCTTATTGAATTGGTAAAATATGCCCTGGAGATGGGCTTTTTGTAGACTTTAAACCAAAATCCATTTACCAAGAGTGGAATTTGTTCCTCATTTCTAGTACTAAATTTGATTGATCCATTATTAGAAAAATTCTAAACTAGATAAGGCCCTATCCATATAGTCATGATATTACGCTTGAATTCCTTAAATGTAGATTCATATAGGAGGGTCTAATCACTCGAATAGAAGGATCTAGTTTTAATGTACTTTTCATGTCATCGTTTCCTTTGTACCTAGAATACTTTTGTGTGCAACAAGGCTTGCACTCTATATTCATCTAGTGCATTCAATTTCTACAACCTATCATCCTATGCTCTAGTGAAATAAATATCAAGTTTGGTTACCATCATCAAGGTGTTGCAATCAAATTTAATCGATAATAAAACTTTCTTACCATTTACTAACTCATAGGGGGTAAACCCAGTGGTGATCTTCTATGAAGTATTGTAGATCTATGCGGCCTCAACAAGTATTTATGCCTAGTCATTTTTATTGTTGCTAATCACGTTGATCATATTGCTTTCCAATGCTCTATTGGTAACCTCCAATTACTCATTTTCCTGTTGGTAATATGGAGTATGATTCCAACGTCAAATGTGGTGTTTCTTCATTATCCCATAGATGAAATTGGAGGTGAGTTGGGAGCCTTGTTCTATCACCAATTCTCTTGGAAAATGAAAATTATAGAAGATATTTCCATTAAAAATTTCCCACTCTTCTTATGTTGTTGGTTATTTGGAATTCGATCATCCAATTTTCCCCGTATGCTTTGAAAATGTGCTTAGCCTCCTCTTAAGGATCTATTAACTCTAGCGACACATTTATTTACCAACACCTACAGGTTTTGGTGTAGTTAAAATTGTGATTGAAAAAAGTGGTATAAGAGCCAAAGGTCTTGAGTTTGAAACAACCTTGCCTCTTGTTGTGGGGGAGATTGTAATATCCCAAATGGGAAACATGCAGCAATATTGAACAATATTGCAGAAAATAACACAGTTTATCTAAGTAAGAGTAGGGCTCAATGTATACATTTACAACAACAAATTAGATTTATATTGAAGCCCATAAGATGTAGAGTAGAAATAGAATACTTTTACATGAAGAAATCCTAAAAAATGAGGTGTTGCAACCATATATCATGACTGAATGAGCTTGACAGCATAATTTAATTGGTTGAAAACAGTTGTATATTACACTTCAGATCTAGAGCAGATCTGTGTACAAAAATGTAGATCTATATCAGATCTCTACACCAGATAGGCTCCTCTTCAAATGCCCCTTGGGGTTTTCAGCAAAAAGTGAAGTACATGGAGTAGATCTGAGATCTTGTCAGAAGATCTGCATGAATATTCAGAAATTCTAAAACAGATATAACAATATTCAGATTAGATCTGAAATGACATGGAATAGATCTAAAATCCATGGATCTCTATAGTGAAGGGAAGATCCCCAACACTAGAAATGTCTCCTAAAAAAGTGTGCCAAAACACCCTACAACTGTATCATTGTAAATAACGCAGTATTGGAATGAAAAATGCACTTTAGGTTGTAGAACGTGTTTGGCCTCAAGCCAAGATTTGAAAATGATGCGCCAATCATCCAATACTCTCTTGCCAATGGGATAGAAGACTTTCCCACTGAAAAGAGGCACTAGGATTGCCTAGATATGAGTAGATCTAGCCTCCACTTACTGCAGCTTACAAGGACAAGAAAACCCTCAATAGGATCTGCATTGTAGTTGGAAGAAGAGCTTGCTCAAATGCCTGATAGTGGACAAGAAATGAAAAACTCTTCCAAGAGCTACTCAAGGAAAGAGGTCAGATTCCCGATCAGGAACACCCAGTGCTAAACAACATTGTTCTCTGCTAAATAGCAAGGAGAATAAGAAATGTATAAATAAAAAAAATCTTCAGAAATCTAATATCAATCAACAACCTTCTCATGATGTCCTCCTCTTCCTTTTATAGGATCGAGAGCTTGCAAAACCCTAAACCATCTCAATGAAATAGCTTCATTCACATGTGCCACCTCCAACTAAAATTGTGTTGTGCATTAATGGAGATCACTCCTTTTAGATAGCGCTATTGATTTGGTCATTGTTGACCCTGTCAAATCATTCAGCCGCATTCACAGCTAAGGGTGCTCATTTAGTTAGCCTACATTTAACCTTGTTCACATGTGGCATTGATTTATTTGTTGTTTTAGGAGTTTTTATTGTCCTCCCTTACACATTTATTCATGCAACAAAAAAATGAAACAAAATTGTATATTCCCATTATCTTGGCTAATTGGGAATATTACAGATATTGATCTAGATCTTGGGGGCAGACTCCCAAGATCTAAAAATTGAAATTCCAGAATAAAAGAATAGAACACACTGTAAACAAAAAAAATAACATTTTTTATTAAAATAAAGAATAACTGTAAATGATACATTGTGGTAGACAATCTGTCCTTTTAAAAAATGTGACTTATTACTTATAGTATTTCTTAGTTACAATACCATAAGTAAATTCCATGGGTGGGTAAATACCATGGGTGAATGGATACCATGGGTAGATTCCACTTACAATACCATGGGTGGAAGAATACCATCAGTGGATGTCACTTAAAATACCATGGTTAGATTACATTGGTGGATGAATACCATGGGTGGATGCCACTTTCCATTCAGATCATTCCTCCCTCATTAAGAAACAATGGTCCCCATTGCATGAAGTTCCCTCTTGAGAAAAATGTGATGAATATGAAGAGCCACTGAAGAGACTGGTCTTGTGTGGTTAACCCATAAGCATGATGAACAAAGATTGGAGGATAGAGATGCCCTATCATGCTTATGAAAAAATATGATACTGACAGGGTGGGGCCTAGAAAATGGACTTCGATGAAGTGTGTGTTTGGGAATGACCCATAACCATGAAAAAATAAGGTCAAAGGATAAATATACCTTGTAATGCATGTGACCAACTGTGATAATTTAGAGTGTGTGGCCTACAAAATGGACTTCAATGAAAATGATTTTGTGCGCCTAACCCATAGTTGTGGTTGATTTTTGATGAAGTAGAAAGTTCCTACATAGCCTCGGGTGTGAGGGCACATCTCCAAAGAACCCAAGTTAGATGCTACTGTGTTGAAACTAATGATTGTGAAGTAGTTTCCCACTAAAGTGGGGTGGGAGGGCAGGTCTCCAAAGGGAACCCACTATGAATGTTTCTCTAGATATAAAAAATAATTTGAAATGGTCATAAATCGGTCAAAATAACTCAAAATCATTATTATAACCTATTTTTCGAAATAGAAATACCATTCTGCATCTTCCCATGTGATTGAAATTCCTACTTAGACACTTTGGAAACTCATATTCGTGTTTCAAATATTCCTTCGTCACAAAAGCTATAAAGAAATAATTAATTCTAAATGAACGATATCTCCCTCATCCGAAATCCAATTTAACCAACTTATTTTTTTTGAAATTGGGTGATTTTTCAAGAGGAGCTCAGATCTGTAATCATTTTTCTGAAGTTATGCACTAAAACTGCAAAAAATGATAGGAGAGTCGATGTCCATGAATTTTTGTTAGAAACATTTATGTAACCCAAATTATTGGCCATTGGATAATCCATAACTCACGATGTGTTCCAAAACATGTGCTTAATTTCCTCTTGAGGATCTGTTAACTCAGACGATGCATTTTTTTACTAGCACCTACGGGTTTTGTTGTAACAGAAATCATGATTCCAACACTTCTTGCACTTCCTTCACTTCAACCCACTTGGATAGGTAGCCAATACATATCATGATGTGTTTAGTGAGACTAATGAAATCCATGGCCCACTTCTAAAATGAATCAAAAGTAAACTATGGTTGGAGGGGTTTTCCATCCTTTCATGTAGGTTTCCCCATCCTTTGGAATTCATCACACTCTGAAGTATATCTCTTGGCATCCTTGTGAAGATTTGGCCAAAAATATCCTACTTGCAAGATTTTTTAGATTATCCTCTTTGTAGTGAAACAACCCCCACAGGGTCCATAATGGCAAGTTGAGAGAATGACGTAAATTTAAACCTCCCTCAGACATTTTCTCAGAATTTTATCAGGCCAAAAATTGAAGAGGTTTATCCCAATTCAAGAGTATGAGGCACTCTCTCTAATTATCTTATTTTTCTCCTTTGAAATAGGTGAGGATGGAATTGGTAAATATATAGAAAATTGGAAATGTTGAGAAATCATGGAGACATTTCTAGGTCCCTATAATACTAGTGTATTTCCTTATTGATGTTACTGTAGCCCCATTATTGTTATTTTTGTACCCCTGTAGCCACCATATTGTTATTATTGTGCCCCCTAAAATCCACTATTATTATTCTTGTGCCCTGACATTATTATTGTTAGGTCAGCTAGGATTATATTGTGACCCCATGGACTCTTATATACAGAAATGAGGTTTTTTCATTTGTATAATGCAAGAATTAAATTCATTTATGTAATTTAAAGGAGGTTTTCCCCTAAAAGTGGCTGATTTATAAGGCATTGATCTCTCTTTTCTTCTATTTTTGGAGATGGTTTGATAACATTTGGTATCAAAGCTTTGGATTCTAGGGTTTTTCTACTTCAAACTCGTCATCGTGGCATTTTTGCTATAATTTTTTTTTACGAAGGTTCAAAAGCTAAAAAAAAGATCCGTTTGCGAATAAATCTTGAGGAACGTAGTGTAAAATTTCATGTCTTGGTTCGCAATATTTTTGAAGATATGATCAGTGGAAGTTAGGGTTTTTGTAGGCTCCTAAATTTCATCTCAAAGGGGTTACCTTGGGAAAATCATTATAACTCTCTCTCTGAGCATTGGATGGGAATTATGTAAAATGTGGAAAAAATTACATAAAATTTAGTTTTGTCTATATCCATTTCAGAGTCGAAGGAGGAGACAGTGACACGTGGCACACCATAAAGTTCTCTCTACTAAATGAGTCCATAATTAGGCCATTGTGGTAGATTGGGCATAACTTTGTCTTGAATAATCCAATTCATGTCTGACCTATGGAATTGGAAAGAGGACTCAAAGGGACAAGACATGATATAAACTCAAATCTTGAAGATCTGAAATAACATAAATAAATGAGGTTCAATATAGACCTCCTCAAAAGAAAGAAAAAGGTGTGTATTTTTTAAACAATTTTTCATAACATTTGTTTGAAAAAATAGTCTGAAGTGATTCAAAGGGCATATTGAAGCATAGATATCAGTATTGAGTTATATAATTCCTCCCAAAAATAATTCCACATCTATTAAGCCATCACAAAGCTCTACTATAGATGCATGAAGAGGAAGAATTGCAGTATGTTATACCAAAATTACGGTACCAAGGGCAACAAATTTTGATCTTAAAAAGAGTAATAATAGATGACATAGATGGTTTAAAATAAAAAATGGAGGCTAATTTGGACATTTTTAAGGATCAAATGAAAGCTAATATGGATGATAAAGTAGTGGAAGATCACATCAAGCATCAACAACAAGTTCTCCAACTCTCAAATGATAACCTAACTTTGGTGTAGAATCGAATGAAACAACATGAAGATCAACATCGTAGCGAAAGAAGTTTTGAAGAAGTCACAACAACAAGAACTAAACAAATACAAAATCAATCAATTTCTGAGTATCTCAACAAGTGGAAGAACTTATCCATTGAAGATTCCACATTGGGGGATGAGAATTTTATATAGAAGCATCCAGAAATAATCAAGCGTTGAGGGCAACACTTGTTTGAAGGAGAGGGGCATGTTATGTCCCTATAATACTATTGCATCCACTTATTTTTGTTAGTGTAACCCCCTTATTGTTATTTTTATACCCCTGTAGCCCCCCTATTGTTTTTATACCGTTTTCCATAATTTCTCTTTTCATTTTAACTTATTTCTTTCACCACTGCATTTTTCATAGTGCTCCAAGTTTTTCAGACCTAGTTTTTGGTCCAATTTCTAGTTTTGGTCATCGAACATAACTAGTCCGCAGGGGATTTATGTTTTCTCCTTACCATTAGCCAGATAGAATCGGTTCGGAAGCTAAGCTTTTATTGGGTAATAATTTTTCCCACCATTCCCAAAATTATACTCTTATTCTCTTTTCTTAGAGTTAAAATATCAGGTTTTAACTTTCTTTGTTTCAATATAGAAAAATACAAATTCCATTGGTCGCTTCCATAGTTGGCTTTGGTTTGTACTATCGAGGAGATATTTATTTCTCAACTCTATTGGAAAACGAATTGTCCTTTACTTAGATAAATTTTCTCTTAATTATATAAATATTTAATACCAAATTCATTTATTTCCATTGGTTATACTTTCCCTCTATTTCTAGAATGGTTAGGGATTTTAATGTTTTAACCCTAACCCCCCGGAGCATATGTTTTATGTTAATTCTATCAGAACCATTAAAGGTCTTTTCCAGTCATTCAAATGAATGAGAATAACCATGAAATTATCTCATTGAGATAATTTCATATATATACATATTACTGTTATTTTTCAATTAGGGCTTTAATATTTACAATAATGTGTATAAATAAAGAGGTATGAATGTGTGTTGATTCTTTCTCAGTTTTGCTATAGGGCTTCTACATGATTTATATTTCTATTCAATATTCAGTTTTTATTTTTCAAATATTTTGTTTTTAATAGTAGAGTTATAATTTTATTTTTATTTAACTCCACTTATAGAGACTTGATTGCAATATAAGATCATGGTTGAGCTTTATGTAAAAAACATTTAATAGTCTTTGTGCACTTCATATGTTTTTTCTTAATGTTTTTTTCTATATATTTTTATATGTATATATATTAATTTGTAATTTTCACTCCTAGTTTGCGCTCATAGGTATTTACATCTTCTAATTAATTTTTAATTTTTTTCCTTCAGTGGTGAAATTTGAATCCTTCTCATCACTCATGGAGATTTTAGTTTCCATCTTCTAGGTTGGCTGATCGTGAAACCTTGGATTCCTTACCATTTTGACCATGAATTATATGTTTGAGGGTAAGAGGCTAGGGTTTACATCCATTGTTATATATTTGTTAAATTGTTTCCTTTCCCAAACTACTTCCGGTCAAGAACTTTGTAGTTTAAATGTTTTAAGGCTGTGATGTACTTGGTCAATGTGTAAATTTTTCCCATATTTAAGCATTTATAAGTTTTGTTTATTTTCCTTATGGTCACCCTTGACTATACTTGTGTCTCTTAAAAGTGACTTTTCATGTCAATAAACTTCGATATGATGTTGAAATGAATATATGTATATAATCTATTCTTCTAGACATTTTTGTCCCTATTATGGTATAGAAATATATTTGAGGAACTCTTTTTTTAATGCTCACATACTTGTGTTCCATATATTTTCCATTGATTCTTATTACGAGTAGTTTTAAGTGTATAAATGAAATCTATGTAGGTTCCTTTAACATCATAAGGGTATTCGTGGAAAGAATATAACACATATCCAACAATTTGTACCCTAGTTCAATGCGTTGAAGGACGTGAAATTCAATGATACGAGCAAAACCTGTTGAAAAGTGTAACTAGGTTCGGTCTATATATTGACTATGTAATTACGAATTTATGTAATGAAGAAAACAAAGATCATAAATGTATTTTTTTGTACTTGCTTCATGGGTTTCATGAGAAAGATTTTATTATAGGTCAATAGACTTCTTCTTGATGTCTATAGGGTTTTTTCTTCTAGTGTAATTTAGGGTCAGGATTATGAAATATCTAGTCTAAAGTATGCCTCCAAAAAATTGTGGAAGAACGACTCATAAAAACCCTCAAGACAACTCTCATTCAATGTTGGAAATGTGTGAGAAAGAAAATTATAATTAGTGATGAAGTTGGCCTACATGTCGGCCTAAAATTTTGTTTAAGGGTCAACCTAAAAGCCAGACTGTCCACTATATATACCCTAGAAACTGCGACCTATTTGCGAAATAAAATTGTGGATTTCTCTCTGTAATTTCCATAGAAACTATGGATTTTAGAGCCTATAAAAGTGTGGATTTAAAAGGCTGTGAAGTGTGTATTTCAGAGCCTTTTAAGTGTAGATTTCATAGCCTATTATGGGCTTATTTCAAATCCTTTTAAGTGCGAATATCAGAGCCTATTAGGTGTGCATTTTATAGCCTATTAAGTGCGGATTTAAGAGGTGAATAAGTGCATAATTCAGAGGTTAAAAGCTACAAATTTCAGAGGCTAGAAATGTAGATCACTCTGAGGATGTTTGCGTATTTCAGAAAGAACTAAAGTGACAAGTACAAGTTTCATATTCTGAAGAAATGGATAAATATGATGTGCATGTAAAGGATTTGATCTTGAATGATCTTGTAATCAATAAGGAGTACCTAAATATAAACTTGGAGACCGAGTTCTCTAATGTTGATGCAGGTCAGTGTAGGTTGTTGAAGAAAAGAAAGTTCAGCATTGGAGGAAGACTTAAAAGTAGTGTCAAGATTTTGGAGGTATTAATAGGCCAAGGATCTCAGTATTGGTCATGGTACTTGTCATCTAAAGATCTATAAGAAGAGTTCCTTGCAGTTTTTCCTCTCTAAGAGGGAGAGGTTTGTCCCTGGCTCTAGGAGCCTAATTTTTGTGTCTCATGTATTTTGATAATTGACTTGATGAAAGACTAAATAAAATAAATAAGAAAGGACATAAGTAACTCAAGTAAGCTCACAAGAAATTATCAAGAAGAAAATTTGAATTAATCTTTGGCCCTGCAAATACTCAACATGGTATAAAAGCTAAGGTGGTAAAGAGAAGGGCTACTTAGTAAGGAGACACTCAAGGAAGCAAGAATCAAAGTCAAATTCAAAGTTTGCATTGAAGATCCAAATCAATTTGCAAGGAAGACATTGTTAGAAGAGGACGTCATCTTTTAAGATATCCTTTATCATCAAGGATCTAGATACACCTACATTGGAAATTTCAACCTTAGAAGAAGCTCTTGTTTTAATATTCATCATCAAGGAAGCAACAATCCACTCTACTCAAGTAAGTATCTATGATGTTACTTGAATGTGTCAAGATGACTTATTTTACGAGAGAAACAAGCTGGTTGGCTCATTAAACTTTAGTGATGGAAGAAGAGGACAATTTTGAATTTAATTGAAAAAAAAGTTATGGAATACATCAAAGAATCTACAATTCAACCACCAAAAAAATATTTTTCAGCTCATGCCAAGTACATGAAGGGAGAAATCAGAGTCGAGAGGATTCCCATAGAATCCATTAAGGAATCACTCATTCTATATGTATCAAAACTAAAGTCTGGTAAGGAAATATATTTGAAACTAGTAGAGCTATTCTCTTTGAGTACTACAAGAGAAGAAATCTCTCAGAGACAAGAACTATATAGAATGAAATTGTCAAGGGAAGAAGGAATCACTCCATACTTTATGAGGATTTATGAAATAAGAGATCAACCACAGGAACTGGGAGAAGTAATGTCTCACACTGAGATGACTACAATGGTGTTGAATGCTTTACAAGAAGAATGGGGAAACCTCACTTCAAGTTTATACGGGAAGAAAGAAGCCACACCATTGAATTATTTATGGTCTCTATGTAAATTAAAGGAAAAAAGACTAAAAGCCAAAGATGATATAGGACCAAGTGAAGGGAATCAAGCCTTTGTAGGAATATACAGGAAGAAAGAAAGATTTGGAATTTTTTTTCCTGGGAATAAAAGAATAAATGTGGAAAAATTACGATGCTTTAGATGTAATAAACTTGGAAATTATAAAATAGATTGTCCTAAATCTGAAAAGGACAAGAGAAAAAAGGAGGAAGCCCATGTCTCAGATATGAGGTAAGAACCTGATGCAAAGAAATATAAGAAAGAAGAAGTGAGAGATCTCTATTATGATTGAGATCATATTCCTCTTTATGTGATTTATGTTGGTTGTAAAGTAGAATGATAGGAAGAAATGCATATTGATGGAATCATGATAAAATCATGGTAGGAGCTCTTGGTGAAACAACTCCGGGAAAACCTCTCTGGTAACATTACTGATGGAAGGCAGTCATCAAGATCAAGGGTCATCATGGAAATTGGTGATGACATTTTATAATGGAGTTATCTATGAATTCACTAATTAGAAATAAAGAAGAATGGTTTCATCAATAATTCTATGCTATAGAATTTTGGGATGCGACAACATATTGATGGGGCAGGTCAAGGGAATGAAGCTCTCCATTCTAGAAAAATGGTTACAAGATGACTCAAATGAAAAAGGTATGACGTATCTATGTATATTTATATGCTGACACTGGATGTTGTGAAGTCATGTCATATGGTTGCAGGTAATATACTTTTACATTTAGAAGTATGATTTATGGAGGAGGATATCTCGATGCACTCACTAATGAAATCAACATAATATATCCTCATATTGAATACGAGGTGGTTGTATATGAACAAGGAACTGTAAATTGGAAGTTCATGGGAATGAAGATGTGTAGAAAGGAAGAGATAATTAAGTGAAACCATGTCAAGAGAAAGTTATCATCTGTAAGCCAAGAAGATGTGACTAGAATATCTCATGGGAGGATATGCAGACTGATAGAAGTCTGGTAAAGTATAAGACCCTTGAAAAAAAATATCATTAGGAGATGTGACAATCTAAATAAAGGATGTTGATGCCTATAAGAAGATATCATGGTGATAAATCATCACTGAGGTAACTTTTATTTTAAAAATTTCATACGTATATGTTTATCTAGATGAATTTTTATAGGGATGCTAATCATGAGAAAGGATATAAGATACTTGGAAATGATTCGAAAGAAATCAGCATGGCATAAAAGGTGAACCACATAAGAAACAAAAATGAATCACTTTATGGTAGATGACATGACTCATGAATGGAAGTGATGGATGATCTGTTATGAAGCTAAATTTTAGGATTCCTCAATATCGAAATCCATGACATCGAGGGGTGGAATTATTCATGAGCAGCTCAGTGTCTCGTTATTGCTGTTGCAGGTCCTTGATTGAGAGGGAGCTTCGTGATTAGTTTCTTACTTGGAATAAACTAGGTAATTCCTAAGAATGAGCTTAGTTACATTCCTTATAAAGGAATGATTACATTCCCTTGTGGAATAGGTCGTCCCTGGCTGAGAGGGAGAGATAGAAACACCATTATGGTCTTCACCTGGGAGGAAATAATGGAGGATTAGGTAATCATCTGGCATTCGATACTCTTTGATAATGTGTTAGGGAATTCAAGGTAAGGGTAGTTGGGGACTAATATTATTTTAGGGCTAGCTAGCCAAGAGAAGAATTTTTCAAGAAGGTCATACTTTGGGAACACCCAGGTGGAGTATGTGCCATGGAGAGACAATGACTATGATGTCTATAAGTCATGTGTCTTGCTATCATTTTAGCCCATTGTCTCGTTGATATATGGGTATATTAGTCAAGTCCTTTCACTAGGACATTGCTGGTTGATATGATGCTATATAGATGCAATTACGAATCCAATTCTTCTTACTAGGTTCTTCATTTTGAAAGTTACCATGTACCTGCATGAATACCTCCCTAGGTAAGAGGGAGTATTAAAAAGTGTAACTAGGTTCGGTCTTCATATTGACTATGTAATTATGAATTTATGTAAAGAACAAGACAAAGATCATAAATGTATTTTGTTGTACTTGCTTAATGGGTTTCATGAGCAAGATTTTATTATAGGTCAATAGACTTCTTCTTGATGTATATAGGGTTTTGTCTTCTAGTTTAATTAATAGTCGTGATTATGAAGTATCTAGTGTGAAGAATGCCCCAAAGACCTTGTAGAAGAAAGTCTTATAAAAACCCTCAAGAAAACTCTTATTCAATGCTGGAAATGATGTGATAAATTGACTTATAATCATTGATGAAGTCGGCCTACATGTCAGCCTGAAAGTTTGTTGAAGGGTCGACCCAAAAGCCAAAAAATGCACTATATATGCCCCAGAAACTACAGCCTATTTTCCATAGAAAATTATCGATTTCTCTTTGTAATTTCCATAGAAACTGTGGATTTTAGAGCCTATAAAATTGCATATTTCAGAGCCTATTAATTGTGGATTTTAGAGCCTGTTATGTGTAGATTTAAAAGCCTATTAAGTGTGGATTTCAGAGCCTATGTAGTGCATATTTCAGAGCTTATTAAGTTTGGATTTCAGAGCCTATTAAGTGCAAATTTCAGAGGTTAAAAGCTACGGATTTGAGAGGCTAGAAAATGCAGATCACTTTGAAGATGTCTTCGTATTTCAGAAAGAACTGAAGTGACAAGTATAGGGTTTATATTCTGAAGAAGTGGATAAAGCTAATGTGCATGCAAAGGATGAGATCTCAAATGACATTGTAATCAATAAGGAGTATCTAAAGATAAACGTAGAGACTGAGTTCTCTAATATTGATGTAGGTCAGTACACGTTGGTGAAGAAAATAAATTCCAGCATTGGAGGAAGACTTATAAGCAGTGTCAAGGTTTTGGAGGCATTCATAGGTCAAGGGTCTCAGTCTTAGTCATGGTACTTGCCATTTGAATATCTATAAGAATAATTCCTTGCGGGTTTTCCTCTCCAAAAGGGAGAGGGTTTTCCCTGGCTCTAGGAGCCTAATTTTTCTGTCTTCTGTATTTTGATAATTGACTTGATGAAAGACTAAATAAACTAAAGAAGAGAATACATAAGTAACTCAAGTAAGCTCACAAAAAATTATCAAGAAGAAAATTTGAATTAATCTCCGGCCCTTCAAATTCTCAACCAAACTTCCAAGCCATGTTCTTTTCATATTTAGAAAAAAATAGGTAAGAAGTGGGAAGTGGTGAAGTCTTGAAGGAGAAAAAGAGCAACTAGTGGTATAACTTGTGTGGTACAAAGTTCAGTGACACTAAATGAGCAGTGATCATTGATAGTGGCATATTGTTGAACTGTATATGAACTCTTTCTTAGGGAGCATAAGTTTAATGATAAATATAAGGGAAGGAAAAGTACACACTATAAATTTTCAAGGTACGTACAATGAAAGGCCTATAGAAGTACTACATCAGCAAGTAGGTCAAGTGTAGTCTGTTCAGGGTTAGATTGGTCAACATAGTTGTTAATACCAAGCCCTAGTTGTTGTCTTGTATTAGGGTTCGTTGTAAGGGTTGTTGTCCCTAGTACCGGATCCGTAATATTTTTGTATTAATGTTTTGTAATATAAAAAGTGTTGGGTTAAAATTTGTCTTCTGTACTAGTCGATTAACTACTATTTATTTTTATGTTGTAAAAAGTAGAAATGTTATGGTATTTCAGTGTGTTTGTGATAGGGGTTTTAGACTCAAACTATATTCTTGAGTTCCATGGAAAAATCAATATAGAACTCCACATACACAAGAGTAAATAATATACATAGCCTAGCCCTTTGGAAGGTGGCAGGGGCATTACACAGGCAAAATGGAAAAAATATGTTAGCGAAGTTTCCCCATTGGCATGTGAAGGTAGTCTTATTACGATTGTTTGGATTAATCTGGATTTAGTTGTACCATTGAATCCGTCTAAAAAGGAGAACCTTTTCCAATGAAAGGAAAGGGAAAATAATCCCTCCTAATGGATTTATTGAGTTCTCTATAGTCAACAAAGGTTTTCCATTTTCCATTCTTCATATGGATAATGATTAGGGGAGACACACATTCACTATTTGAGAACGGATAGATGAATCTTACATCCAACAATTTTTGAAATTAATCTTTCGCAAAGTATTTTAACACATGGTTCATTCATCTTTGAAACTAGTGTGGAGGTTTATGATCCTCCTTGATATATATATATATATATATATATATATATATATATATATATATATATATATATATATATATATATATATATATATATATATATAGTGGCCTTACTCAAAATCATGTTCTCCTTTCATCCCATTATAATCCCGTGCAAATGCATCAACATGTTGTTTTGTGATAGTGAGCAACTCGTTTTATGAAGGGGAGTATTTATACTATTTTTACATTATTTAGCTGAGGAACAACAATTAAAAAATATTCCCATAACCCATATTTTGGAAAACTATGCTTTCCTATAAACGATTCCTCTTTTAAGCTATCCATGTTCATGGAAATATGATATTTTTTTCGTATAAATTTATAAATCATATTATCTTCATCAATTTTCTTGTTGCTAATGGTGGTTTCTAACGTATATAAATAGTAAGATCATGAGTGTTAGGTCCCTATATTACTAGTATAGTCCCTTATTGTTATTAGTGTAACCACTTTATTGTTATTATTGTACCCTTGTAACCCCCATTTTGTTATTATTGTGCCCTTAAATTATTATTGTTAGGTCGCCTAGGATTACATTGTGGCCCACTAGGATTACATTATGGCCACATGGACTCCTATATATAGAAAGGAGGTTTTATGTAAATTGTATCATCGAAGAATTGTTCATTTGTGTAATGTATTGGCGGTTTCCCCCTCAAAGTGGCTGATTTCTAAGGTGTTGATCTCTTTTTTCTTCTATTTTTGGAGCTAATTTCACAACATTTGGTATCAAAGCTTTGGGTTCTGGGGTTTCATTGCTCCAAACTGGTCATCGTGGAATTTTCCCTATAACTTGTTTTCTACGAATTTTCAGAAGATGAAATTTTTAGTGTGCGAAGCTGAAATCCTGAGAATATCGTCGCAAAATTCAAATCTTTGGATTAGCAATATTTTCGGAGATATGATGCTGGAAGTGAGGTATTTTTTCGAGCTCTAAACAAGTCATTGTGGCATTTCGCTATAATTTTGTTCTCTGAAGTTTCAAAATCTGAAATTTCTATAGGGAATGACTAAAATCCCAGAAACTCTTCAAAAAATTTCAAATCTTGATTCACAATATTTTGGAGAGATGATCTGTGGAAAGGTGGTTCTTTCGGGCTCGAATTTCATCAAAGAGGTGATCGTGGGAAAAGTTCAATAACTCTCCCAGCATCGGATTGGAGTGTCGTCAAAAGTGGTCGCAATTAAATAGGCCTTGGTTTCTTGCTATCAATTTCAGAGCGAAGAAGAGGAAATAGTGGACACGTGGTAAGTCGTACAAGTTCGCTCTACTGAACTAGTCCATAATTAGGTCATTGTGGGAGATTGGACATAACTTTGTCTTGGAGAATCCAAATTAGGTCAGACCTATGGAATTCAAAAGAGAATTCATAGGGCTACTTCAGTGCTGAATTTCAGATATTGAAGAGCTGCAATCACAGAGATAATCAAATTTCAATATCGAGCTCCTCAAAAGAAAGAAAAAGGTGTGTATTTTTTTTTTTTCCGAATTGCATAAGTATTGTTTGAAAAATCAATTTGAATTGATTCCAAGGGCATATTGTAGAATAGATATCAGTATTGGGTTATAACAAATGCCCCATAAAAATAATTTAACACCCATTAAGCCTTCAAAAGGCTCTACTATGACTCATGAAGATGAAGAATTGCAACATGATCTATTAAAAGTACAAGAGCAAGTGCACCAAATTTCGCTCTCGCAAAGAGCAGCAAAAAATGAAATGGAAGTTTTGAAGAAAGGCACGGAAGCAAAGATGGATGGTGTGAAGAATAATGTGGATGGTTTGAAGAAAGACGTGGAATCTAAGATAGATGACATGGAAGCTGGCATGGAATCTAAAATGGAAAACATGAAGAATGATCTAAAAGCAGACATAGAAGGTTTGACAAAGTTGATATAAGAAATGTTTCCTAATGGTGAAAAGATAGTAGAGGAAACTCATGATGAGAACAAAATAAATGTTAATCGTGATTTCATAAACTCTAATGTTGGCGGGAAGAACCACCATATTCCAAAAATGGATATGAGGAAGTTTGATGGAAAAGATCCTGTAACATGGATACTACAGATGGAGCAATATTTTGATCTCCATAATGTGCAAAACACACAAAAGGTACGCATTGCAACTTTACATTTAGAACAAAATGAATTTGTATGGTATCGATGGCTTTGCTCCCGTAAAAAAATTGTCACTTGGTCAATTTTTACGGAGGAAATGATAGCACATTATGAGGATACAAAGAGCAACACCTTCTTTAGCCAATTGATAAATCTCAAACAAAAGGGCTTAGTGGGGGAGCACATTGAGGACTTCCAAAAATTGAATATAAGGGTAACTGATATTCTAGAGGAACACGGGATTGATCTCTTCATAGGTACTTTAAAGGATAACATCCAACATGAAGTTCGTGTTTTGGAACCTGATTCATTGGAGAAGGCATTCAGGTTGGCAAGAAAATTGAATGTAAAATTATGGCGACAAGGAAGCCTACCACTCACTTCTATAAAGAGGGAAGTGTTGCTACTCCTAGATTTCCACAACCTACAAGGTTGACACCACAACAATTGGAAGAAAAAAGAGCAAAAGGGCTTTGCTACAGTTGTGATAGCAAATATACTAAAGGTCATAAGTGTGCTGAGAAGAAATTATTTTACATAGATTGTGAAGAGGAAGAAGAAAATGAACAAGAAGAGGATATACACCGGGAACCAACCCCAGAAGAGGAAGAAATGAATCCAACCATATCGTGTAATGCACTGGCAGGAATTACCACTCCTCAAACTCTCAAGATAAAAGGACAAATCAAGAAGAGAAAGGTGATAGTGTTGATTGATTCAGGTAGCACCCATAATTTTATTCATTGTAAGGTAGCCAAGGAATTAAATTGTTTCCTATACCCAGCACCAGAATGTCAAGTGATGGTGGCAAATGGAGGAACTATAAATTGCTATGGAAAATGCCATAATATCAAGCTAACCATGGGGGAATATGTATTGACTAGTCCAATGCTTTCCATTCCTATGGGAGGTGCTAATGTTGTACTAGGAGTATAATGGTTACAATCTTTGGGGACGGTAGCTTTTAATTTTCAAGAACTTTTCTTGAAATTTTTTTCATAAGGAAAGGAAGTTGAATTACGGGGTATTGCAGGGAAGCTAGTAAAGATAATAAGCTCTAATGTCATGAAAAAGCTTCTAAAGAAAGAACAACGAGGTGTAATTTCACAATTATGCTCACTAGAAGTTCCAACATCAAAATCATCTATTTCTGCAGATCTCCAACAAGTCTTGGACAATCATTCCAAGGTGTTTGAACCTCCCAAAGGACTCCCACCTATTCGTGATCATGATCATGCTATTCATTTGATTCCAGGAAGTGCTCCTCCAAACATCAGGCCTTATAGATATCCTTACTTCCAAAAGAGCGAAATTGAACGTATGATTGCAGAAATGTTAGAGGCGGGTATAATTCAACCTAGTCAAAGTTCTTTCTCTGCTCCGGTAGTATTGGTACACAAGAAGGATGGATCATGGCGAATGTGTCCAGATTATAGGGAGCTCAATAAGCTCACCATTAAAGATAAATTTCCCATTCCTGTGATTGATGAATTATTGGATGAATTACATGGAGGAATTTATTTTACCAAGTTGAATCTTCGTTCAGGATATCATCAAATTAGAATGAAGACTGAAGATATTCCAAAAACAGCATTTCGAACTCATGAGGGTCATTATGAATTTTTGGTCATGCCTTTTGGCCTTACCAATGCACCTTCTACATTTCAGGGTTGATGAATTCCATTTTCAAACCCTTCCTTAGAAAATTTGTGCTAGTATTTTTTGATGATATACTAATCTACAGCAGGTCTTGGAAGGATCATATTGAACATGTTGACAGGGTGCTCAAACTATTGCAGGAGAAACAATTATATGCAAAAATGTCCAAATGTTTCTTTGGAGTACAAGAGGTGGAATATCTGGGTCATATTGTATCTCACGAGGGTGTTAAAGTAGACCCTAACAAAATTAAAGCCATTAAGGAATGGAAATTCCCCACAACCATAAAGCAGTTGCGAGGATTTCTCGGGTTAACAGGGTATTATCATAAGTTTGTTAAGAATTATGGGAGAATAGCAGCACCTCTAACAACATTATTGAAGAAAGATGCATTTTCATGGACTCTTGAAGCAACTAAGGCCTTTGAACATCTTAAAGAGGCAATGTGCCTAGCACCGGTCTTAGCTACACCAAACTTCACAAGAACCTTTATTGTGCAATGTGATGCCTCAGGAAATGGAATTGGTGTTTCTTTAATGAAGGAAGGAAGACCCATTGCTTTTGGAAGTCATCCAATCAAAGGAAAGTATCTACAGAAACCTATTTATGAGAAGGAAATGTTAGCAATACTGCATGCACTAAAGACATGGAGAACTTACCTAATGGGAAGACACTTCAAGGTAAAAACTAATCATGATAGTATTAAACACTTTTTGGAACAAAGACTATCTTCAGAAGAGCAGCAAAAATGGGTCACAAAGATGTTGGGTTATGACTTTGAAATAATCTACAAAAAAGGGAAGCTAAATGTTGTTGCAGATGCACTCTCAAGAAAGGATGAAGAGGTGGAAGCATTGCTTTGTGCAATTTCTATTATCCAACCAGATTGGATAACCAAAGCAAGAGATGAATGGAAGAAGGACAAAGAAGTGTGGGCACTCATTCAAAAGTTGAAGCAAGATCCTAGTACATCTGATACATTTTTTTTGGAAAATGATTCCTTATGGTACAAATATCACGTATATCTTTGTAAGAATTCCGAACTAAAACGAAATATTATTTTAGAATTGCACACCTCTCCCTTAGGAGGACACTTAGGATTTTTTAAAACTTACCAGAGGGTGAAGAAATAATTTTTTGGGATGGCCTTAAATATGATATTAAAAAGTTTTTGACGGAATGTTTGGTTTGCCAGCAAAATAAAGTTGAGACAATTAATATCCTGGGTCTTCTACAACCTTTATCCATTCCAAGTCAACGTGGGGAGTAGATTTCAATGGATTTTATCACAGTTTTACCTAAGTCTGAAGGAAAGAGTGCCATCATGGTGGTAGTTGATAGACTTACCAAGTATGCAAACTTTTGTGCACTATCTCATCCATTTAAAGCAAGTACAATTGCTACTGCATTTGTGAAAACAATTCAAAAGCTACATGGAAACCCAAAGATTATTGTAAGTGACAGAGATCCCATTTTTACTGGAAATTTTTGGACAGAATTATTTTCTTGTTTGGGTACTCAACTAGCTCATAAATCATCTTATCAACCTCAATCCGATGGGAAAACTAAGATAGTGAACAAATGTTTGGAAGGATATCTTCGTTGTTTTTAATATGATAAACAAACACAATAATTAAAGTGGTTACCTCTCACTGAATGGTGGTATAACACTTCCTTCCATAGTGTAGAAAAAATGACCCCATTTATGGCAGTTTGTGGATATCATTCACCATATATCAAATCATCTTTAAGGGAAAACTTGAAGGTTCAAGCAGTGGAAGATCACATCGAGCATCAACAAGAAGTTCTCCAAATCTTAAAGGATAACCTAAATTTGGCACAAAATCGAATGAAAAAATAGGAAGATCAACATCATAGCGAGAGAATTTTTGATGTAGGATATTGGGATATTTTTACAGCTACAACCATACAAACAAATGTCCCTCAAGCAAGCTAAGAAGGATAATAAATTATCGCCAAAGTACTATGGTCCTTACAAGGTGTTGCAAAAGATTGGTACTATGGAATACAAATTAGGCTTCCTGCTTCTTCGCCGAGTACATCGATTTTCCATGTTTCATGCTTAAAAAAGGTTATAGGTGAAAATCTTCCAATTCAAACAATATTGCTAGAACTTGATGAGGAAGGAAAAGCCATATTGGAACTGAAGCGGTCACGGAAACAAGAACTCGACGGCTACGGAATCGATCAATTTGAGAGTATCCTCATCAGTGGAAGAACTTTCAACCCGCGAAGATTCTACATGGGAGGATGAGAAGTTTATACAGAAGCACCCAGAGTTACTCAAGCGTTGAGGACAACACTTTTTTGAAGGAGAGGGGCATGTTAGGTCCCTATATTACTAGTATAGTCCCTTATTGTTATTAGTGTAACCCCTCTATTGTTATTATTGTACCCTTATAACCCCCATTTTGTTATTATTGTGCGCTTAAATTATTATTGTTAGGTTGGCTAGGATTACATTGTGGCCCACTAGGCTATCAATTTCAAAGTATCTCATCAAGTGGAAGAACTTACCCACTGAAGATTCTACATGGGAGGATGAGAAGTTTATACAGAAGCACCTACATGCCCTACATGGCTATCAATTTCAATTTCTTGGCTATCAATTTCAGAGTATCTCATCAAGTGGAAGAACTTACCCACTGAAGATTCTACATGGGAGGATGAGAAGTTTATACAGAAGCACCTACATGCCCTACATGGCTATCAATTTTAATTTCTTGGCTATCAATTTCAGAGTATCTCATCAAGTGGAAGAACTTACCCACTGAAGATTCTACATGGGAGGATGAGAAGTTTATACAGAATCACCCAGAGCTACTCAAGCATTGAGGACAACACTTTTTTGAAGGAGAGGGGCATGTTAGGTCCCTATATTACTAGTATAGTCCCTTATTGTTATTAGTGTAACCCATTTATTATTATTATTGTACCCTTGTAACCCCCATTTTGTTATTATTGTGCCCTTAAATTATTATTGTTAGGTCGACTAGGATTACATTGTGGCCCATTAGGATTACATTATGGCCACATGGACTCCTATATATAGAAAGGAGGTTTTGTAAATTGTATCATCCAAGAATTGTTCATTTATGTAATGTATTGGAGGTTGCCCCCTTGAAGTGGCTCATTTCTAAGGCGTTGATATCTCTTTTCTTCTATTTTTCGAGCTGGTTACACAACAATGAGAGGAAAGGTTCCTCTTATTCTTCTTATTTTTCCTCTACCCAAGTAGGAAAGTCATTGTCAATAAGAGGTTCAATTAGTTGATATAAAACAAGTTGTTTTCTTCATTTCCCATTGGTGATGGTCATGTTCCCATCCCTATCACTGATGTATGCATTAGAAATCGCTAACCAAGGTCTTACTAATGTGAGCATGTATCCTTTGAAATTGGTATTATAATAAAGTATAAGGAAATCAATGGGATACTCCTAACAATTAATATAGATCATTACATCTTCTTTGATACTTTCTAGTGCTATTTTATATATATCAACAAGCTATAGAATAATAAAAGTCTCTCTTAAGGATCCTTGGAAGTTAAGTTTCAGCATGGTTTCCTTGTTCATGATGTCTATTGCAACTCCCATATAAGTGAGATTATTTTGAATTACAATGTCATTTATGTGCACATCTACTACTAGGCTCCAAGGATCTAGGTACATGGGATGATTTCTCTCCAAAACATAAGATTAACTAGCTTCCCGATGAAATTAATAGTAGGGGAATACTTCTTCTTTCCCCTGGCCCTTCTAAGAAATTAGTCCTTAATTAAATTTTTTTATATAGGAACATCTTTAATGCCTTCAACGAGAGGTATATTGACACATATTTTTTAGTTCTCCTATAAGTTCAACTTCTTATGGGGTGTGTGCTTTGTGGTTTTTCAACCTTTTAAGATAGGGAGATTTTGGTTGCATCACATGAGGTACATATTCTTTCTTCCCTTCCTCGACATTCTTTGTTGGAGGACGTGGATGAATGTATGGAAGGACCTTCCTAAACTTAAGGTTAATTCCATCAATTTCTATAGCACAAGTTTGGTAAGTAGTTTCTCCATTGTAGACTGGTTGAGCTTTTTTATTGTTGGTATTTAGATTTGGCCAGAATGGAATTTGTGGTTACTTTGGAGGATAGTGTTAGCGTATTTTATATTTCTAAGGATGAGGCATTTGGGTGGTTGGTTGGGCCAGTTGAGGCCTCCATCTTGCTGATGGATTCTGTCACTAACGAGGTTGAGTAATGTATGGATAGACGAAAGGATTAAAGTTTTCTGGATCTTATGGAAAATTAGTGGGAATAGGTTGGGGTGAAGGGTTAGGAGGAAACCAAGGTTGATAATATACATTAAAATTAACATTTAAATGATAGGGGAGGTTCATACCTTGTTGGAACTACAGAGGGGCTCGTGGCCTCTTTTTCTTGAAAATCCATAGCTAGTCCATGCTCCCTTCTAATCACTCTTATATAGACTTCAAACCTAGAAAATATGGACACTTATCAATGGAATAATTTTCCTCACATAGAGAGAATATTTCCATGACATGTAAACGAAATTCATTCCTACGATTTCTTTTAGTTTGCTGACCGAAGAAGATGAATATTTCCTTTCCCAATTCCACCTATTGTCTCTTGATTTTTAAGGTGCCCATTTGCATGGAAAATGTATGTAATATTTTAGTCTTCATGTCCTATAGCATACCTCCTATATCATTTTTAATGAAGGAGTAAGAAGAGGGAATTTCCGAGCTTTTATTTTCTCTACCTAATTTTCTAGAAAACCTTCAACGAGTTTTGAATACCTTTTTTATTTTATCATAAGTAAGCTATTATATGTCCAAATTGGCTAGTAGATTGAGTGATGTAGGAGCATCTTACCTTCAAGTCAAAAAAAATTGACTAGACCTAGGGATTTTCATTTACCAAGGGATTTGGTTCACTAATTGAGTTTAAATATTCAAATCAAATGTATTTGCATATGTTTTCTTATAATTATAAAAGAATTGTACATAAGCGATGATATTCTAATTATATCTACTTATAAGAAGAGATCTAAAATATGTTTGAAATAGTTAGAGATATCTTTGGATTAGTTAGATACCTTTAGAGATAAGTGGATCTAGTGGATTCTAGAGATATGAGAGGATTTTGTGGATCTTAACCAAATTATGGTTTCAGAATCCTTTTTATAATTATGTTGCTGAGAAGCATGGAGAAGGAGAGCCTAGAGAAAGGAGGATTGTGTGTGGAGGAAAAGTATGTCCAAAAGGTCTGAGAGGAGCCAATAATATGATAATTAGGTCTAAGATGGTACAATGGCCTTGTATGTATTATATAATCAGGTGAATATTAATATAGAGAGACACTCTATTTTTAGTGTTTTGAAATCTATGAGAATCCAAAGCCATTATCTGTTATTGTGTGGAATTGTACTTTTTAAAACTATATTAATTTTGAGTGTGATGCAGGTCTATTATAAATAAGCTCTAGAGGGATTGTGTGTACGAATAATGCACAAGAACCATGTTGGCATTTTGGCTAATGTGTTGTGCTTGATGGAAAATTATTTGACAAATACGTACTTGATGTCAACATTATGATAATATGATGATTTTGGAACTAAAGAAGATAATAGGAATATTGGTACAAATGTTACATATGATATGGATAGAGAAATGGAAGTTCAGTTACATATGGATGAAAAAAGAGAAGTTTGAGAAATTATGTTTGGTTCCAATGAAGAAGGGCCACGTACATACGTAGGCTCTGTGAGAAAAAGTCACATACATAATCTGAACCATGGAATTATTGATACCATGGGTCATTACCATGGTATTTTCCCATACTAATTGGGGCAGAAACATTTATTCAATATCGTAAGCAAATACAAATGACATTTACGAAGGATTTACCTAAGGTATTTGTTAAATAAAACATTATATAAGGATATATAGATCAAGGTGTTAAGTGTGTGCAAGTGAATGAATTATTCATGTGTAATATTATCTGGAACAAAGGTGCATGAAGGAACCAGGAGAAGACTCAAATCTGAAATAAATGAAGATGCTTTAATGCATATAATTGACTTATGCTAATGTTTAAGTAACTAAAAATGATAAATCTGGGGTTATAGTAGTGTTGTGATCTGAATTACTTTTTCAGAAGTCTATAATTTTGATAGTGAAGGTTGCGGAATGTGAGTTGTGTTTGCGGAAAATTTTTTGTTTTAGTAATCTAATATTTTTATGTTGCTTGATTTTAGATAGTTGTGTACATAAGTGGATCTATTTCTGTTGTGTCACATATATATATTCTGAGATATGTTTTTAAGTATGTTGAGAATTGTATGCGGGTGTTTCACATGATAAGAAGTTATATACACATATTATCTTAATAAAAATCATTTATATATTGTAAGTTTGATATAGTCAGGGTTTTTAGTGCTAATTGATGATGATTGTTGAGGAGTTTTGTTATATTTGTTGTTATTTGTCAATGATGTCTAGATTTGGATGATTTGTATATGTTATGGATTGATTGTGCATTGACTTGATATGGTTGGTTGGTTGAGATTCATTTCAATGTTTGGTTTACTTAGTATTCAGTGGGATGATGTTAAAATGATTCAGTTGATTCAAAAATTGTATTTCGAATTCATTATTTAGTTTGTTTTTTCCTTATTGTTGATGTGGGTCTAGTGTGAAAATTTTATGAAAGGTGACCTGTGAGTTTTTTGATGATTGTTTTATAGGTAGATAAAATGTGAAACATTATAAAACATGGTTGAAAAGGTGTTAAGGGTTGCATCCTTTACTGAGGGGGTAGTATCTACCTTCCGGTAGGAGTCAGTAAACAACATCAGGGGGTTGTATATCCCTTCTAGTGGGTACTAGAGTACAAGTGGAGGTTGTAATATTCTACAGGTCAGTGCCTACATACTAGTAAAATTATTCACCAGTATACGATGAAATGAATATTTTATTTATATAATAAGAAATAATACAGAGATGGTGGCATTAGTGGTTTTATCCCACATAGGGTTTCCACCTAAAATCCTAGTTTTCTATGTGTGTTTCTTATGTGTTGTGACTTTTTTTCATTACTGCATATTGGATGGTTAATGAATTATTAATGCAACAGTTAATTTAACTCACTGATGCAAGTTATGACAAATTAAGTTATCATATATACGATGTTTTCATTCACTAGACTCACGTACATATGTTGGTTGCATGAAGACTAGTAGTGTATAGAATTATAATTAAGAAATTAAAAGTTAAAGTGAATTAAAAATATTGATTCAACCCCCCCCCCCCCCCCCCCCTCAGTGTTTTTCCTAACAATTAGTATCAGAGTAGGTCGTTCGGAAGAAGCTTGATGGTTTAAAGGGAGATTTATCAATATGAGCAGTTGAGACAGAGTCTCTTCTATTAAGTTACCTTTGTTTAATGGAACTAAATTTGTATTTTGGAAAGTTAGAATGAAATTCTATTTGCACACACAAGGAGTTGATGTATGGGCTATTTTTGAAGGTGGATACTAATACTCAACCTCCATTCCCATAGATGATGCAGGGAAGAAACTGTATGAGATTAATGAAAAAGATGTAAATTTTCTCTTGGGAAGTTTGGATGAACCAGAGTTTGTGAAAGTAATGCAGCTAAACACTAAAAAGGAAATATGAGATAAGCTTGTCTAAAGCTATGAAGGTGACACTAAGGTAAAATGTGATAAAATTTAAACATATATAATTCATTATGAGAATCTTAGAGTGGATTATGATGGAAGAATTTGAAGTTTTTTCCTTAGATTAGATGAGATTGTTAACTCAATGAAATATATTCGTGACGAAATAAAGGATACTATTGTTTTTTAAAATATTTTAACATCACTAACCCCAAAGTTCGATTCCAAAGTATATGTGATTGGATAAATGCAGGATTTCAATCATCACACTATCGAACAACTCCATGGGATCTTCACATCTTATGAAATGAGAAAAAAGGATACATAAGTTATTAGAGAAGCAGTATTCAAAGTCACAAATGAATGGAGATAAAAGTAAGAGCCTAGGGAAACGTGTTATATTTGAAATGAAGAAGAAGCCAATTTTGTGAAGAAGCTCCAAGTTGGAACTGGCAGGTTCAAAGGTAAGCTTCCTTTTAAATGTTTTTCCTATAGAAGAATAGGTCACTATTCCACTAAGTGTCCTTATAAATAAAATCGTGAAAAAGGAAAGAATGTTAACAGAAGTTTTGATAGCAAGAAAATTTTTTATAATCATGAAGATAGTGAATATTCATCCAATAATGAGGATGATGAATCAAAACAATATTTTCAATTACTTATGGCATTTAAAGAATGGTTTGTAGAAGAATCTGGTGATGTATTTATGGATTATCTAGAAGAAATTGATAGAAATATGGTCATAAAAAGGAATCAAGAAAAGGAAATCAGTATGTATAAGGAAAATACCCCTCCTCAAGAAATAACTTAGCTAAACATCTGTCTAGAAGAAGCTAAATTAGTAGAAGGATATTTGAAGGAAAAATTCCTAGAAAGAGAAAATCACTGTGAAAAATTAGAACATGAAATTGTGGGTCTAAGAAAGGAACTTGAGAAAAAAAGGGCTCTAAATATTATATTTTCAAAAGGATCTAAAGCATTAGAAGAAATCATTAATGTGAATCGTTCTTGACTAATCAAGACAAGTCTTGGATACAATCCTAATCAAATGGTGAAATGTCAGAACCTATGAAATATTATAAAACACATACAAAAATCTATGTCAATGCAGTAAAAGGAAGCAATCATAAGAATAATGGGACTAAACATAGGAATGGAGGATAAAAATATTCTTAGGAAAAATAACCTTTTCATGAGAAAATCAAAAGGTACTCAGAAATTTATTATACTCCCATGGATTCTTACTTCAGTGGCCAATGCTTCAGTTGTCACAACTTTGGTCACAAGGAAGTTCATTGTATTGTTTATAAACATGATTATGAATATAAAAACAAGAAAATAACCTAATGAAAATAGGAAAAACAAGACTTCTTATAATGATTTATCCCCTCTTCAAAGTGAGTTTGATTGTTCTATTTTCAATGTAGAAGTAGGGTAAATAATTTCAATGTAGTAGGATGAATACATCTTATCAACATGAGTTGAATACAAAACCGCCCAAGGTATGGAAAAAGAAAATTACTTCCTCTGGAAATTGTGGTTTACCATTGTATGCAGGAGATCAATAGAATCTATCGTACATTAGCAATGGTTGTTAAAAACCTATGATAGGACATAAATAAGTTTGTTTATTTTAATGAAATTAATAAAGAAAAGAATGTGACTTTTGGTAATTATTCACGTGCTACTATTAAAGGAAAAGAATATGTGTTTTGAAAAGAAAAGTTCAAGGTTGAGAATTTGTTATTCATTGATGGGCTTGCAAATATCTTGTTAAGTGTTAGCCAAATGTGCGATCAGGGACATGCATAAATTGAGTGGTAAAAAATTTTGATATAGGGAAGACTGTAATCAAGGGAACTAGAACTCCGGACAATTTTTATATTCTAGAAGGTGCCAAAGAGAATTATTTTTTGAGAAAATATGAAGAAATATGGCTTTGGCACAAAATATTGGGACATCTCATATTTTATCAACTATACAAATCAAGCAACATGGGAGTAGTTCATGACATGTCGAACATTTCTCCACCTGAAAATAGCATTTGTAAATCATGTCATTTTGGTAAGCAATCTAGAGTTGAGTTTTAAGATAAATAATGCACTTTAGCTAAAACCCTTGAACTTGTTCACAGTAATTTCTGTGGACCTATGAGAAAGAAGTATCCTTGTGGTGAACAATATTTTATGTTATTGATTGATAAACTTACAAGAATGTGTTGGGTTGGTTTAATAAAGTATAAAGATGAGGCATTTGAAAATTTTAAAATATTCAACACTATGGTGGAAAATAAATGGGAACTAAAAATAAAATTTCTTAGATATAATAGAGGATGAGAGTTTATATCTGATGATTTTTTCAATTTTTGTGAGAAATATGGCATGAAAAGACAATTTTCCATAGCTAAAACTCTTAAAAAATGGAGTGGAAAAAAAAATGAATAGAATAGTTCAAAAAATGGTTTGTGTCATGCTTGATGAATCAGGAACACCTCACACACCTTATAGGGAGAAGCAGTACATACAACTGTGAATATAATTAACAAATCACATGTTTGAGTAAATATGGATAAAAATCCATATGAACTCTAGTATGGTAAGCCTACAATTTTCAAACACATTAGAATATTTGGAAGCAATTGTTTCCTAAATAGAAAATGACGATAAACTTGGAATGTTTGAATACATAGTTGATGAAGGAAACCTTCTTGGATACTCTTCCAGAAGCAAATGATATAAATGTTATAATAGAAGGCTCCAAAATATTGTTGAAATTATAGATGTTGTGGTTGATGAAGCATCCACAAGTATCAAAAGGGAAGCACAATCAAATGACGAACCCCTCCCTACTGAAATCCTAGAATTTGTATGAGAAGAATAAAGAGAAGTATCAGAAGAAGGAAATGAAAATAAAAGTATTTCAGAAAATACCCCATCAAGGTATGTTTAGAAAAATCATCCTGAATCTCAAATTCTAGGTGATAAGGAAGCCAAAGTACAAAATAGAATAAATTTTGTTGGATAATCTGGTCACTTAGCGTTACTATCCACAGTTGAACCTCAAAATGTTTATCAAGAAAGAAAATATTAATGTTTGGTTAAGGTAATAAATGAATAAATTGATCAAATACAAAATAAACATACATGAGAACTTGTACCAAGGAATCATAATAAAAATGTTTTTGGGAGAAAGTAGGTGTTTAAGAACAAACTGAGTGAAAATGGAGAAGTAATTCAAAACAAAGAAAGACTTGTATGCAAAGTCTATGTTCAATTGGAAGGGATATACTTTGAAGAAATATTTGGGCATGTAGCTAGACTTGAATCCATAAGAATGTTTCTTAAATTTTCCATCTTAAATAAGTTTATGGTATATCAAATGGATGTTAAATCTACATTCTTAAATAGGGACCTAAAAGAAGAAGTTTATATTGAAAAACGTGAAGGATTCATACTTGGAAATGACGCAAAACTTGTTTGAAAACATAAGAAGTAGTTAGATGGTTTAAAATAGGATCCTCATGCATGGTATTATTGTCTTGACAAGTATCTTCAACAAAAAGGATTTAAGAAAGGATGTGTAGATATCCAATTATATATCAAATGTGACAAAGAAAAACTTTTGATAGTAGTGGTTTATATTGATGACATCATATTTGGAATAAATGTTGAATCTATGAGTCAAGGGTTTGCTTCAACTATGCAACAAGAATTTGAAATATATTTATTTTGTGAGCTATCATACTTTCTTGGTCTTCAATTTAATCAAACTAAAGATGGTATATTTCTTTCTCCAACCAAGTATCTAAAGAAAATTATGAATAAATATGGAATGGGAGACTGCAAACGAGTGTGCACATCAATGGTAACTAGATGTAATCTCAACAAAAATGGTGAATCTACCACATTTAATCAACCGAAATATGAATCTATGAATTGAAGCTTGATTTATCTTACCGGTACAAGACCAAACATTATGCATGCACTGCGAATACTTGGATGATTCCAAGAAAATCCTAAGGAAATGCATCTGCAAGCACACAAGAGGATATTCAATCATATGTGAGGAACTCACGATTATGGTCTATGGTATTCCAAAAACATAAAATTTTCAGTTCATGCTTACAAATCTGAACATTGGGTAGGTAATGTTGATGACGATAAAAGTATTAGTGGAGGAGAATTATTTTTGGCATATCTCTTCGTGCCATAGTTCAGTAAGAAACAAATTTCTATTGCTTTATCAACTACTGAAGAAAAATATGTTGTTGTTACCTCTTGTTGTACTCAACTTCTATGGATGATCCAAACATTGCAAGAAATTGAAGTCACTTGTCCTCGACTTGGACCTATTCTCTGTGACAACACTAATGCCATAAGTATCTCTAAAAATCTTGTTATGCACTCAAAAAATAAGCACATCCCAATCAAATACCATTTTCTTAGAGGGAAATTTCTTGGACAAAAAGTCAAGTTGGAATGTGTTCCTTCAAAGGAACAAGTTGTAGATTTATTCACCAAGCCTCTTCCATGTGATTCCTTTGAATATCTCATACATAAATAAGGAACAATTCCTACCTCTTCACTCTCTTAAATTTTCTAAGATAACAGGAACAAGGATGTCATGCTCAGGGGGGAGTTGTGGCTATAAGAAACAATAGTTTATTTTATGTATGTGGATATTATGAAAAAAAGTCCTGTGTGTACGTGGGTTTTGATATAGACATTTGTGTATGCTTCTAAGTAATGAAACAAAATTGGCATAGATTCAGGGGGAGCTTCTCATATGCTTCAATAAATTATTATTGGTTTTCTGGTTCAGATATTGATTTGTTGTAGACTGATAATGATGCACATATTCTACTTGTGAATTATGATGATTCATGATAAGGTTATGAGCTATTGCAAAATCATATATTGTTGTTGATGAAATGGTTCTTTTGATGCATTTGTTGATTGATGAGGAAGATATGATCCGATTTAGAATTCCCATAGGTTTAGGGGGAGCATCTATTATGCTTCTAATATTCCATTATTGGCATTGTGGTTTCTCGAGCTCTCTTTTTTGCATGATCGTACTTATCATGTGTTCATGAATTACTCATTGTTTGTTGGCATTGATGAGAAGATATATATGTTGTGGCCATTATGTCATGGGTTATCAATAATGCATGGGTTGGATATGGTGAGCTTATGGATGATGTATATATGTTGCTTGAAGTTGATAATGGTATCTTGTTATTGATATTGATAAGGAAGATATATGTTCTATGATCATTAAAAATTTGGTTGATGATGTTGTTGGTTAGTTCTATTAATGTTGATTCATGTATATGCTACATATGGTGTTTTGGCTCAAGAGATAGATATTGTTGCTTGTGGATTTTGGCTCTTCCTATATATGGAGAGAGTATACTGACCTTGATGACATGAAGTCATGGGGATGATTTGATGACAAAACCTTATTGTATAATATTATGCTTATGCTATAGTTGATTGGTGATGCTTGAGGACATTGCATATTTGGTCACGTGCTCATGATATTGGATAAATTGATGCTACATAGTTTTATATTAGATGTTGATGTTGAGGATGTTTATGATGTTGTCATTAGGACATAAATTTTGTTGTTATCGGGTGATTATGTTGTAGATTCATATATGTTTCATAGTTTTTATCATGGTCTTGCTACTTCATTGTTGAGAGCATTTTTATGGTTATGTATGCCTTTTTGATGTAAAGGTCGTGGAAACACCCATGTTATAATCATTATATAATTCAAAAATGTATGGTATATTGATTCATCTCATATATGTAACCCTGTTATTTTGCATAATTGATGTCAAGTTGGGTCCAATATGTAAACCTAATATATTGGGTGATTGATGTAATAATGGGAGCATAGAGTCATCGATAATAGGAAAGCTCATATTTTTTTGAGTCACAAAGCCTTGTAATTTTATTGTATATATTTAGAACGTAAAACATATCCTCAAGGGGAGCATGGTCGTTATGTTGACTTCATAATTCATATAATCTTATTATAATTACAACAATTATGACCACACGGGAAGTAATTCATTAAGCCTAGTTTAACCCTTTTCACTTGATGTCAAAGGAGGAGAGAATACTTGGTGTTTGGAGAGAATAATTGGTGTTTGCATGTGTGTTTATAGGTATTTGTATGTGGTTTACAAACACCAAAGTGGTTGTCATCAAGTCCAAAGGGGTATCTTGTTCGCATTATGACTAATGTGTTGTCCTTGATGGTAGCCTACTTTAAAAATATGTACTTGAAGTCAACATTGTGATAATGTGATGATTTTGGAACTAAAGAAGATAACAAGAATATTGGTGTAGATGTTACAAATGATATGGATAGAAAATTGGTAGTTCATTTACATATGGAGATAAAAGCAAAGTTTGATAAATTATATGTGGTTCCTATGAATAAGGGTCACATACATATGCAGGTCCTATGAGAAAAGTAGTGTGCATAATCTGAACCATAGAAATATGGATACCAGGGGTCATTACCATGGTATTTTCCCATAGTAATTGGGGTGGAAATGTTTATTTGATCCCATGAAAAAATACTAATGACATTACGAAATGATTTACCTAAGGTATTGGCTAAGGAAAATGTTATATAATGAGATGGATATCAAGGTGTTAAGTGTGTGAAAGTGTATGAATTATTTATGTGTAATCTGATATGGAATAGGGGTGCACCAAGGAGCAAGGAGAAGACTCAGATCTAAAATATATAAATATATATTGATACATATACTTGATTGATGCTAATGTTTAAGTAAGTAATAATGATTAATATTTGGTTATAGTAATGTTTTGTTCTGAATTACTTTTTTTTCAGAAGTTTGTAAATTTGACAACAAAGCTTGCAGAATGTGAGTTGTGTTTGTAGTGAAAGGTATGTTTTAGTAATTTAAGATTTGTACGTTGGATTGCTTCTAGTTATTCACGTACATATGTGGATCTATTTATGTTGCATCGTGTATATATTATAAGATATTTTTTTGAGTATGTTGATACCTATACGCAGGTGCTACGCATGATAAGCATGTATATACGTAGGTTCTCTTAATAAAAATTGCATATATATTATGAGTTATATATGGTCAGGGTTTGCAGTGCTTGTTGATTGGTTATGCTATATTTGTTGTTTTTCGATGATCCCTCTATCAAGATGATTTGTATATGTTATGGATTGATTGTTCATTGATTTGATATGGTTACAATAGTTGGTTGAGATTCAGTTCAGTAATTGGTCTACTTCAGTATTCAATGGTATTATGTTACAGTGATTTAGTTGATTCATAAATTGTATTTCGGATTTAGTACTCAGTTTTCTTTGGGCATACCTTTTATGTGGGCTCAATTTAAAAATTTGATGAAAGGTGGCCTACAAGTTGTTTGATGATTATTTCATAGGTGGATCAAGTGTGAGACATTTTGAAATGTGTTCGACAAGGTGTTGAGGGCTATATCCTTTAGTGAGGGTGTAGGATATCCCTTCCAATAGGATCAAATAAACACAATTATGGGGTTGTAGTTCCCTTCTAGTGGGTACTAGAGAACAAGTGGAGGTTGTAGCCTCTTGCAAGTGGTTTCCTGCATACTAGTAAAAGTATGAACCAGTATAATATGTAATGAACATTTTCTTTATATAATAAGAAAGAATACACAGATGATGAAAATGGTGGTTTTCTCATCCATTGGGTTTCCACCTAAAATCTGGGTGTTCTGTGTGTGTTTTTTTTGTGATGTTATTTTTTTGTTCTTTACTGCATATTGGATGGTTAGTTAATTTGTAATGCAATCATTTTTTAACTCATTGATGGAAGTTCTGAAAAATTAATCTATATAGATATAAATTGTTTGTATTCCCTAGAGTTTAATACATATGATGGTTTCATTAAGAACAATAACGTATATAATTATGAATAATAAATTAAAATTAAACTAAATTTAAAATATTGATTCACCCCCTTCATAGTATTTCTCCTAAAAAAACATTAAGGTTATATAGGTGTAATTGATAAGCTCAAGAGGAAGAGAAATTTAGAGGTGTAACACACATTTATGATTGATCAAACGATGTGATCAATGATCCAAAATTTGTGGAGGAAAAGGAGTGTGAGTTCATAGATGTCATAGAGGTGCGAATTTAAATCTTTAAAAAATCCCTATGTTGAAACTTGTGAATGGCGACCATTCCCTTCGGAATAAAACAAAGGGTCGGACTTAGTTTGTTTTTTCTTTTATAAAGTTCATCAATTAACTGAGACCTAGCTAACAGACACTAGTTCCATCATAAGAATTCTAGTCTTGAGATAAACATTACCCAAAATTTTCCATAAAGGGCTTTGTTATTTATCGTCGGGATATATTTCTTATTTAACAAGAGATGGAAGGAAAGTCGTGAGGTGCCTGAAAATAAAATCTTGTTGATGAGTTCAAATGTTGGGACATAATCGTTAATTGATGGAGAGAGGGAATATTCCCATTTCAGAGGTTTTCCATGGAAATAACTAGGGGGACTTGGTACGAAAATGTCGAGGTGACTTGGTACTAAATTATTATGGGTTTAAGTTTTGGTAATAGTTGTGGTCATATGAGCCTCTATTGTAAGCACTCGTTCTAAGGATTTCTGCATCAAACAAAAATCAAAGTGGGTTAAAGTCCAAGTCATGTACATGATAACATTTCCTTTCCATTTTTTGCTTGAGCACCAAGAAATCATTAAAATAAGTTGTTAGTTGATGTTCATGGAGGTGAATGAAACAAACGACAAGAATCATTTTTTTGTCTCAGAGAAGATTCACCCCGACAGTTTTAAAATTAGGAAAATAGGACTGGAAATGAAATTGTTCGGGTTTGAGATCATTAGTTAGTGGGTATAGAAGAGTGAGCATCAAGTTTTGGAAGAATTTCCATACTATGATTTTTCGAGAGTGGAAATTTATGTGCACGATCAAAATTGTCAGGTTTTTGAGGTTTAATGTGGTGGCCATGCCTGTGGTTGCGAGGCAGTATTAAAGGGAATCTTGTTAAAGGAAAGGGGCTACAAGCTAAGAATTTGGCCTATTCTTAAAAGTATGATAAGGGCATTCTTGAATCCTTTGTATGATATTTCTCCCCAAATTCATGTTATATATATCAAAGCTTAAATCCAATGGTTTATAAATGAGAATCATTCTTTCCCCTTTGGCATATTATATCTGTGTCATGGACCATGCGATGGTCTTATGATATGGTTATGAATTTAGTGTCTTTATTATCTAGAAGAAACCCTCTCACTTAGATTGAATTGTTAAATTATAAGAGAAATTTATTCTGATAGTTGGATTGATGGAAGCACCTTCCTACCATATGATTGGAAGAGTGAATTTTGTCATCATCAAAGTGGTATCAAAGCTAGAATGCTCTTTGAAACTTGAAATAGAGAGGTTGAAGTTATTGAAGAAGCAGTGAAGAAAGGAAATAAATAAGATAACATGTAGAATATGGAATGTGGGATTTGTAGATGGGAAGATAACATCAACCAGAGATAAGGAGCTAGAGAGATCTTTCGTGGGGAGATCAGAGGATGAAATCTCTTTAGGATAAATAGAGTTTTAGAAATCATGTTTAGAGAATATAATAAGGTAAATTATTTTAATTTTCATTTTCTATTGAAATAGAGGATAAATGGATGCATGAATAAAATTTGAAAGGATGCAAGAGGAAAAAAAGCAATTGTTCTTTAAGGCACAAAGTAAAGACAAATTTCTCTTTGGGTTGGAGGATATTTACTTTGGGAGAATAGAATTTGTGCAGGAATTTGAAATATTATGTGAAGTTAATTCTGGAAAATATTTGCAGAGACCATTTCTTACTTTGAGAAGAGATAAGAGAAAGTAGAAATGTTCTTTAATGGGATAATATATATAGATAAATGCATGAAGAAAGGACAGAGACATTGTATAGAGGACTGCCAAAGGACAAGGTCATGAAAATATCTTGATCAGTATTGATGCTTTTATGCTGAATCTGGTTATAAGAATTTTGTTTACAAGTTAGAGTTGATAGCGAGATTAATAGAAGTCATTATGAAAAGGATGTTTTGATAGGAGAAAAGAGGAGCAACCAGAGATTTCAGAAGAATATATTGTGAGAGAATTCCAAAAAGAAGATGAATTTTCTTGAAGAGAAGAGGAAAACATAAGGGTGAAAATGTGAAGTTGGGTTACACTTTTGTGAGAATTGGGGGCGGAAAACATTTTTTGCAATATTTCAGCCGAACTTTTGAGAAAGTTTGGCTGAACTATTAAGATAGTTTGACCAAACTTTCTAAAAATTTTGGCCGAACTCGTTCTGCCATTTAGATTGATGGCATACTGATGGCATGGGCAAATAGATTTTTTGTCGGAGATGGGAAACCGAAAACAATAGTTCAGCCGAAGTTTTAGTTCGACCGAACTAATAGTTTGTCCGAAATTTTAAAATAGTTCGGCCAAACTCATATTTTATAAATATATCACCCGCAAAATTTTCTCATAATCTGTTTGCATAAATTGTTTTTCGCGGGATTCTGCTATGATTTTAATTTTTGTTCATTTTTGTGGTGGTGCTACTGCTCTCTTGCTGATTTGGCACCCACAAATTGTTTTGGTGGCACCGCTATTGCTCTGTTGCTGATTTGGCGCCCACGAATTGTTGCTCAGGAGTTGTGCCAAGAGAATTTCCAGGTAATCTAAAACCATGAAATGAATTAGCTGAGGTGTTTTCCAATACAATTAAGAGAGATTTATTTGTTTGCTTTGATTGATTTGATGATATATTATTGATTCGTGATTTAATGTTGGATATGATATTGTGAATGTTTAGTTCAACAAATTTCCTGAATCATGACTGAATATTTTCTCCTTGTTTAAGTAGGGTATCATCTTAATGGACACATTCCAGACAGTCTTCATTTTATTCTGTTTGTTTATATTTTTTTAAACATCCACGCATAGTATATTTTTCCCTGTATGAACTTCTCATTCCATTCTTCATACATATAATTATTTGGGACTCTGATCTTTAAATCACTTCAAAGGTTCTTTGAATATTTTCCTTTTATGCAATTAATACCTACTATTAGTGAGTAAGATCATGATTTCCAGATGGATCTGTTTTGGTTTTGAAATTCCAACTCTGGTCGAACATAAAGCAATAGTCCAATGATGATACATGAATCGAGGGTTTTCGGAACTAGGCATGGGTTTAGCCTAGAGGAAATGTATGTGGATTTAGGTGTTTTTTTTAGTGATGTACATGGTCTTTTACACACCAATAGAGAATGGAGAATACATGCAAATCCATGTAACTGTAAGGCTACACGTATTGAAAGCTAGTAAGTAAGTCAATATTGAGGGAATAATAAAATAGGACACAAAAACTTCCCCCTACATAGCTTACTCCTATGGAAACATAGTTAGTTACTACAATGAGTACTTACCCACAAGCACCTACAAGAGACACCACAACAAGCTATTACAAAAAGTTATTAAGGCTGCTTATAAGAGCTCAATTATACCCCATATGTTCTTGTATTGATTACGAAGATACATGGAAAGCCATGTAATAGTAAGGCTACATGTATTGAAAGCCAGTAATAAGTCACTACTGAGGGAATAATAAAATACGACACAGAAAACTTCACCCTACACAGCTTACTCCTATGGAAACAAAGTCATTTAGTATAGTGAGTACTTACCCACAAGCACCTACCAGAGACACCACAATATTTTTGATGATTTCAGTTATTAAAAAGCATATTAATACAGTATTGTAATTCTTAGTTTAATATTCTAAAAGGTTTGTTCATGTCTATTTTTTCAAATTTCTTTATTTGGATTTAAAGGTGAGATTTAGGCTTGTTTCGGAACTAAGAGTGGGTTTAGCACTGAGAAAAAGTATGTGGATTTAGGCGTTTTTTATTTGTGATGCACAACGACCAGAGGCATTGAGAATGGCAGATATATAGGGAGAGACATGTATAAGTAAGAATGGACTGATCACAATAACTTATTTAATCTAAATCTATTTGTTTTATATATTTTATTATTTACAAATTGTTCATTATTCTTTCATATTTCTTTTACTATTTACAAGTTAACACAATGTGCATCATATTTTTTTTTACTTATTTTAGTTCACTGGGAACTAGCTAGGTAGTAACACCAATATTTTCAAATATAAACAATATCCTTAATTCAAAAGCATCACACCAATCAATAACCTTGCTTGGCTTGTGCAAATCCAAACATCCCATTGATAAAATTTGTGAGATAAACATGGGAAGGATCAACACGAATGTTCCTTAGGGTTATTGCAATGTGGCCTATCAAGCAGATGATTGAACATGGTATAGTTGTTTGGTTGTTGCGTGAGAGGGTGAGAATGTCATGATACCGGTGTTCCAATCTGTTCTGCTTTTTCATTCATAGATTGATACCAGTGTTCCAATCTGTTTTGTTTTTAGATTGATACTAGTGTTCCAATCTATTATGTTTTTAGATTGATACCAGTTTTCGAAACTGTTTTGTTTTCTATAAACAGGACCCGAGCCCCAATTAATCATCAATGGATTGATTTTTTGTCCTTTCCAACTGATTACAATTTAGAGGTAAAAATGACAATATAACTTGGTACACTTTAGTTTCGCCCAATTATGTGTACCCTCTCCCAATGCTTCTTTGAAACAATTTCTTTTTAACTTTCCTCCCAATATAAAACTCCTCTTACCCCAAATTAGTGTGTCTTGATCCATTTTATTTTTTTTTGTTTATTAATGTGTCCTTCTCCCTTTTATTTGGAGTTGTCTTTAGTGCGACTTTTTGGAGTTTCAGGTGCCGGAATCCGGTGAAAACAATTGAGGTAAAATCTTGATTTCTGTTATTTAAATTGGTTTTTTGATTGTATATATGAATTTAGCACCCTGAAAAACTCCTAGGGCACTTTGATTGTGTAAGGTTATCCATCAAAATTCTATTTTCAATAAATTCCTGCCGGAATTTAGAGAAATTATATCGGAAAAAACTACCGTAAAAGCCTTCAAAAAGTCGCATTATAGACTACTCGCTTTTATTTTGTTTGTTTCTCAATCCTTCTATGTAGATACATGGATTTTTTCAAATATATACATATTTTTTGGTTCTTTCTATTGGGTGTGGAGCCTGATTATCTTGTTTATTTTGTATCACAACATTAGACCCCTGTACCTTAATGGGGCGGCAATGCCGCTCATAATTAAACACTGCTTGGGGGGTCCAAGGGGGGCGGCTACAACTTTATGGAGTCCCCCACCCCTAGCAGGGGGTTTTAGGGGCAGCGCCCCCGAAGATAAAAACATATGTAAAATTGCCTTGTAAAATTATAGTAATTTCTAGTCAATTTGGGCCATTCATTAGGCGGATGATCTGACGGTAGAAGTTATGTTTAATTTAGGGTTTTTTTCCCTAGAAGGAAACCCCTCACATTGTATGAGGGTATTGTATTCCAGTTTTGTATTGTATGTGTATTCTTAGAGCAAGAAACAGATAGGGAGACTGTGAGAGAGAACATAGGATATTACAACGAATCTGTTGTAGGTTGTGTCTCTTCATTTTGCTGGATAATAAAAAGAAAGGACTGGTTGTTCAGGGTGGACATAGCCCAAACTGGGTGAACCACATATATCTATGTCACTCTGGTTTTATGTTTTTTTTTGTGCTTGTGTTTTCTGCATATTTTATGTGTTTCATTTCTCTATAATATATATAGTTCTCTAACACTTTATTTCGTCTTTAGAACATAATTTTTTTTTTATTGTTTCTGGATGTATGTGAAAACTTCATTGTAGGGCATTAGTCTAAGTCTTAGAGGGTTCTGTCAAAAAAATAATTGTATAAAAGGCCATTTAGAGTCTATTGATGTTTTTGTCTTCATTTCCATTTATATTAGTTTAATGTATGAAGTTAATAAATATATCAGTACTAGTGGTATCTCTTTCAATGATATCTGATTGTGAAATTTTTTGTTTCCCTCTTTTTCTGGGTTTTTTTTGCATGTATGAAATTCCCCTGCAATATTAGTATTTCTTTGAGATTTGTTTCATTTTTTGCTTGAATTTATGCACTAACTTATTGATTGTCATATGCATTTAGATCTTTATTTTCCTTTTCCAAATGTCTTTTTTATTATCTTCATGATGTACTCAAAACATTGTGATAAATATAGTCCTCTTGGAGAGATATGAAGAATGTGATGTTAATTCTTATTTTGCAAATGAAGTTTATCTTTTATAAGACCTACAACCAATTTCTACTTTAATAATTTAACCATTCATCATTTGTATACATTTAAATCTAGAATTCAAATATAGCATAGCATATATAAATTTTCTTTCATAATACAAAGCTAAAGAATTTAGAGGAATAGTAGTGATGGAATGAAATGTAACATTGTAGTTTGATCCCATTTTGGCCTTTATATCATAGAACCGTTTTCATATTTACACAAATATCATAACTGATTAGTTATTAGACTACATATATTCATATAGAAATTGCAAATAGTATGGTGTAAATGTGGATCTCATGACCCTTCATAATGTACAATTATTCATTCCATATTCATTTTTAAATTCATTCCATTTTCATTTTTAGATTCAGGAGGAGCTTTTGAGAAAGTAATGATAATGCTAATAAAGAATGAGCTAGACTCTTCTTCAACATCTATTAATTAGATATGAAAATTTATAATACTACTGTGTACATTTGAGAATATTTATTTACATGTTTATATAAATTATATATACATATGTACTTTTCTGTTCATAAATATTTTCATTAAAAAATGAACCTTTAAATGATGAACCTAGTTAATGTTGCTTCTTCATGAAGAAGACTACTTGATCTTGCAATTTTATGATGGTCCTTTGTTATGCTTCTTGACAACCTCAAATTATTGAAACAATCATATGCTTCTTTGATGATGGTCCTTTGCTATGCTTCTTGACTAAAAATTATTGACACAATCATATGCTTCTTGTTACTCTTTTTAATCCTTCCTTATATTGTATTCTCCCCCTTAGATATTGTGTACTCTCCAACATAGATATTTCACTCAATTTGATATTATCTATAATATTCTAGGCTCTTCTTTTGAAGTCAAATAAGTGACAATAATTTACAAGAACTATCCTTTATTTGTTTCTCACATATATGAAGAGATCCCATTTTCTTTTTTATTCATATATCAAATTTCATTTAAATACAAGATTTATCATAATGTACAATGATCCATTCCATATTCAATTTTAGATTCAGGAGGAGATTTTGAGAAATTTACGATAATGCCAATAAAGAATGAGCTAGACTCATCTTCGACGTCTATTAATTAGATATGAAAATTTATAATACTACTATGTACATTAGAGAATATTTATTTACATGTTTATATAATTTATATATGTATATATGTACCTTTTTTTTTCATAAATATTTTCATTTAAAAATGAACCTTTAAATGATGAACCTATTTAATGTTGGTTCTTCATGAAGAAGACTACTTGATCTTGCAATTTGATGATGGTCCTTTGTTATGCTTCTTGACTACTTCAAATTATTGAAACAATCATATGATTCTTGTTACTCTTTTTAATCCTTCCTTATATTGTATTCTCCACCTTAGATATTGTGTACTCTCCCACATAGATATTTCACTCAATTTCATATTCTCTTTAATATTCTAGGCTCTTATTTTGAAGTCAAGTAAGTGACACTTCTTTTGAAGTCAAATAAGTGACAAGAATTTACAAGAACTATCCCTAATTTGTTTCTCACATATTCAAATGGTTCTCTAACAATAGGATTTGTGTGTATGTATTCCATCTTCACTATTTTCTCAAAGACTTGTTGTGTGAGGAAGTGGTACTTTATGATGATATGTTTAGTGATTGAAGGAAGTAGAATATTTTATTTTTGAAATTATTATTACACTTTATTGAAACACTTAATAAATATAGGTTCACTTAAATTTACCTTAATAACTTGTAGAGCCCATTTCATCCAAAACACTTGTCTGCAAGAAGAAGTAACTACTATGTATTCCTCTTCTACTCTAGATAGAGAAAGTAATGACTCTTTCTTTCTTAACCAAGAAACGAAAGACTCTTCCAAGTATAATTATACATCATCCAAGTAATTACTCTTTCTTACTTAAACATGCAACCAAAGACTCTTCTAAGTAGAATTAGACATTGTCCACTTGTACTTTTCATGTCATCCACACAAGCCTAGTTGAATCTCTCTATGTCGTCAATGTAAATTTCTCACCTTTTGGGTACTATAGTCCATTGTTTGTAGTCTCTTTAAAGTATCTTAATATATGTTTGTTGGTAATATATGACTCTGTTATATTGAAATATTCCAGCTAATATAAATTCCAAAATTATATCTAGTCTAAACCTTGTTATGTATATCAAGCTTCCTATCATATATATGTAAAGGTTATGATCAACATCACCTCATTCATCATCCATCATATGCACAAAACTTGCATCCAATTGATTTGATAAAAACACATTAGCCAATAAACAAGCCATTGAAACCAAAAGTGATTTGATAGTTCTATAGGCAGAGTTTGTAAATGGCTAGGTAGCCTTTGGATATCATATTTTATGAAAGGTGACATATCCAGTAAATTCCCATACATTCAATCTCTTGAATAGATCTAAATAGAAGTTTTTCATTTTCATATCCATGGTCTCAAACAATGAGAGAGAAAAAACCTTTTATATTCAACATGTAAAACACAAATTAGCCATAAGAGTTTCCCATTGAAACCAAAAGTGACTTGATACAAAATATATGTTTTAACCTAAGAGTAAATTCCCCTACAGTCAATCTCTGGAATAGATCTAAATATAAGTTTTTCATTTTCATATCCATGGTCTCAAACAATGAGAGAGAAAAAACCTTTTATGTTCAACATGTAAAACACAAATTAGCCATATCTTTGGAATAGATCTAAATAGAATTTTTTCATATTCATATCCATGGTCTCAAACAATGAGAGAGAAAAAACCTTTTATATTCAACATGTAAAACACAAATTAGCCATAAAAGTTTCTCATTGAAACCAAAAGTGATTTGATACAAAATCATAGGTTTTAATCTTATATAGTTTAATTGTTTCAAATAGATTTTAAATAAAATGAAAAATATTCAATGTAAAAAACATATTATTTAGAGACAAAAAGTAATTTGATCCAAAACATATAGGTTGTAACCAAGTAGATAGTTAATTGTTTTGAAAATAGATTCTCAAGAAAATGAAAAATATTCAATGTAAAACACATGCATCCTTATGCATTCTTATACACCCTTATGTCTATGTAAAGTAGTTTAAGTGGTTCCACGAGTCTTGTACACCCTTGATAGGGTATAGTTGGGGAAAGTAGTGTTAACTTCTACAAGTTCTATAGGCAGAGTCTGTAAAGGGCCAGGTAGCCTCTGGATCTCATCTTTTATGAAAGGTGACATATCCAGTAAATACCCCTATAGTCAATCTCTGGAATAGATCTAAATAGAAGTTTTCCATTTTCATATCTATGGTCTCAAACAATGAGAGAGAGAAAAAACCTTTTATATTCAACAAGTAAAACACAAATTAGCCATACAGGTTTCCCATTGAAAACAAAAGTGATTTGATACAAAACATAGGTTTTAACATTAGTAAATGCCCCTACAGTCAATCTCTATAATAGTTTTAAATAGAAATTTTTCATTTTCATATCCATGGTCTCAAACAATGAGAGAAAAAAACCTTTTATATTCAATGTATGTAAAACACAAATTAGCCACATCTCTAGAAAATATCTAAATAGAAGTTTTTCATTTTGATATCCATGGTCTCAAACAATGAGAGATAAAAAACCCTTTTATATTCAACATGTAAAACACAAATTAGCCATAAAAGTTTCCCATTGAAACCAAAAGTGATTTCATACAAAACATAGGTTTTAACCTAAGAGTAAATGCCCCTACAGTCAATCAAGCTCTGGAATAGATTTAAATATATAAGTTTTTCATTTTCATATCCATGGTCTCAAACAATGAGAGAAAAAACCTTTTATACTCAATGTATGTAAAACACAAATTAGCCACATCTCTAGAATAGATCTATATAGAAGTTTTTCATTTTCATATCCATGGTCTCAAACAATGAGAGAGAGAAAAAAACCTTTTATATTCAACATGTAAAACACAAATTAGCTACAAAAGTTTCCCATTGAAACCATAATTGATTTGATACAAAACATAGGTTTTAACCTAAGAGTAAATTCCCCTACAGTCAATCTCTGAAATAGTTTTAAACACAAGTTTTTCATTTTCATATCCATGGTCTCAAACAATGAGAAAAAAAACCTTTTATATTCAATGTATGTAAGACACAAATTAGCCATATCTCTAGAATAGATCTAGATAGAAGTTTTTCATTTTCATATCCATGGTCTCAAACAATGAGAGAGAAAAAAACATTTTATATTCAACATGTAAAACATAAATTAGCCATAAAAGTTTCCAATTGAAACCAAAAGTGATTTGATACAAAACATAGGTTTTAGCCTAAGAGTAAATGTCCCTACAGTCAATCTCTAGCTTAGTTTTAAATAGAAGTTTTTCATTTTCATATCCAAGGTCTCAAACAATGAGAGAGAAAAAACCTTTTATATTCAACATGTAAAACACAAATTAGCCATAAACGTTTCCCATTGAAACCAAAACTGATTTGATAGAAAAAATAGGTTTTAAACTAAGAGTAAATGCCCCTACATTCAATCTCTAGAATATATCTAATTAGAAGTTTTTCATTTTCATATCCATGGTAGTTCTATAGGCAGAGTCTATAAAGGGCCAGGTAGCCTCTGGATCTCATCTTTTATGAAAGGTGACATATCTAGTAAATTCCTCTACATTCAATCTCTGGAATAGATCTAAATGCCCCTATAATCAACATGTATATAGTATTTAGAAACAAAAAGTAATTTGATACAAAAAATAGGTTTTAACAAAGTATATAGTTTTTCATTTTCATGTCCATGGTCTCAAACAATGAGAGAAAAAAAACCTTTTATATTCAACATGTGAAACACAAATTAGCCATAAAATTTCCCATTGAAACCAAAAGTGATTTGATACAAAACATAGGTTTTAACCTAAGATTAAATTCCCCTACAATCAGTCTCTGGAATAGTTTTAAATAGAAGTTTTTCATTTTCATATCTATGACCTCTCAAACAATGAGAGAGAGAAAACCTTTTATATTCAACATGTAAAACACAAATTAGCCATATCTCTAGAATAGATCTAAATATAAGTTTTTCATTTTCACATCCATGGTCTCAAACAATGAGAGAGAGAAAAAAACCTTTTATATTCAACATGTAAAACACAAATTAGCCGTAAAATTTTCCCATTGAAACCAAAAGTTATTTGATACAAAACATAGGTTTTAACCTAAGGGTAAATGCCCCTACATTCAATCTGTAGAATAGATGTAATTAGAAGTTTTTCATTTTCATATCCATGGTCTCAAACAATGAGAGAGAAAAAATCTTTTATATTGAACATGTATATAGTATTTAGAAACAAAAAGTAATTTGATACAAAACATAGGTTTTAAACAAGTATATAGTGTTTTTAATTTCCATATCCATGGTCTGAAACAATGAGAGAGAAAAAACCTTTTATATTCAACATGTAAAACAAAAATTAGCCATAAAAGTTTCCAATTGAAACCAAAAGTTATTTGATACCAAATATAGGTTTTAACCTAAGAGTAAATGCCCCTACATTAAATCTCTAGAATAGATCTAATTAGAAGTTTTTCATTTTCATATCCATGGTATCAAACTAAGAGAGAGAAAAAAAACTTTTATATTCAACATGTATATAGTATTTAGAAAGAAAAGGTAATTTGATACAAAACATAGGTTTTAACCAAGTATATAGTTTTTCATTTTCATATCCATGGTCTCAAACAATGAGAGAGAAAAAACCTTTTATATTCACAAATTAGCCATAAACGTTTCCCATTGAAACCATAAGTGATTTGATACAAAACATAGGTTTTAACCTAAGAGTAAATGCCCCTACATTCAATCTATAGAATAGATCTAATTAGAAGTTTTTCATTTTCATATCCATGGTAGTTCTATAGGCAGAGTCTGTAAAGGGCCAAGTAGCCTCTATATCTCATCTTTTATGAAAGGTGACATATCTAGTAAATGCCCCTACAGTCAATCTTTGGATTAGATATAAATGCCGCTACAGTCAACATGTATATAGTATTTAGAAACAAAAAGTAATTTGATATAGAGGCTACTTGGCTAAATGCCCCTACAGTCAATCTTTGGATTAGATATAAATGCCGCTACAGTCAACATGTATATAGTATTTAGAAACAAAAAGTAATTTGATACAAAAAATAGGTTTTAACCAAGTATATAGTTTTTCATTTTCATATCCATAGTCTCAAATAATGAGAGAGAAAAAACCTTTTATATTCAACATGTAAAACCCAAATTAGCCATAAATGTTTCTCATTGAAACAAAAAGTTATTTGATACAAAACATAAGTTTTAACCTAAGAGTAAATGCCCCTACAGTCAATCTCTGGAATATTTTTAAATAGAAGTTTTTCATTTTCATATCCATGACCTCTCAAACAATGCGAGAGAAAAAACGTTGTATATTCAACATGTAAAACACAAATTAGCCATATCTCTAGAATAGATCTAAATAGAAGTTTTTAATTTTCATATCCATGGTCTCAAACAATGAGAGAGAGAAAAAAACCTTTTATATTCAACATGTAAAACACAAATTAGCCATAAAAGTTTCCCATTGAAACCAAAAGTGATTTGACACAAAACACAGGTTTTAACCTAAGGGTAAATTCCCTTACAGTAAATCTCTAGAATAGATCTAATTAGAAGTTTTTCATGTCCATATCTATGGTCTCAAACAATGAGAGAGAAAAAAACTTTTATATTCAACATGTATATAGTATTTAGAAACAAAAAGTAATTTGACACAAAACATAGGTTTTAAACAAGTATGTAGTTTTTCATTTTCATATCCATGGTCTCAAACAACGAGAGAGAATTTTTTTTTTATATTAAACATGTAAAACACAAATTAGCCATAAAAGTTTCCCATTGAAACCAAAAGTGATTTGATACAAAAAACAAGTTTTAACCTAAGAGTAAATGCCCCTACATTCAATCTCTAGAATAGATCTAATTAGAAGTTTTTCATTTTCATATGCATGGTCTCAAACAATGAGAGAGAAAAAAAAAAATTATATTCAACATGTATATAGTATTTAGAAACAAAAATTAATTTGATACAAAACATAGGTTTTAACCAAGTATATAGTTTTTCATTTTCATATCCATGGTCTCAAACAATGAGAGAGAAAAAACCTTTTATATTCAACATGTAAAACACAAATTAGCCATAAAAGTTTCCCATTGAAACCATAAGTGATTTGATACAAAACATAGGTTTTAACGTAAGAGTAAATGCCCCTACATTCAATCTCTAGAATATATCTAATTAGAATTTTTTCATTTTCATATCCATGGTAGTTCTATAGGCAGAGTCTGTAAACAGCTAGGTAGCCTCAGGATCTCATCTTTTATGAAAGGTGACATATCTAGTAAATGCCCCTACAGTCAATCTCTAGAATAGATATAAATAGAAGTTTTTCATTTCTCCCATGCATTTGAAATGAAAGTCAATTTAATATATATTTTTATTGAATTTGTTTTTTTTTAGGGATAAGAAAACAATAATGGGTCCCGATAAATTGGAGGATGTAAAACAAAAAGTTACAAAAGAAATGGCGAAGTCAATGTTTAATTTCAAGGAAGGGCCAAAAATAAAAATGCTGAAAGTGAAATATTTCAAGCACCTCGATATAGCTCACTATTTGTATGATAGGCACCTTGCAGCATATAGAAGACTCCCATGGAATCACGAGGTTCCTGTTTATTTTGCAAAATTGTTTTACGCAATTTATTTTTTGGAAATGAAACCCAATTCAATGACCTTCTGTCAAAATTTTTTGGTCCGGGGAAAGGTCGATTATGTGACCGTAGGGGCGCTAGGCGAGCTGTGGAGTTGCCTCGCCCTGAGCCGCCATTTGTGAGATGACCTTTTTGGGTCGAACCTTTTGCGGTCAGAGATGGATGCGAATTCTAAAATAAGTCGAGAATCAAGGGATGTCATCATCAACAATGTTCAAAGTGGATTGGGTGGAGTCGGTGTTTGTCTAAATCGACAAAGAGCACGTGAGAATGCACATGCCAATTTTTTGTATTGTACAGATGAAGAGATTGACAACATGAGTGTTGAAGATCTCAAAATATATGTAAAGAATTGTCGCAATGGTTGGCAAGACCTAATTATTCATGAGGAAGAGGGCACGGGAATGGTATGTGTTAATGACTTTAGGGTTCAATTATTTTAACACATACAAGTGTACAATTTGTAATAAATACATGTGTATGTACATGTATACATTTATTTTTATGTACATTAATCTAACAAAAATGTATCATTATATGTAAAAACACCATTTGTAGTTGCCACGCATGATGAATGAAGAAAATGTTAATATCACGTTCGGGGCCTCTAGTTCAAACAGTGAAAATGGGTCTCACAATGAAGATATGTTGACAAATGTTAGTGTTTTTTAAGTGATATTTTTAAAATAAATAATTGTGCACACATGTACATGTACATATATAATAATAAAATGTTTTAACAGATTCTGATTCCATTTGATGTTTTTGGGATGGCAGCACCTTCTTCTTCCTTGGGAGATGTACCTTCTACTTCCTTAGGAGATGTTGTCATTCCTAGAGACAGCCTAGAGTTGTGATAGACCAGTGCCTAGGACATCTTATATAGAAAGTAGCATCTAGTATAACAGATGGAGTTATCAATAACTAGCTCTCATGTTATCTCCTGTAAACAGGGAGGTAAATATAAGTGGGACCAAAACCTTCAGAAAATTGACACATAAAGAGTGATCCTGCAGAGGCAAGATGTAAAACTCTAATACAAAAGCATCAGACAATTAAGAGACAGCTTACTGCAAAGCGGGCCGGTTCAGAAATACTTCACAGAGATATATAATTCAAGGTGTTTACTGTGTAAGGAAAAGTGATAGGATACTAGTTGTCATCGAGATGATATCCAAATACACAACACCCCCATGTCATGGGCTTACCAATTTAAGAATCCATACATGAAAATGGCGTTTTAAAAACACCCTCCTAAGGAAGCTAGTATAGCAGAAATATGAATGAAGTGTATATGGGATAGTATATCATGCATGAGCCATATTTAAAGTGCTTGACTGATTCTAACATGAGTATCAACTAGGATAAATTCATACCGAAAACCAATGAGCCACTCGCATTCCAGAACATGATACAAGAAATGCGGATGAAACGAAATGAACATTGAGATTAAAACATGAGGGAGAAGTTCTGAGGCCTTGAAATACTAAAGACCAGAATCCTCTTTAACAGATGGAACTCCTCCTCACTGAGACCCTACGGGCTCTAAGCCTTTATACAAGAGTTTTACAAAATGTATACAAACAACCTTCACTGCATAATTTTCTGATAAAATCTGGAACCCCAAATCATCTGTTCTCTGGGAGCTTTATAGGAGAACAAGAAAGCTTGAAAAAGGGAGTAGGTGATGAACATTTAATTGTCTCATTAAAACAAAATGGCGGAGATGTGCATGCCCATACTACTTGATGACTTTGTGGTGCTGTACGTTCTCTGTAGCCTGCTTTCTGAAATAAATGCACTGGGTGAAAGTCTCTTCAGTAACACGATATAGAGATAGAACCATATGAACATTCTGTCCTTTCCTGAAATAAAATCCTGCTGAAATGAAACCTGGAGGGTATTTTTTACCGTGCATGGTACCCTCTGTCTTCTAACCTTGAATTAAGTCCTGAAACCCTTAATGCTAATCGTCGAATTCCCATGATTTCCCACTGATACTCTTTTCCGCAACATTAATATCCTCATCTACACAATCTGTGCTTTGAATGGCTCTGCAGGGTTTGACAGGTTTTAACCCTGCATCTTTAATGGAGGTCTTGTCGGCATATCTTCCCAGACCTTTCTTCATAATTTCAACTCCTAGAAATGGTCCTTTGACAGTAATAGCGACTGTGAATGATGATAGTTTTCCACCGCTGTAAACCTGCAAAATCCGCAAACTCGTTAAAGAAAACCATGCATGGGAAGGTGAACATAATGGGGATCATGGTGAGACAGTGCGACATGGTAGACGGGTCGATAAATGCAGGGTGATGATAGGAAATGCAGCGTGACAGTGGGAGGTGGCAATGGAGAAGGTTGGCAGAACGTAGCAGATGAACAACTTTGAATTTGACCTTTAGAATGAGATATAAGGAAGGTGGAAGAGAATACGTTGAATGGCACATGGAATGGTGACATGGAGGAGGACCGAGTCAATGGCGTGGGTTAAGTGAGAGTCGTCTGATCTCGGCGGAGATCGACAGTTGAAACGGTGTTGAGGGCGATTGAAAGTGGGCCAGGGGTACGATTTCCTTGCGTTAAATCTCATGCAGCTTCGGAGCGTGATGACCGTCGGATGGATCGCTCGGATCGGACGGCTGATATTCATATCACTATGTATCCTTGGTCGAACAATAGCGTGCGATGGAGGGTTGTTTTTCAATAGTGCACTGAGCCACATGTCGGACGATGAGTGGAATCGCTAGCTAAACGAGAATTACCGCCCACTGCCGAAAGGCGGTGAAATAGATTCCACCGAGTTTTGGAGTAGTGCACGGCGGGGACCACCGGGGCAAGTGAGATACAAACCATTGGATTGGTGGGTGAACGGATGGCTGAGATGCGGTTCGGGCGATGAATGAAGTGGGCTACAGGCGCGGTGGAGCATTGCGAATGTCGTTCGATCTGTAAAGATCGACGGTTGTGGGCACGCCCAATATTCATATGTGATTAGCGCCTTCAAGGCTAGCACTCGGTTCTGGCTTTCGGTTACGTGGAGGAAAAGGAGCAGAGGCTTGGCCGAAGGGGCTAGGCCTGATATATTTCAAATATGGGTTTTGCGGCCCTTTATAATGTGATTTGGGGGCAGGAAACAATAACGATAGTCAGTAAAAGGATTTTTTAAGGCTACAAGAGGGGATTTGCGAGGTTTAAGTCAGATTTCCTGTGAAAATTTAATAGGAATCCGATTATGATCAACATTGGCTCCACGTGGGGATGGCATGTTCATCCCTGGACGTGTCGAGAACTTTGCAGACCACCTGATCATCAATTTTTACAAATAGGAACAATAAACCTATTCTACTTCTACCCGTATTACTCCATGAGACCAGATTAAACTGTTGGTCTTACATTTTCTCTACCTAAAATAATACCTGCTAGGATTAGACTGTCTAGCAGGTTTCTTCGCTACATTCTAAGACAGAAATTGAAAAATAGTCAAGCTAGGATTAGACTGTCTGTCTCACTAGACTTTGCAGAATTTAAAACAACTAACTACATACTCATAGACTGAGATTTATTGATCTTTTCCTACCTACTCTACTCTAACTTGGAAGTCTCTGATGCTCTAGGTGATATAATAATGCCAGTGCAGCCAGTCAAGCAGTGACAAAAAAGGATAAGAGTACAGACTTCCTATCAGAGACAACCACAGGGTGCTCTGCATGTGGTTCTTCAAAAATGTGGTCACCATCAGTGGTGACCACTCTTGATGAATATGGCCCTGGTGAAGGATCAATGCTAGATAATTTGAGCTAATCAGGGCCTCCATATATTCTTCCAGAGGATCAATGAACAGATTATGTACGCTTCCTTCCTTTAGGCCTTCCATGGGTGGTAGGTTGTCTTTATCCTGTGCAGCTTTGAAAAATTTCCTTTCTGTTTGAAACATGCTGCCCAAAAATACCTTTGATCCTTCCTCAAATGTTTGTAGAAAATGAGCATAAGAGTCATGAAATGATACCCGGCTATGAATATCTGGCAGGCAGGCTTCAACCAGGATTTCTTCTTCTTCCACTGGATCAAGAACAAGACTCTCTTGAGAAAGAGAATCTCTCTCATTTTCTTCATTTTCTGGACTGGAGGACTCATCATATGTGACAGTGTTGTCCTCTTAGAGCTCTGATATATTCTTCTCTGATGAGCTGAGCTCTGCGAATAGATCTATGCATTCCTGAGCAGGGGTATGTTTTATTTCTTATTCCTTTTCAAGAGAAGGCCCCTTAATTTCAATCTGCTCAGGAATCTCTTCTTTGCTTACCTCCTCATCTTCTGAAAGGAAAGATTGTTGGCCTCCGATCTCATGACAGTCATCACTGATGCTTTCATAACTTTCCCCATCAATGTCATAGATAGGCTGAATGGGTTTACTGCTTCTCAGGAGTTGTTGGCCCTGACTTTCCTCCCATGGGTCTATTGACAATGGCTCTGTGAACTCAACTTCTCTTTGGAAACAATCATCATCAAATAGATCATAACTAGGAAATTCATAGTCGTAAGCAAGGTCACCAATCAAACCTGTCGGCTTCTCAGTAGGTATTTCTTCGTCTTGATCCTCAGAGGAGTTTTCTGGATCCGAATCATCAAACTCAATAGACAAGTGAGCAAGGGAACCTACACAATCAAACTCATAAGATGAATGAGCAAGAGTGTGTGTTCCATAGGCGATTTCTGAGGTGGGCTGCTAATTTAATATCTGATCAATCTCTTCTTCTATCAAAGGAGAAGATTTTTTTGTGTTCCTTTGTGCATAAGAGCAGCAGCTCTCTGGTTCTTTTACTAGCTGATTTGGAGGCAAGATGTCTTCTTGAACCTCTTCTAGAGTATCCTCAGTTATGCTTGTAGGAAAAATTTGAGGATCTTCTGATGTTTCTTGATCTCTCTCTGATTCAGACCAGTCCTCATGAACCTGATGATACTCGGTTAGACTACAAGGCTCATGAGTGTTTTCTTCCTCCACATCAAATTTTGCATCTTCTATGTGGTCTCTTGTTTCCTCCAAGCAACATTCCCTATTTTCCATTGCTATTAGGTCCTGATACTCTCTGATCAACATAACACAAGACATAGGTAAGAAATCAAGCAGTTCCTGATTGCTTTCCTCCTCATCTTCCATAGGTTTTAAAGTATCATACATGTCTTGCTCATTATCTAGGTTTTGAGTATGTTCTTGTGATTTCAAGATTTTGATCTCAGCTTCATATCTTTCAATCATCAATCTTAGAAAGATTTTCTTAAGCACAGGGTGAAAACTTGAGCTGAGAAGAACCATTCATGGAAGGTCCTCCACTTTTAATCTTGCCAAGCCGTCTCGACACTCAGCCATGAAATCTGGATGCATTTTTGCAAATGTTAAAGTCTTCCATTATGCATATATGGACAGTGCTGACATGGTGACATTTGAGCGTGAAATGGTCTCCCAGTTCAGGTCTCCTTACAGAAACCAAGGCTCTGTCGATGGCCCTCACAGTCATCGGTGGAGTATTTTAATCATTTAGGAATTGTGGAGTCACCAAGGTGAGGGATCTACAACTCTCAACTCTTCATGCTCACATACTTAAGTGAATAAAGTTTTATCCGAGACGGGGATTCTAATATTCTCAACTTCGTTCCTCGGCAACGGCGCCAGAAAGATGTTGTCGCTCCTAGAGACAGCCTAGAGTTGTGATAGACCAGTGCTTAGGACATCTTATATAGCAAGTAGCATCTAGTATAACAAATGGAGTTATCAATAACTAGCTCTCATGCTATCTCCTGTAAATAGGGAGTAAATATAAGTGGGACCAAAACCTTTAGAAAATTGACACAGAAAGAGTGATCCTACAGAGGCAAGATGTAAAACTCTAATACAAAAGCATCAGACAATTAAGAGACAGCTTACTGCAAAGCGGGCCGGTTCAGAAATACTTCACAGAGATATATAATTGAAGGTGTTTACTGTGTAAGGAAAAGTGATAGGATACTAGTTGTCATCGAGATGATATCCAAATACACAACACCCCCATGTCATGGGCTTACCAATTTAAGAATCCATACATGAAAATGGCGTTTTAAAAACACCCTCCTAAGGAAGCTAGTATAGCAGAAATATGAATGAAGTGTATATGGGATAGTATATCATGCATGAGCCATATTTAAAGTGCTTGACTGATTCTAACATGAGTATCAACTAGGATAAATTCTTTCCAAAACCAGTGAGCCACTCGCATTCCAAAACATGATACAAGAAAATGGATGAAAACAGAATGGAACATTGAATTAAAACATAAGGGAGAAGTTACAGACTGTGAAATACTAAAGACCAGAATCCTCTTTAACAGATGGAACTCCTCCTCACTGAGACCCTACGGGCTCTAAGCCTTTATACAAGAGTTTTACAAAATGTATACAAACAACCTTCACTGCATAATTTTCTGATAAAATCTGGAACCCCAAATCATCTGTTCTCTGGGAGCTTTATAGGAGAACAAGAAAGCTCGAAAAAGGGAGTAGGTGATGAACATTTAATTGTCTCATTAAAACAAAATGGCGGAGACGTGCATGCCCATACTACTTGATGACTTTGTGGTGCTGTACGTTCTCTGTAGCCTTCTTTCTGAAATAAATGCACTGGGTGAAAGTCTCTTCAGTAACACGATATAGAGATAGAACCATATGAACATTCTGTCCTTTCCTGAAATAAAATCCTGCTGAAATGAAACCTGGAGGGTATTTTTTCCCGTGCATGGTACCCTCTGTCTTCTAACCTTGAATTAAGTCCTGAAACCCTTAATGCTAATCGTCGAATTCCCCTGATTTCCCACTGATACTCTTTTCCGCAACATTAATATCCTCATCTACACAATCTGTGCTTTGAATGGCTCTGCAGGGTTTGACAGGTTTTAACCCTGCATCTTTAATGGAGGTCTTGTCGGCATATCTTCCCAGGCCTTTCTTCATAATTTCAACTCCTAGAAATGGTCCTTTGACAGTAATAGCGACTGTGAATGATGATAGTTTTCCACCGCTGTAAACCTGCAAAATCCGCAAACTCGTTAAAGAAAACCATGCATGGGAAGGTGAACATAATGGGGATCATGGTGAGACAGTGCGACATGGTAGACGGGTCGATAAATGCAGGGTGATGATAGGAAATGCAGCGTGACAGTGGGAGGTGGCAATGGAGAAGGTTGGCAGAACGTAGCAGATGAACAACTTTGAATTTGACCTTTAGAATGAGATATAAGGAAGGTGGAAGAGAATACGTTGAATGGCACATGGAATGGTGACATGGAGGAGGACCGGGTCAATGGCGTGGGTTAAGTGAGAGTCGTCTGATCTCGACGAAGATCGACAGTTGAAACGGTGTTGAGGGCGATTGAAAGTGGGCCAGGGGTACGATTTCCTTGCGTTAAATCTCATGCAGCTTCGGAGCGTGATGACCGTCGGATGGATCGCTCGGATCGGACGGCTGATATTCATATCACTATGTATCCTTGGTCGAACAATAGCGTGCGATGGAGGGTTGTTTTTCAATAGTGCACTGAGCCACATGTCGGACGATGAGTGGAATCGCTAGCTAAACGAGAATTACCGCCCACTGCCGAAAGGCGGTGAAATAGATTCCACCGAGTTTTGGAGTAGTGCACGGCGGGGACCACCGGGGCAAGTGAGATACAAACCATTGGATTGGTGGGTGAACGGATGGCTGAGATGCGGTTCGGGCGATGAATGAAGTGGGCTACAGGCGCGGTGGAGCATTGCGAATGTCGTTCGATCTGTAAAGATCGACGGTTGTGGGCACGCCCAATATTCATATGTGATTAGCGCCTTCAAGGCTAGCACTCGGTTCTGGCTTTCGGTTACGTGGAGGAAAAGGAGCAGAGGCTTGGCCGAAGGGGCTAGGCCTGATATATTTCAAATATGGGTTTTGCGGCCCTTTATAATGTGATTTGGGGGCAGGAAACAATAACGATAGTCAGTAAAAGGATTTTTTAAGGCTACAAGAGGGGATTTGCGAGGTTTAAGTCAGATTTCCTGTGAAAATTTAATAGGAATCCGATTATGATCAACATTGGCTCCACGTGGGGATGGCATGTTCATCCCTGGATGTGTCGAGAACTTTGCAGACCACCTGATCATCAATTTTTACAAATAGGAACAATAAACCTATTCGACTTCTACCCTTATTACTCCATGAGACCAGATTAAACTGTTGGTCTTACATTTTCTCTACCTAAAATAATACCTGCTAGGATTAGACTGTCTAGCAGGTTTCTTCGCTACATTCTAAGACAGAAATTGAAAAATAGTCAAGCTAGGATTAGACTGTCTGTCTCACTAGACTTTGCAGAATTTAAAACAACTAACTACATACTCATAGACTGAGATTTATTGATCTTTTCCTACCTACTCTACTCTAACTTGGAAGTCTCTGATGCTCTAGGTGATATAATAATGCCAGTGCAGCCAGTCAAGCAGTGACAAAAAAGGATAAGATTACAGACTGCCTATCAGAGACAACCACAGGGTGCTCTGCATGTGGTTCTTCAAAAATGTGGTCACCATCAGTGGTGACCACTCTTGATGAATATGGCCCTGGTGAAGGATCAATGCTAGATAATTTGAGCTAATCAGGGCCTCCATATATTCTTCCACAGGATCAATGAACAGATTATGTACGCTTCCTTCCTTTAGGCCTTCCATGGGTGGTAGGTTGTCTTTATCCTGTGCAGCTTTGAAAAATTTCCTTTCTGTTTGAAACATGCTGCCCAAAAATACCTTTGATCCTTCCTCAAATGTTTGTAGAAAATGAGCATAAGAGTCATGAAATGATACCCGGCTATGAATATCTGGCAGGCAGGCTTCAACCAGGATTTCTTCTTCTTCCACTGGATCAAGAACAAGACTCTCTTGAGAAAGAGAATCTCTCTCATTTTCTTCATTTTCTGGACTGGAGGACTCATCATATGTGACAGTGTTGTCCTCTTAGAGCTCTGATATATTCTTCTCTGATGAGCTGAGCTCTGCGAACAGATCTATGCATTCCTGAGCAGGGGTATGTTTCATTTCTTATTCCTTTTCGAGAGAAGGCCCCTTAATTTCAATCTGCTCAGGAATCTCTTCTTTGCTTACCTCCTCATCTTCTGAAAGGAAAGATTGTTGGCCTCCGATCTCATGACAGTCATCAATGATGCTTTCATAACTTTCCCCATCAATGTCATAGATAGGCTGAATGGGTTTACTGCTTCTCAGGAGTTGTTGGCCCTGACTTTCCTCCCATGGGTCTATTGACGATGGCTCTGTGAACTCAACTTCTCTTTGGAAACAATCATCATCAAATAGATCATAACTAGGAAATTCATAGTCGTAAGCAAGGTCACCAATCAAACCTGTCGGCTTCTCAGTAGGTATTTCTTCGTCTTGATCCTCAGAGGAGTTTTCTGGATCCAAATCATCAAACTCAATAGACGAGTGAGCAAGGGAACCTGCACAATCAAACTCATAAGATGAATGAGCAAGAGTGTGTGTTCCATAAGCGATTTCTAAGGTGGGTTGCTGATTTAATATCTGATCAATCTATTCTTCTGTCAAAGGAGAAGATTGTTTTGTGTTCCTTTGTGAAGAGCAGCAACAACTCTCTGTTTCTTGTACTTGTTGATTTGGAGGCAGGATGTCTTCTTGAACCTCTTCTAGAATATCATCAGTTTTGCTTACAGGAAAATCTTGAGGATCTTCTGATGTTTCTTGATCTCTCTCTAATTCAGACTAGTCCTCATGAACCTGATGATACTTGGTTAGACTACAAGGCTCATGAGTGGTTTCTTCCTCCACATTAGATTCTGCATATTCTATATGGTCTCTTGTTTCCTCCAAGCAACATTCCCTATTTTCTTTTTCTATTAGGTCGTGATACTTCTGATCAGCATAATACAAGATATAGGTAAGAAATCAGGCAGTTCCTGATCACTTTCCTCCTCATCTTCCATGGGATTCAAAGCATCATACGTGTCTTTCTCATTATCCACGTCTTGAGTTTGTTATTGTGATTTCAAGAGTTTGATCTCAGCGTCATATCTTTCAATCATCAATCTTAGAAAGATTTTCTTAAGCACAAGGTGGAAACTTGAGCTGAGAAGAACCATCCGTGGAAGGTCCTCCACTTTTAATCTTGCCAAGCCGTCTCGACACTCAACCATGAAATCTGGATGCATTTTTTCAAAATGTTCAGGGTCTTCCATTGATGAAGTGGCTTGGTCTTCAGCATGGCTGACGCTGTACTGTGAAATGGTCTCCCAGTGGAGTCTCATGAAACCAAGATAATCAGTGGCCTACTGATCATCAGTGGAGTCTTTTAATCATCTAGGAACTGTGGAGTCACCAAGGTGAGGGATCTACAACACTCAACTCTCTGTGCTCAAATACTTAGAGAGTGAATAGGTTTTGTCGAGGCCCAGGGATTCTAATATTCTCAACTTCGTTCCTCGGCAACGGCGCCAGAAAGATGTTGTCGCTCCTAGAGACAGCCTAGAGTTTTGATAGACCAGTGCTTAGGACATCTTATATAGCAAGTAGCATCTAGTATAACAAATGGAGTTATCAATAACTAGCTCTCATGCTATCTCCTGTAAATAGGGAGTAAATATAAGTGGGACCAAAACCTTTAGAAAATTGACACAGAAAGAGTGATCCTACAGAGGCAAGATGTAAAACTCTAATACAAAAGCATCAGACAATTAAGAGACAACTTACTGCAAAGCAGGCCGGTTCAGAAATACTTCACAGAGATATATAATTGAAGGTGTTTACTATGTAAGGAAAAGTGAGGGGATACTAGCTGTCATCGAGATGATATCCAGATACACAACACCCCCATGTCATGGGCTTACCAATTTAAGAATCCATACATGAAAATGGCGTTTTAAAAACACCCTCCCAAGGAAGCTAGTATAGCAGAAATATGAATGAAGTGTATATGGGATAGTATATCATGAATGAGCCATATTTAAATCGCTTGACTGATTCTAACATGAGTATCAACTAGGATAAATTCTTGCCAAAACCAGTGAGCCACTCGCATTCCAAAACATGATACAAGAAAATGGATGAAAACAGAATGGAACATTGAATTAAAACATAAGGGAGAAGTTACAGATTGTGAAATACCAAAGACCAGAATCCTCTTTAACAGATGGAACTCCTCCTCACTGAGACCCTACGGGCTCTGAGCCTTTATTCAAGAGTTTTAAAAAATGTATACAAACAACCTTCACTGCATAATTTTCTGATAAAATCTAGAACCCCAAATCATCTGTTCTCTGGGAGCTTTATAGGAGAACAAGAAAGCTCGAAAAAGGGAGTAGGTGATGAACATTTAATTGTCTCATTAAAACAAAATGGTGGAGATGTGCACGCCCATACTACTTGATGACTTTGTGGTGTTGTACATTCTCTGTAGCCTACTTTCTGAAATAAATGCACTGGGTGAAAGTCTGTTCAGGAACACGGTATAGAGATAGAACCATATGAACATTCTATCCTTTCCTGAAAGAAAATACTGCTGAAATGAAACCTGGAGGGTATTATTTCCTGTGCATGGTACCCTCTGTCTTCTAAACTTGAATTAAGGCCTGAAACCCTCAATGTTGATCATCGAATTCCCCTGATTTCCCACTGATACTCTTTGCCGCAACATTAATTTCCTCATCTACACAATCTGTGCTTTGAATGGCTCTGCAGGGTTTGACAGGTTTTAACCCTGCATCTTTAATGGAAGTCTTGTCGGCATATCTTCCCGGGCCTGTCTTCATAATTTCAACTCCTGGAAATGGTCCTTTGACAGTAATAGCGACTGTGAATGATGATAATTTTCCACCGCTGTAAACCTGCAAAATCCGCAAACTCGTTAAAGAAAACCATGCATGGGAAGGTGAACACAGTGGAGATCACGGTGAGACAATGCGGCATGGTAGACAGGTCAATAAATGCAGGGCAATGATAGGAAATGCAGCGTGACGGTGGGAGGTGGCAATGGAGAAGGTTGGCGGAACGTAGCAGATGAACAACTTTGAATTTGACCTTTAGAATGAGATATAAGGAAGGTGGAAGAGAATACGTTGAATGGCACGTGGAATGGTGATGTGGAGGAGGACTGGGTCAATGGCGTGGGTTAAATGAGGGTCGTCCGATCTCGGCGGAGATTGACGGTTGAAACGGCTGCTGGGCGTATCGATACAATGGGGGCACGCATTTCTCGCGCTAAAAAGTCCGGGGGCTAATTGAGCGTGATGATCGTTTGATTGTCGCCTCAGATCGGACGGCTGATATGGATATCGCTCCGTATCCTTGGTCGAACAATAACTTGCGATGGAGGGCGGTTTTGCAATAGTGCGCTGAGTCACGTGTCAGGCGATGAATGGAATGCTGGCCAAACGAGAATTACCGCCCACCGCTGCAGGGCGGTGCGATAGATACCACCTAGTTTTGGAGTATCGCATTGCGGGGACCACTGGGGCAAGGGAGATACGGACTGTCGGATTTATGGGTGAACGGGCGGTTGAGATGCGGTTCGGGCGATGAATGGAGTGGGCCACGGGCACGGTCGAGCATTGCGAATACCGTTCGATCTGTAAAGATCGACGGTTGTGGGCGCACCCGATATTCATACGCGATAAGCACCTTCAAGGCTAGCACTCGGTTCTGGCTTTCGGTTACGTGGAGGAAAAGGAGCAGAGGCTTGGCCGAAGGGGCTAGGCCTGATAGATTTCAGATATGGGTTTTGCGGCCTTTTATAATGTAATTTGGGGGCAGGAAATGGTAGCGATAGTCAGCAAAAGGATTTATTAAGGCTGCAAGAGGATTTGTGAGGTTAAATGATTGCCCGTGGAAATTTTAATAGGTGTCGATTATGATCAACAGAGGTGTCATATCCACAACAAGTATGGAAAATTTTTCACTTTTAAAATTTATGTTTCAGTTATATATATATATTCCACCTCAAAAAGTTCCATTAAAAATTGAGATATATATATTTGTATCTTGAGTTATTTTAAATTTTTTGAATTTTAGGTTTTCGGAGATTTTCTTTTGGAGCCTCTCTTAGGAGATGTCCCAAATTCACCTGTAGAAGTATTCAATTTTTCACTTTTAAATATATATATGTTTTTTTTAAATCTATAATTTATAAATTGAAGTTTATTTAAGTTTTATTATGAATTGAGATCTTGACCTTGAGTTATTTTATACTTTTAAAATTTTTAATTTTAGGTTTCTATAGAAGATTTCTTTAATCCACAGACTCTAGCGACGAAGATAGGAACATCCACACCATTTCAACCATTTGAACTAGTTGTCTAACCTTTTTTTTAATATTATTGAAAATAAGTTTATATATACACATGTGCATTTTCAGCTAAATTTTTTTAATATATATATATATATATATATATATATATAACTATACATGTATATTGTATAGTTTGCTGTTGGAGATGTTCCCATGGGGGAAGTTGTAGCAGACAAACAAATGGAGAGGGAACCTCATGAGGTGTTGCATGATTTTTTTCTATATTTTGTTTTTTACATGAAGTTCTATATATTCTCACTCATTTTTAAAACATCAAATTTTTATGTTTGTATGTGCATTGTGTACAGGTTCCCCATGCTTTGCAAGATAGCACGTAGATTGAGACTCTTCTGGGAAAGACATTACATCCATCTGTATTTTATGGACATGATTTGTAGATTTGATTGAGATTTCTAGTCTTAAATTTACTTTTTTATATATTATCTAGATGCACAGTCATATATATATATATATATATATATATATATATATATATATATATATATATATATATATATATATATATATATATATATATATATATATAAATATAACTTGATTTGATACTATTGAGATATACAATTTTTGGACATATTTTATCATGTTAATATAATTTGTTTTGATTCAAAATGTTAAGTTTGATGTTTGAAGTACATTTGTGCGATTTGTATCGTTGTATATGAATCAAAAAAATTATAACTCATGTTTTGGATGGTTGAAGCACATTTTGGAATGTGGAGTAATGTTGTGATATTTAATCAAAAAATTCTTAAATCTTAAGTTTTGGATGGTTTCAATCTACATTTGGCATGTGATATAATGTTAAATATTTTTATTGGATAGTTTAACTACAATTGGCATGGCATGTGAAGTAATGCTGTGATATAATAAAAAAAAATTAAAACTCAAGTTTTGGATGGTTGAAGTACATTAGGCATGTGAAGTAATGTTGTGATATAATAAAAAAAAAATTAAAACACATGTTTTGGATGGTTTCAATCTACATTGGGCATGTGATATAATGTTTAATGTTTTTATTGGATAGTTGAACTACAATTTGCGTGACATGTGAAGTAATTTGTTTTGATATAGTCAAAAAGTTTATAAAATTCAAGTTTTGGATGATTGAAGTACATTTGGCATCTTAAGATTGCTTTTGATCTCTACATACTCTTCTCTTGTTTGAGTGAAAAATTTTCTAATGGGAAGAACATAGCTTTTCAATGCAACTAACCATATCAATTGAGCTCTAATTGAAAAAAGAGTAAAGAAAAGTTAACAGGGCACAAAACATGTCAGCAAAATAACATTCATGGTTGTCATTTTTGTTGGAATAGCTAAATCATATTTTAAGGATTCTCCATCGAAAAGAAATTGAATCAAGATAATCCTTAATATGATTTATTTATTCCAATAAAAATAACAACCAAGGATATTATTTTGTTGGCTTTTTGGTTTTTTTTACTTTTTTTGAAATAGAGCTCAATTGATATGGTTAGTTGGATTGAAAAGCTATGTTCTTTTCATTGGAAATTTTTCTCACTCAAACAATAGTATGTAGTATGTAGAGATCAAAAACAATCTTAAGATTAGTTTCACGTACGATCAAGTGTTATTGAAACATTTTCCCACATGATGATACCTTCATTGACCTCTAAAAAGTATTTATGGGCTATATGTTCAGCCTCTTTCCCATATAAATCCCTTTAATTTGATTGGAAACATAAGAAGTAGATATATGTTTGTTGAATTGGGGTCAATGTCATTAATGCACTCAACTAGGTAGCCTTGTTGATTTATAAATTGGTAAATTAATGACATTCAGTTAATTGCATTCTAGAACATATATATTTAGTACATGAAACATTATCAATGCACATGGGAAATCTACTGAACAACTAATTTATCTGAACATATATATATATATATATATATATATATATATATATATATATATATATATATATATATATACATATACATATACATATACATATACATATACATATACATATACATATACATATACATATACATATACATATACATATACATATACATATCCAATACGTGCATAACATTTTTCATCAATGAACATAGAACATATCTGACCATTGGACAAACAAATTTTGTACTAGATTTTCAATCAGGAATAGAGATGTGGGTCAAATCCCAGTAAACGTTGGAGTAGTGCTCTGAGTCTCTTGTCTGATAGGAATCTTCGTACAAAATTATACTGTGGGTGATTTATTTACATTGTGAATATTTTTTACCAAAAAATCCCACAAGAAAAACTAGGCATGCATTGAGTTCGTGTATTTATCCAGTACATGCAACATTTTTCATCAATGCACATAGAAAAACTACTTTCAATTAATTTCATTCTAGAACATATATATTGAGTACGTGAGATATTTTTCATCAATGCACATAGTAAAACTACTTGAACAGTTAATTGCATTCTAGAACACACACACACACACACACACACACACACACACATATATAATACATGCAACATTTTTCATCAATGCATGTATAGAAAAGCTACTTTCAGTTTATACTAGAGTGTGCATGTACCAAAACAATTTGTACATGTGAAAACACTTGCACATATAACATAAAAAGGTAGCTCAATTTTTAATTGAGTACTGGAAGTTCTAGAACATATAATCCAAAGAGAATAAATTTTTGGGCAATTCAATCAAAAAAATTCCAATGGAATGCCATCTTCAATAATCCGTGCATGATCGGATTTTGACATTTTCCATTTCTTAATATTTTTTTTTTCTTTGATTGAACCTCTATCAACTTTATGCGTGTTGCACACACCAAGTGACTATATTTACAACTTATGAAATCAATTTCATAGTCTTCAAAGTAAACAAAATCCCCACTTTGATTAGTTTGTCTGAAAAAAATAACGTTTCAGTATAATAGATCCTCTTTCATATGGAAATTCATGATCATTATAGTCTTCTAATAATTTAATTTTTTGTTCAGTGCAATGCATAAAATAATACTTGACATTTTTATCGTTTTTAGTAGGTGCCATTATAGCAAAAACATCTCCTACACATTAAAAAAAACTTAACAAAATTATACATATTCAAATTTGTTTCTAGATCTTTATCATTAGAAAGCAATTCAAATGTTACCTTCTCTAACAAGATTATAAACTCGATCACCATCAGATGATATTGTAGTCTCCTCTGATTACATTTATTCAAACATTCCAACAAACATTTTGCCCTTTTTATTTACCTCTGTATGTTTCCAATCTTTTACATACATTTTGTTTTCACAAACGTCATTGGATTTTATGTTGTCTATGCAAACATGAAAAAAACAAAAACATTTTCTTTTATCCAATGCAAACACATTTCTGGACGACTTTTTTTTAATTGAATGCAATTTTCGAGTCCCTTTTATTGTTTCAACGTCATTTCCAATTGATCTATCTACGTCTTCGATCCCAATTTGCCAAAAAAACCTTTATATGGAAAATTTAAAGAAGAATTTAAATATGATATCAAAATACAATCAAAGATAATCATTGTGATAAATGTACACTGCTTAAAATTAGATATCCAATAAAAATTAAATTGAATGTACCTTTTGAATTCCCTTGATCGGTTAGTCTCATGGCTTAGATCAGAAATGCAGCATTGAAAAACTTCTTTCATGTCCACAAGTCAGCTTGCAGAGGGGTTCATTTGATATCTTCAAAGTGCTCGTTTTATGCATGCCCCTGCACCGTCATGTTCTCCTTTTTCGTGGCCAGTCCCAAATAAATTCCAACAATGTTTAATGTAGGTTCTCTAATGAAGACAACACAACCAAAAGAATGATCGTGCAGATTTGAATTGACCTACGCATCCATTTGACCATATCCAATTTTCATTGAATGTTGTTCCACGATTTTTCAAGGAATCATAAATTTTTCCAAAACAATGTTGTGCAAAATATGTATCATGTGTATGATCGTCACTGGTATAAAAGTGATATTACTTAATAATATGTTGATTTTCACTGGTGCTTTATATATGATCAACGTTTTGTTCAGCATGTCTATATAGAATATGGGCGAGCATGGAAACTTGGTTAGAATGTTAGTATTCACTCTGAATTTCTTTTTGTAAAACAAATGTGTAGTTTTCTGCAAAATCAATTATTGACAAAATGGTCCCTGGTGGAAAAACTTCACGGGAATTTTTGAATTGCAAGTATTGCCATCGAGCTCTATGGGAATACTTGGTGTATTTCTAAATTTCTGCCTCAAACTTTCTCAAAAAGTCTATCACAAAATTTTCTTCTTCTCGTAATTCAATTCTTTTAACACTATTTTCACCTTGAATTGATGTATGGATATATTCATATCTCTTCCATTTCACTTTCATGTTGGAAAATGATTGATCATTTATATCAGTACGATATTTGTTTTGAAATTTAGTCAAATTTCCACAATCATTGCATTTTTTACCACCAAAACATTTCTTTTCATAAAATAGTTCATTGCTTTCTCTTTCACATAAAATTTGAGATATTAAATCATGGATAGTGGAAGGAGGAGGTGAATCCTTCCAAAATGTTCTACCAAATTCAAGGAATCTATCATAATATAACTCAAATTCCACATGATAACGGCAACAACAAGTGTCGCGTACAGTGATAGGTTTTACATACCATGGTTTTTGTTGAAAAAAAGAACTGATTGAAACATGAATTTCATGATTCTCTGCTTTGAACTTGTTGAACAACTCTATCTGAGTGGTTTCCAAGAAATGTTTTTCATGTTCTTCGTACTGATTTCGTGTTATTCTTCTTCGCATCACATGCCTTGTAGTTGGAGAAACATGCGAATTGTTCTTCCAATATTCATATATTATTTTTTTAACATTTTCTCCAATTATATCTTTGTATGGTTGCCTACAAATAACTCTCCAACAAGTGAGTTCATCATTTACATCTATTTGCAACTGAAATTTCCGATGTTTGTGAAAAGTTTTTCGCGAGGTTCCTAATGCTCGTGCCATAGATTTTACCAAGCGATTCTCTTTATTACTTTATGAAACCACTGCCATATGTATTGCTCTACGTACAACTGAAACATTTTTCTATCTAGATATTCTAATTGAATTCATAACATTATTTATATTTTGTATCACATTTTCCTTCATTTTTTTATCTTTGGTTGATTTTCAATTTTAATTTACTTAATGATAGGAGAACTTTAAACATTTGGGCTTGAAAATCAATCATTGGTTCAATACATCTTCACTTTCTCTTTCAAAATTTTGTATCTCATCATCAATGTTTTGAAAAATATCTCTCTTTGTTTACATTGCAAAATATTTTTCAAATTAGCTCATCAAATAAAAATTAAGTTTCACATTTTACACTAGGAAAATTTTAAATATATCAAAATCATAATATTTACATTTACATACCTGTTTCAACTTCTAGTTGAGGTTGACTTTCCCCTTCAATATTTGAGAGTGCTTCTATCTTTGTTTTACGAGATTGTCTTGTCTCCTCTCTAAGTTCCTTAGGGTCTCTTTTTCGAGCATATTTTCTCGTACAATTCCTTCGATTTCCCATGATAATAGAGTATGAAGTTCAAAAAATTTCCTTCAAAATTTAGACAAACTCAATTAAAAAAAAACATCAAAAAAGATTTAATTAAAAAAAAAAAACTCATTTTAAAAATTTTGCAAAAAATACATACTCCAATCCAAAACACTTATTTTAAAAAATTCAAGAAAGAAATGTCTCATAAAAATGAAACAAAGTTCAAAATATTTCCTTCCAAGTCCTACAAAAAAATTTCGTTTAAAAAGTTACACAAAAACTCATTTAAAAAAATCATTATAAAAGATTTACTTCAACCCAAAACCAAAAAATATCCTTTCGAAATTAAGCCCAAATCCATACCTTCAAAAATAATTAAAATTAAGCCTAAATCCATACTTTACAAAAAAATGAAGCCCAAAAAACATCGAAAAAACTGTATCACATACCTCCAAGAAATGTCCTTTGAATGCATCTCCAAGAAAAGTCTTCAAAAATGTTCTTTGAATGTACCTCCAAGAAAATTCTTTAAACCCAAAACAATTCCTTGCAAAATCAGATCAAATGTAGGAAAATAATGTGCCTCAAAGAAAAGTTCTTTAAATGTACCTCCAAGAAAAGTCCTTATTCCCAAAGCACTTCTTTGCAGAATTAGATCAAGGATTTTGTAAAATTAGACCAAACGTGCGAAAATATGTGAAAATAATGAATGATTTCGCGGAAATTTATATTGCCGCAAAATGGTTTTTTAGAGGGGCTCGACGATACTTTCCAACTGACAGAAAGTTAGGTAAAAGTTTGGCCGAAATTTTTAGAAATAGTTCGGCCGAACTACTTTTTCGTTTGACTTAATAGGCCATTGATGCAAAAAATAGTTTGGCCAAACTTTGTTTAAGAGTTCGGCTGAACTAACGCATCACCAGTTACACAGAGCCAAGCCCTGACTGTGTTTATGCAACTTTGGACTGATTAAACTCCATGAAACATTCTGAATTTACTGTCAAAACCAAGACAAGAATTTTCAGAATTGAATCTACTTTCAAGAAATATAACTTTTATGAAATTTCAAAAATATTTACTAATTTTAAATAATTTTGTAATAAAACGGATGAAAACAATTTTTGAAGGTCATTGTGATTCAGTGAAATCAAAATTCTGTATCTTCCAAAATACATTGTAAAAAAATTGAAAAAATATGGTACATCACATTGGTCCGTCGTCTCTAATGGGTAGCTTTTATATTTTTAGTTTATAACTTATATGTTAAGAAATTTCTTGCGTTGCGAAACATATTCAAAATATGCAGTTTTTTCATATTGGACCAGTTCAACATATTCTAGTAATTATGATATGCATCCATTGGCTTTGTAAATATGATGAAACCGAATTAGACTCTCTCTAGATTGTTGTAGCACATTTTGTTTCTCAAAAACACAAATTTTCAAAGAATACAATATTACGTATTAACATTACTTCTTATGAATCTGTTGATTGTTAGAAAAAACACACTCAAAGACACGCTAAGTTTACATATCAAATGTGTATAAAAAATTCCAAAAAATATGTAATAAAAAGATAACAAAATTTCTGACAAATTTTATTTTTATCGTAAAATGAAATTATAAACAAAAAAATTGTTTTATCTTGTAGAAAGTTGAAGAACCAAAAAAAATTAAAATTTTTTCTCAAAAAAGAGCAAAAGTGTAACCCAACTTCACATTTTCACCCGTAAGTCCTCAAGAGAGGGGAGAGGTGATTATTTGAAGATGCAGAAGCCAACAGATTTTAAAGTTGAGGAGAAGAGGTGCTCAATAATAGGTTCTAATAGAGAGAAACAAAACAAGAGAGGATACCAAGAGGATTCCTTAGTAATGGTGGCAAGTGGCATACATGTTGTAGAGATGGAGAATGTTTTTTACAAATCATAAATGGAAAAGGAGAGTCCAAAGGAGGAAAGAATGAAGATGAATATTGATGGTCATGTCAAAGTTTTAAGACTATGCCATAATCAAAGGAAAAAGAGTGCCAACATAGTTGCCATAAAGGGAAGAGATGAGGAATTTGAGGAGTAAATGGTTGGGTTAAGAGAAGAAATCAATTATATTAAATAATTATTACAATAAATCTAGATATATGGTTGGAGACCAAGAAAGAGGAATGGAATATGGCATTCATTTCAAATAAATTTGAGGAAAAACATGTTTTCCAAATTGAAGGAATAACCTAGAGGATTTGATTAGAAATTGGACTTTTTTTAACAAAGCTTACCGGTTGATAGGAAGAAGCTATATATTTTGAGAAAATATTTATTAACACTATAATGAGATGTTAGATTCATATCATCATGAGGATGTGCTGAAAGATGCATCAATTGAGGATAATGAGCCTTATGGTATTATAACTAATGATTTTTGTTTGGTTTCAAGTAATCAACAAAATTTAGATTATGTACTTACACAATGTTATGAAGAAATGAATTTTTTGGAGGAGGTGGATGAGACTAAATTTTTTTTCCTTGACCATGTATTGATAGATACTAGAGATGTATAGTTATTGGAAGCTTCCAAGAAGGATAATGTTGGTGTAGAACTTATTTGAGAAGATAATGTTGAATATGGAGTGAGGAAGAATACCCTCATGATAAAGGAATCCGACTTGAAAACTACTGAAAAGCACATGGGATATGTTAATGACCATGCAGTAGAGGTGAGATTCCTTGAGAATTGGTTGAATAATCTGAATATAGACTGTGGATAAAATGAAAACATGGCGAGTTCCAGTATCATGAGTTGGAGCAGTTTGAAAGAAGATGAATATAAGCATAAGAATTTAAAAAAATATAAATGAATATAATATGTAGCAAAAACTATTGAGGAGAAACAACATCAACATTCAACAAATAAGCAGCAGTAACTTGCAAAGTATGTACCAGACACATGAAAAGTTGGACATAGATATTGAAGAGATAAGGAAGATAAAGATGAATCCATCTCAAAAGAGGTATATTGAAGAGAGAAGGATGTTCAATAGCATATTGAAGATGATTGAACAATTTTACATCAGTAGGGAAGAAGAAGAAATGAAACATAAATTTTGGAAACCTCGAAGAGGAAGGAAGACAATAGTAGAAGAAAAAAAACAACATGAAAGAGCTGATGATCATATACAAACTAAAGTTTCGAATCCACGAGGACTTCATCAATCTATGAAAGCACATGGTGAGAAGATCATGAATGTTTTTCACCTTAGGAGTATGATGCAAGAGAATATTACCTCCATGTCAAAGAGATTTGAGTAGACCTATGGGTTTCCATTTACCTAGAGAGTTAGTTCCCTGATTGAGTCCAATTAATTAAATTAAGTGTATTTTCCTATGTTTTCTTATAATTCTAGAAGAATTGTACATGAGTGAGGATATTGTAATTAGATTTACTTTTAAGAAGAGATCTCAAGAATGTTTGAAATAGTTAGAGAGATTTTCATATGAATTAGATCTCTTGAGAGATAAGTGGATTTAGTGGATCATAGAGATAGGTATAGTTTAGGATTTTGTGGATCTAAACCAAGTTATGGTTTGATAATATTACGTATAATTATGTAACCAAGAAGCATTGACAATGAGAGATGAGAGTATAGGGAATTGAGTGTTGAGGCCAAGTATGGCCAAAAGGGCCCAGAGGGGCCAATAATATGAAAATTATACCTGCGATGGTACAATGGCCTTGCATGTAATTATGCAATCGTTTGAATATTAATAGAGATAGATGTTATGTTTTGAGTGTTATAAAATATACGAGACCCCAAAGCCTCTCTTGTGTGGAATTTTGTTTCTATAAATTATATTAAGTGCAAGTATGATGTAGGAATGTTATAAATAAGCTCGGGGGGATTACATGTAGGAGTGTGAAAAAAATATGCATTAGGGCTATAGAGTTGTAATTGATAAACTCACGAGGAAGAGAGATTGAGAAGAGTAGCACATGATTAATCGTTTACAAAATTATGTGATCAAAAATCCAAAAATTGTGGAGGACAGTGATAAAATCACAAAGGAGTAGTGTAAGTTAAAATGTGTTATAGAGGTGCACATTTAAATCCTTTACAAATACATGCGTCAAAACATGTGAATGGTGGTCATTTCCATCATAACAAAGCAAAGTTTAAGATTTATTCTATTTTTGGTTTTACGAAAGGTAGTAATTCCTACATATCAAGCTGAAAAAATATATGTTTCATCATAAGAATTCTTGTATTGAGACATAAATTCCCAGGAAGTTTCCACAAAGTGTTTTGTTGTTTATCGATGGGACAGATATTTTGTTCAATAAGTGATGGAAGGCAAGTCATCAAGTGAGATAGAAATTTTCCATTGTGAAATTCAAATTTCATTGAGGATGTCAAAGGACGGGAGAGACATTTAAAAATTGTGACATACTTTGGTAATTGAGAGAGATGGAATGCATTCCCATCCTCGAGGTTTTTCCCTAAAAATAAAAGGGGGGATTCGTACAAAAAAAACAGGGTGTCTCAGTAAAAAAAAATTTGGGGGATGAATTTTTGGTCATCGGGTGTGGTCATATGAGCCTTTATTGTAAGCACCTATTCTAAGGATTTGTTCATGTAATGTACCTGTTTTTTTTTTGCTACTGACTTCCTAGCATTTCCACTTCAACTTTACCTTACCCTCATATGAAATGATTATAATAAAATTCTACTATATTATTATTATCATTTTAATTTCACATGTAACTTCTTTTCTTATAGCCTCATTCAATTCCCTTACATTATATACGTTCATTACATCAGAACTATAATAGGATGCATTTACATGTTCTCAATTCACATTTATTAAATACTCTCACTAACCAAGGTATTTACATCAAGTATTAATCACTTAGTTAGTAATATTAATACATCTATTAATGTGTTTAATAATATGAATAATATTAATAATCTTCATACTATTAACATTTTTCACCCAATTTATATGCAACTCACTTTATTTAGCTTCACTAATTATCATTGACTCAAGGATTTCAATCCTAGCTCTCAATTCTTCAATTCTACCCGATGTTATGAATCCCATTATTGAACTTGGAATTTAATTTAAATACATAGGGATCCACTTCCACTTATTTCATTTTATACCACCTTATAATGTTATTTCCTTTATAATTTAGGAATTTCATTAATTTCACAGGACCTTATAATATAACTATTTCTATTAAAGTTCCCATCTTTTATTTATTTCTCGAAATTACATACTCATTGGTTTTCATTACCTTTTAAGGTTTATTATTTATGTAACCGAGAAATGGCTTATCCCTCAGACTTCTATGATTACGATGAACTTAAAATATATTAAAATATATTAACTAGCTCTTTTAATCCCCTTTAAAAGTACTAGATCTATCTACCCACATTTTTTTTCGTCCATACACCTCAATAATATAAATCTATTTTCCCTCCAAGTACATCATATCCTCTTGGATTTAAGAAATTTAATACATAGTTTAAAAACCTACGGCAGTTGTATGGTTAATAAATGAAGCCAGCTTTACACTTGACTCCCATATCCCTTGAGATCTGCGCATATCTACACGTACGGGTAAACATTCAGATTATTTATAACCACAAAGCTTTATCTCATAATTTTCATTTGGTCTCACACTTAAGTTCTCAATTTTCTCCCTGGTTCATCAATCCCCACATGAGACATTCATATCATGACACTTGTAGGGCCACTAAGGATTAGGGTTTTTTTGCACCGACCATTTTTAAACTCGTATTTTTCTCAATTAGTCTCATTCTCTTTACGCATTGAAGTTTCGGGTTTTTGGTATTTGCTTTCAAAATGCACAGGACCACAACACACTTATAGTTTGATTTTAACTCCTTGGCAACTCGTAAACCTCTGATATTTAATTTCATGATATACTTGTTGAGTTAGACTTCTGCTAGTTTTTCCTCTTATATTCGTATTACTGCTCTTTTAATGGTAAGTTGATTTTCTGTATGGATTTCCTTAGAGCGATAAACAAAATGTTTAGATTCATGATGACTTTACCTTCAGAGTCATTTTCTTCACTTATTGTCTCTTATGATTCCTAAATCTAAATGACGGTCTCTTCATCCGTAGTTTGACGGATTTTGATTTTATCCCTGGTGGAATTTTGCCCAAAAGTTTACAGTTATAAACTTCAACACATTAAGGAAATGCCTTCCATTTCTAATTTCCCCACTTATGGTTTATCTTTCTTTGTCATTAGCTGGTTATTCTACTCTGTGTCAAGTTTTCTTTACTACAAAATCAATATAATATATCGAATTGATTTGATTCCTAATCATTCTCGCTTCTCTTTTTTTTTTTTTTTAATATATTCTTTTTCAAGAATTAGAGGCCCAAAATGAATTTTAGTTTACGCCACAGACATTTCCTAATGGAAAAAGCTCATTGTATACAACTAAAGGCTTTGATAATTTCTATTCTTGTGTCTTTCAATTAATACAATTTAAATAAATTTTAATTCTTACCCTTTTGTATTTCTTTTTGAGGTAATAACTCTAACGCTACCATCACGATGAAACTTTTCTTTTTCTCTCTTGCCAGATGAAACCATTAGATTCATCAAACCTAACCCTCGGATTTTTCCCAGGTTGGTCTCATAAAATTTGTGTGAAGAACAGTGAATTCTTTGCTCGAAGAAAATGAATAGATTGGTTTATTTTTTTCATAGTTTTCACAATTTTTGATGGCCTCATGGTTATCTTAACACTTGACTTTAAAATTTGAGATTCATTTTAATTCTTTTGGGTAAATCACCCTTCATGTATATAATTGGACTGATAACATAAATCTCCTCCAACTCTATTATGGTTGAAATGATAATTTTATGTCTCTACTCATTTACTTTACAGCCTTTATGTCAGGAATGTTCATTTAGCCAAACTACTATTCTTTTAGACAACTGTATTTCTCAATTATTGTCAAATATTTTCGGAAAAATGTTCTATATTTCAGTCTCTTCTCCTTTACTGTCTTGAGCCTTTATTTTCAGTCTACTGTATAGATTTTATTAACTGAACTATCAGACTTTCCAGTTTATTTTCTGCTTAAGATATTTATAAAGAAAATTTCTTCATAATATGCTCAAACGATATTAACTAGGAATATCTATAATTATATATTTACGAATTTTAAATTTCATAATACAATTCTCTTACAGCTCCTTTTATAGAAATGCTAGATATATCATAATTAAAATCTATTAAAATTCTCATTCATATTACCATGTGGTTTTCCTTGCAGTCTCTTATGACATCTCTCTTCTGCATTTAACTACATTCTCATTCATAAACACAGATTTTATTTTATTTAAGTAACCAAGATATTATTGTTAGATATAAACTTTGATTCACTTTTCTCTTATCATAGTTCTCTTACTACAACAATCTATTCCGTTATTTCAAAATAGACGAGATATGTAAATTTAAAAGGACATTTTACTTTCTACAATTATATTATAAGCATAAGTCCATGCACCAGTTGTATACTTATAACTATATCAGCAATCACTAAAACGAAAATATTTCAATTCTGTTTACTTCTCTAATAATTGTATCTGTGGTGCTATTTCGAAATTTATCATACTAGGATTTTAAAACTAGAACTGAATTTAATACTTGGGGTATATAATGAATTTATTTTCAGGAAGTAATTTTTTATTTTATGTTCAGAATAACATGCAGAAATTGTCACTTATTTCGGTAACCATTTTAATTTCTTATCCAGGAAATTTAATTATTGTTTGAGACACCAATCCCTAGAATTAACCTTTTACAGGTTTAGACATTATGGAAGATGGGTCTCTTCCTACCTTTCTCATACAACCATACATATGGTAGACAACTTGCTTGTGACAATATGTTAAATGTATGGGAACCTAATAAACTAGTATCAAAATTTTTAACTCACTTCAACTCATAGAAATTAGCATTTAACCATAATTATCTTATAATGCTTGGAAAATAATTTATTCTAGAGTGCATACCACTTTATATGACCAGTCCTCCCAACCTTAGAGTTATTTCTCTCCCGAACTCACCCCCTATCAGAGACCAATTTCTTCTAGTGACCGACTACCCTTGTCTATCTTGGAGCAGCTTATTTAAGCTGTGCTTTCCCCAAGCTTGTTTCCAATTTCTACGTCCAGAAATTTCAGGATGATTTCTTCCTGTTTTGCCTAGGCTTTCCCTCAATGAGGTACTTTAAAGCTGTCTTTTCCACTTTTCCAGCTTTTCTTCCTCTTCCCAATTACTTTCCTCTTCATTGGGGAAATTAGATTTTTCTCTCCCAATATAATTTAGTAAGATTCCTTTCAGGGTTTTCTGAAAGGTTTTGGGAAAGTCTAACCTTATCCATATCCTCATGGATCAAGGTTTATATCTCCAATCTCAATCTAGTCATATAGCACACATAACTTTTCCATTTATTTTTATTAATTAAAAATTAATCCATGCTCTAGTTCTCCATTTGGGGTCTGCTTCCCTTTTGGAGTTATTTACATGTCAATTAAAAAGCATAAAACTAGGGGTGTTAAATATTCCCCCCCTAACACTGAACACCATCCTCGGTGTTACTCTTTGAGGTTGATTTCTCAACTCAAGACAAAGATTCCTCCTTCATCTTTGCTCTTGTCTTCCATCAATTTTCTGTAGAGTATCATTCTTTCCTCTGCTTCCACTCTACTTACTGATACCCTCTAGAGTTTGATTTTCTTCCTACTTTATTGCAAGAAGTGTATATGGAAGAATCTTTTTATGCCGTACTCTCTGTCCACAATTCATAACAATTCATATAAGTAATATCATATACATATTTTGATAATCACAACAACATTTTGAACTTTAATAATTTCAATAAATTCAGCTGTTAGCCAAATTTTTCAGTTTCATAGTAGTTTAGTGCACTTTTAGCACAACTACTTATCATTCCTTGTATTTTGGTGAGATTTCCTCCTCACATAAACTTGGTCTAGCTCGGCTTTCTTGGTTTTGTTGGTGAATCTTTTGAACTTATTTTCACCTTTGACTCATTTTTCCAGAGTGTACAATTCCTGTTACACTCTTGGCTAAACAAAATATAACTTTTCATTAGTATTTCATGAATTTAGAAAACCAACTTTATCATATGCAGATGTTTTGCTTTACCTTTTTTTAAGTTCATTTCTGTACTTCCAGTACCTTTTCACTGTTTGATTTTTTTTTCAAGCAATCATTCCAATTAGTAATAACCAGGCTCAATAATAAAGTCTAAAATTATTTGTTTTTTCTTTACACTTGAAATTTGTTTCTTATCAAGTATATCAGTTAGTACCGTAAATCTTCGACTTGCATCTCAATCTGTAGTTTCAGCCTTACACTAATTGATCCATTTTCCATCTTCCTATTTTTATATAGGATCTAGATTTCATTGTCTCTTAACAATCCTTCCATGTAGGATTTTTCATTATTATTTCTTCCTAACCGTGCAAACATGTCTTGTTTTAATTATCAAACTCGATTGGAGATATCTGTATGTCCAAACAAAGGACATATTATGGAATTTTTTTTCCATCATCTGTGCTATACTAAGGTAACACTATTAATGTACCCTGTATTTTTTCAATTATCATTTATTCCTAATTATTAATATTTTGATAATTTTCATATTTTCTTTTCAAATATGTACAACCATGTACTATTCTAATTCTTGAACTTAACTCGAGTCCTTTGTATGTCCGAACTAAGGACAAAGTGTATTTTTTTTCATTGTAAATTCTTTTTCATTTGAGATATTTGTCAATCTTTTAGAAATTTGTAGAGGTAATTTAATACCTTATTACTTAAGCATTACTCAAAATTTAGTGATATTCCTCCTTTACAATCATCCCAACAATTTTTTTCTATTCCTTTCAACTTATTAATGAATTACAAACACCACATTTGCTTATCGTTTTCTTTATTTTTGTTTTTTTTAGCTAAGTTACAAAGGAGATATATCTACACTGAAACTAATTTCACTCTTCTTGAGCTTTATTACTGCTCCTCTAGGCTTGTACCAATTTATATCCCACTTCTTTATATTATGATTTATTTGACTATTAAAATAGGACCAATTGTCATGTAAAATTTCAATTCAATTTTTTTTGTCTTTCAACAATTTATGCTTTTCTTTGGGGTTCTATCTCCCCTTTGAAGTAACATGACCTAGCAGGGATCTACTTGATCTTACATAGATTTCAAATCAATAGTACTTCTTATGGCTTTTATTTTAATATCCTACCAATTTTTAACATAACACGTGGGTTAACCTTCATTTTATAACTAATATCCTTATTTGGAAATCAATCCGGACTTTTATCCAGAACTATTCTCTTACTATCCTTGGGTATGAATTTTTTTCTATCAATTTTATATTTCAGTTTGTTATCTTTATCCCACATAATAAAATTGACAACACTTTTCTAGCTGACTTTTGTAGTTCCATCGCTACACTTCTAGGAAATGTTTTCTTTCAACGATTTGGTAGGTATTTTCTGTTATCCTACCCAATTTATTCATGTTTTCTCCCTCCTCAAATTAGATAATGGAAAATAATGAACTCTATACAACTTTTGTTTATACTCGGTATCCTATTGGATTATTTGAAAATTTGTTATGCCAATTTAGTACCAAATTTTAGCTTATTGAATTTCTCCTATCTTTTGTTAAACCCCATCTAAGTTCACAGATTCATGTCGTTTATATTGCATATCTAGAAAATTATTTTATGAAATTCATATTCCTATTGACAATATGTAAAAAAAATGCAATAATGTACAGCTTTCTCGTTCATTATTCCATTCTTGGTATTTTGAGAGGGGTTTTTTTTTTTTACACCACTCATTAGTTTTTCTTCTTAACCATAATTACTCTACTAGGTAATTATTAACTCTCAGTAATACTAATTTTTTCCTTTTATAGTGATATATGTAATCTATTACTATAATTCATTGCATTCCAACAAAATCCTGACACTCACAACCTTATAGTTTACATTGGTTGAAATGATATATAGGGATTTTACCGTTTTCATTCTATAACTTTCCCGAGGTAGTTTCTTTACTGATATCTTTCAGATCTCTTTGAATTTTGATATGTCCCTTTCTATACAAAATTTCAGCTTTCCAAAATCTTCTTATTTTTGGACAAAGCACATCTAGATTCCTTAGTTAGCACAGACCATATTTTTCATATTTCATATTTGAAAATTTCTTTTTAAATTTTGTCTAGACTCTTTTATTCTACCACAGAATTCATACGCCTTCCAAGGGCATGTCTAAAGTGTGCAATTATGTATAAATTTATGTTTCAGCTCTGCCTTCCTATTGTTTTCATGCAGGTAGGGTTGAATCCATTTCATAGTGAAATGGTATATATATATATATATATATATATATATATATATATATATATATATATATATATATATATAGATATATATATATATTCTTTTCTCACCTCAACTTTTTAGAAGAATTTTGCCTGACATCTTCTTATTTAAGCAGGTCTGACACTTGAAGACCTCCACATATGCATTAGTGACATTTTTTTTCTTTCGAGGTGCATATCCCCAATATTTTCAATTTTGTTTGATTCTACTTTAGCTGTTACAGAATTATAAAACATTACTACTTTAGAATTATCCATTTACGGTGATATATCCAACTTATTATAATTTCTCAACGATATGTCACATACCACCATAATTTCTTGATTATGCTTATATACTGATAATAACATATTCAACTTTCCATTACAACTGTCCTCTAAGACCGGATTCTTTTCCGTTAGTTTATATGTATCTGGTATTTTAAACATACCCCATAATTTTCCATTTTTGGAATTTAGGGTTTAGGATAATTCTTACTACCTTACACATTTCTTCTCTTATTACAATGGTTAAATATCATATAGCTATTTACTCATTGATTGATATACGCAAATTATCCAATTCGGAAAAATGTTCAACTTTGAATTCAACTCTATATTTTAATATGTACCTCATTTTATACCTTCTTTCTCAACCAAGTGCAGTATAATCCTTCATTTTGTATTATAGGTGGAAGGTGTAAGAGTTTTTTTTTTCTCCAGAATTCCTCTGAATTCTTTATTCCTCCTAGACTATTGTCTAGAGGGATCCTCTTCCTCAGAATCCTCTGAGAAATTGACTCTTCCCTTTATGAGTCTGTCTTGCTCCTCACTAGCTAAAGATAGCCTATCATTGTGGCTTTTTTTAAGCTGTGCCATTTCTCATGCATTCTATGCAACATAGCCATCAATGGAGCATTTGACTCTGGCTTGTTTTCTCCACCACCCAGATCTTCATATAGCTCGCCCCCTTCAGTTAGGTTTAACAACAGTACCCTTCAATACTGTTTATTGTTCAGAAATTTAACATTAGAAAAAAATTTACAACAACATATATTTCGGTGTGAGCACATGATTTGCCCAGTGTTTTAGCTAAAGCTCTAATACCATTTGTAATGTAACTCAATTTTTTCTTTCTTTTTCTACTGACTTCCTAGCATTTCCACTTCAACTTTACCTTACCCTCATATGAAATGATTATAATAAAATTCTACTATATTATTATTATCATTTTAATTTCACATGTAACTTCTTTTCTTATAGTCTCATTCAATTCCCTTACATTCTATACGTTCATTACATCAGAACTATAATAGGATGCATTTATAGGTGCTCAATTCACATTTATTAAATACTCTCACTAACCAAGGTATTTACATCAAGTATTAATCACTTACTTAGTAATATTAATACATCTATTAATATGTTTAATAATATTAATAGTATAAATAATCTTCATACTATTAAAAAATTTCACACAATTTATATGCAACTCACTTTATTTAGCTTCACTAATTATCATTGACTCTAGGATTTCAATCCTAGCTCTCAATTTTTCAATTCTACCCGATGTTATGAATTCCATTATTGAACTTGGAATTTAATTTAAATACATAGGGATCCACTTCCACTTATTTCATTTTATACCACCTCATAATGTTATTTCTTTTATAATTTAGGAATTTCACTAAGTTCATAGGACCTTATAATATAACTATTTCTATTAAAGTTCCTGTCTTTTATTTATTTCTAGAAAATTCCATACTCATTGGTTTTCATTACCTTTTAAGGTTTATTATTTATGTAACTGATAAATGGCTTATCCCTCAGACTTCTATGCTTACGATGAACTTAAAATATATTAAAATATATTAACTAGCTCTTTTAGTCCCCTTTAAAAGTACTAGATTTATCTACCCACATTTTTTTTCGTCCATACACCTTGATAATATAAATCTATTTTCCCTCCAAGCACATCATATCCTCTTGGATTCAACAAATTTAATACATAGTTTAAAAACCTACGGTAGTCATATGGTTAATAAATGAAGCTAGATTTACACTTGATTCCCATATCCCTTGAGATCTATGCATATCTACACGTATGCGTAAACGTTCAGATTATTTATGACCACAGAGCTTTATCTCATAATTTTCATTTGGTCTCACACTTAAGTTCTCGGTTTTCTCCTTGGTTCATCGATCCTGACATGAGACATTCATATCACGACACTTGTAGGGTCACTAAGGATTAGGGTTTTGTGCACTGACGGTTTTTAAACTCGGATTTTTCTCAATTATTCTCATTCTCTTTACGCATTGAAGTTTCGGGTTTTTGGTATTTTCTTTCAAAACGCACAGGAACACAATGCACTTCCAGTTTGAGTTTAACTCCTTGTAAATTGGTAAACCTTTGATATTTAATTTCATGGTATACTTGTTGAATTAGACTTTCGCTACCTTTTTCTCTTCTATTCTTATTACTGCTCTTTTAATGGTAAGGTGATTTTCTGTATGGATTTCTTTAGAGCGATAACCAAAATGTTTAGATTCGTGGTGAATTTACCTTCAGAGTCATTTTCTTCACTTATTGTCTCTTATGATGCCTAAATCTAAACGATGGTCTCCTCATCCGTAGTTTGACGGATTTCAATTTTATCCCTAGTGGCAGTTTGCCTGAAAGTTTACAGTTCTAAACTTCAACGCATTAAGGAAACGCATTTCATTTCTAATTGCCACACTTCTGGATTATCTTTCTTTGTCTTTAGCTGGTTATTCTACTCCATGTCATGTTTTCATTACTACAAAATAAATATAATATATCGAATCGATTTGATTCCTAATCGTTCTCGCTTCTCATTTTTTTTTTAATATTCTTTTTCAAGAATTAGAGGAGGCCCAAAATGAAATTTAGTTTACATCCATAGACATTTCCTAATGGCCAAAGCTCATTGTATACAAGTAAAGGCTTTCATAATTTCTATTCTTGTGTCTTTCAATTATTACAATTTAAATAAATTTTAATTATTACCCTTTTGTATTTCTTTTTCAGGTAATAGCTCTGACGCTACCATCATGATGAAACTTTTCTTTTTCTCTCTCGCCAGATGAAACCATTAGATTTTTCAAACCTAACCCTCAGCTTTTTCCCAGGTTGGTCTCATACAATTTGCTTGAAGAACAGTGACTTAGTTGCTCGAAGAAAATGAATAGATTGATTTCCTTTTTTCATATTTTTCTCAATTTTTGATGGCCTCATGGTTATCTTAACACTTGACTTTAAAATTTGAGATTCATTTTAATTCCATTGGGTAAATCACCCTTCATGTATATAATTGGACTCATAACATAAATCTCCTATAAATATATTATGGTTGAAATGATTATTTTATGTCTCTACTCATTTACTTTATGGCCTTTATGTCAGGAATGTTCATTTAGCCGAACTACTATTCTTTTATACAACTGTATTTCTCAATTATTGCCAAATGTTTTAAAAAAAAAATTCTATATTTAAGTCTCTTCTCCTTTACTGTCCTGAGTCTTTCTTTTCAGTCTACTGTATAGATTTTATTAATTGAACTATCAGAATTTCCAGTTTATTTTTTTCTTAAGATATTTATAAAGAAAATTTCTTCATAATATGCTCAAACAGTATTAACTAGGAATATCTATAATTATATATTTACGAATTTTAAATTTCATAATATAATTCTCTTATAGCTCCTTCTATAGAAAAGCTAGATATCTCATAATTAAAAGCTATTAAAATTCTCATTCATATTACCATGTCGTTTTCCTTGCAGTCTCTTATGACATCTCTCTTCTGCATTTAACTACATTCTCATTCATAAACACATATTTTATTTTTATTTTAGCATTTATCTTATTTAAGTAACCAGGATATTTCTATTATATATAAACTTTGATTCAATTTTCTCTTATCATAGTTCTCTTACTACAACAATCTATTCCGATATTTCAAAATAGATGAGATATGTAACTTTAAAAGGACATTTTACTTTCTGCAATTATATTATAAGCATAAGTCCATGCACCAGTTGTATACTTATAACTATATCAGCAATCACTAAAATGAAAGTATTTCAATTCTGTTTACTTCTCTGACAATTGTATCTGTGGTGCTATTTCCAAATTTATCATACTAGGATTTTAAAACTAGAACATAATTTAATACTTGGGGTATATAATGAATTTATTTTCAGCAAGTAATTTGTTCTTTTATGTTCATAATAACATGCAGAAATTGTCACTTATTTTGGTAACCATTTTAATTTCTTATTTAGGAAATTCAATTACTGGTTGAGACACCAATCCCCAGATTTAACCTTTTACAGGTTTAGACATTCTGGAGGATGGGCCTCTTCCCACCTTTCCCATACAACCATACAGATGGTAGAGAGCTTGCTTGTCACAATCTGTTAAATATATGGGAACCTAATAAACCAGTATCAAAATTTTTAACTCACTTCAATTCATAGAAATTAGCATCTAACCATAATTATCTTATAACTCTTGGAAAATAATTTATTCTAGAGTGCATACCACTTTATATGACCAGTCCTCCCAACCTTAGAGTTCTTTCTCTCCCGAACTCAACCCCGAGAAGAGACCAATTTCTTCCAATGATCGACTACCCTTGTCTATCCTAGAGCAGCTTATTTAAGTTGTGCTTTCCCCATGCTTGTTTCCAATTTTTGCGTCCAGAAATTTCAGGATGCTTTCTTCCTGTTTTTCCTAGGCTTTCCCTCAATTAGGTACTTTAAAGCTGTCTTTTCCACTTTTCCATATTTTCTTCCTCTTCCCAATTACTTTCCTCTTGATTGGGGAAATTAGATTTTTCTCTCCCAATTTCATTTAGTAAGATTTCTTTCAAGGTTTTCTGAAAGGTTTTGGGAAAGTCTAACCTTATCCATATCCTCATGGACCAAGTTTTAAGATCTCCAATCTCAATCTAGTCATATAGCACACATAACTTTTCCATTTATTTTTATTAATTAAAAATTAATCCATGCTTTAGTTCTCCATTTGGGGTCCAGTTCCCTTTTGGAATTATTTACATATCAATTAAAAAGCATAAAACTAGGGGTGTTACAGTGTATCAAACGAAAATCACTTGGGGCTGAAGTCTAGGTCATGAACATGGTCGAATTAAGTTTTTGTTTTCCACTTGAGACCTAAGTTTTGATTAAAAGAAGTTGTTACTTGACATTGATGGAGGTGAGTGTAACAAGTGACAATAATATTTTTATGTCCCAGAGAAAATTCACCCCTAGAGTTTTGAAAGGAGGAAAATAGTACTTGAATGAAATCGTTGGGGTTTGAGATAATTATTTAATGGGGAAATATTAGTTAGCATCAATTATTGGAATATTTAAAGTCTCGAGATTTTTCAAGAGTTTAAATATATGTGCATAATAAAAATCATTGGGTTTCAAAGATTTAATGTGGTGGTCATGCCCATGGTTGCGAAGCACAATCTAAAGGAAGATTTTTAAAGGAAAGGCACTACGAGCTAATGATTGGGCCAATAATTAATAGTATGGTAAGTGCATTCCCATGGCCTTTGTATGATAGTTCTCCTTACACACATTTCATATATAAAAAAATTTAAATCTGGTGGTTTTTAAATGGGATGCATTCCTTCCCCTTAGGCATATTACACCTATTTCATGGGTTGTGTGGTGTTTTTATGACATGAATTTGCATTTGGTGGTTTTATTATATATATGAAAACTTCCTACTTATTTTGAAATTGTTTGAATTATTAGAGGGAATTATTCACATAGTTTTATTGAGGAAATTTCCCTCCTTCCACATGAATTGCAAATTGAATGTTTCTATCATTATTTGGTGTTTCTATTAGTTCTTTTTTGACTCCTCCTAGTAATATTAGCTTCAAGGATCTAGATCTAAGGTGAAATTATGCACCCATTTGTAACTCAACTAAAATATTTCCTCAAAATATTCTAAGGACTCATTTTCTCCTTGGATCCTTCTGAATATATCATCTCTAGTATCCCTTTATCTATAGTAATCACAACATTTTTTTTCAAATTCTTGCTACAATTGTTCACATGTGATGATTTTATCTCCTTCTAGGCTCATGAACCGTCGAAGTGTTTCATTCTTGAGGTTCAAAGGGAACAATTTGAGCTTCCTCTCCTTAATTGTATAGTAATAAGTCTTGCATACTACAACAAAATCAAACATGAATGTGTTGATATATTCTGAAATCAAACCATAAAAGCATGGTAGGATAGATGGATTAATGTTTTTCATTTTAGCTTCTCCATCTATTTCTCTAATGGGAAATGTGAACACTTTTGGTTGTCTATCTTTAGCCATGGTATTGGTGGGATGTGAAGGTATTTCTCCGTCTGAAATCTCCTCAAAGATACTCACATGCTCATACAAAATGGCCTCAAGGGTCCCTATAGACAAGGAAGGAGGCTCACAGTCAGCGGAAAGGGGTTGGATGCTAGTGGAAGTTGGAGTTTTTGGTAAGAATTTTCCTATTCTATCCATAACTGTTTGAGACATAAAATAAATAAATGCTTTTTCTTGTTTCTTTTTTTTTTTTCTTGAAAATAAAATGATAACATATATTTTTCTTTTTGAAGGATGGGAAATGAAATAAATATTAGATCAAATAAAGAAAAAAGCAATATGTACTTTGACACCTCCCTAGAAATGCGGCAAGAAAGTGATGGATCTCAATAATGTAGTAACAATGTTGCAACTTCTGAAGGTCGCAAATTTAATTGTCAATCCTCGGATTGTTCAAACCTAGGAGAGTTCATTACTATATTTTTAGTAGGAACTATCTCTTCCTTTTTTTACCTTTATGTAGGTGGAATATTGATATTAAATATAGTTGTACAATGACAAATCTAACTGATATTTTCTATAAGAAAACAAAAATGGCAGGAAACGACTAGCAAGAAGAAAGAAAACATGCCAAACTGTGTTATTTTTCTAAAATAAGAAAAATTATTCTATATGAAATTAAATGAAATCACACCTATGATATCTTGGAAGGAAAGAAGAGACATTGCTAAAATAAAATCTTGGAAATAATAACCATAATTCTACAAGAAATAAGAAATTCTACAAAAATTCAAATAAAGACATATGCATAGTCTCACTGCTTATAAATTACACTCTTAAGGCTCCAAGAGAATTGTGATACCTCAAATAAGGTAAATCACGAGTTAGGTGCAAATCTGAGAAAGTTTCACACGCAAGTTCCAAACTAATATAAAAATCCCTATTTTGGTACATCAAACAATCAGTGAGTAAGGGAACACACCAAATGTAAGGTTGGAAGGAAATGAAGTTAAGGAAAATTTGTAAAATGATAAAGTACATATATCAAGGTATCACATCAGATTTTGGTAGGGTAAATCTAGAAAAGTGCACATATGTAGTGTTTCTTGTAGTTGCAAAATAAGGGACCGTGAAAAAAAAAACAAATAGTGAATGAAGGTTAGGAGATTAAAAAAATAAGAAAAAGAAGATGAACCAAATATAGAAATAATAATGTTATTTGAAAAGTGTAAGAATTACAAATATCATCACCAGATGCTAAGATAAATTGCAAAAAAATATTTCTCATAAACCATGTAAATAACCATGCATAACAGTAATGTTTAGAAATAAATTTAAAGGATAAAGAAATGCATGAATAGAAATGGTAAAAGAGAGATATTAGTCACCTAGGGTGGTCCCTGACCCAAGAAATATTAGAACCCTTAGAGTAAATCCAAACTAAAAGTTAAAATCAAAGATCACTTCCATTAAATGAAAAGTTGTTTGTACATGGAAAAAGTTACAAAGCTTGAACTCTAAGCATCTCTTAATTATATAATTTGTTCTTCTAATTCTCTTATCTTGTTCTAATGGGCCTCTTGAGTCCTCTATTTATACAATGGATAGGGGGGAACTTCCTTCAAGGGAGGACTTATTTCCCTCGAAAATCCCTAAAAAACTAGATCATGTTTCCTAAGTCACCATGTAGCAACAAGAACGGGTATTTATTCTTCTTGGCTAGATAAGTTTGAATTTTTTCTAGTAGGGTGTAGGCCCCATGAATATCTCCAATTGAATTTCCTTGAAATCTATGAAAAATACCTTTAATATATTGCACAATAGTCATGATAGGAACATAAAGTATCAAACATTTTCTTCAACTCTCCTAAAAAATCATTAAGTTATGAAAGTATTATCAAGTGAAAAAAGGAAGGTTCAATATAGGCTCTACATGCCTAGGAGTGGTTAAATGGGCCTTACATTTTTTTGATTTTGGTGGCCTGTCATTAGGTATTTATTTAAAGCATGAAAGACTTAAAAAACACTTAAAGGGGTGGGGTAACCATGTTGAAAAAAATATTGAGGTGTAAAATCACACGATCAAATCCTTCTACTAGGCTTGAGGTAAGATTCAAATGATTAATATCATTAGGGAGCATATATACCCTCCACCTCCCTCTCCTCCATCCCCTCCCCACTACCACCTAAAAAAAACTGAAGAACACAAAGAAATATGTTAAGATTAAGATTTTTAGACAATCACATAATCATAAAAGCAAGATCTCCAACCCATAAATTTTCCTCTAACCTTTGTAATAATGCACTTCATTCTCTGAAATATTTCTTGAATACCTGAAAGGGTACCCATTAGCGTGCAAAACTTAACTAAATCCACAAATTTCTATTCCATGATACCAGGTCAATATAGATGGGTTATACCCATCCTAGAGCTTATATTGGGTAGGACTAAGAATATGCTTAAATTATAGCTACGGAAACTTGGAAATATAAAAAAAAAAATTAGAAGAAGTGGAATGCTAAGCATGCTTATATTGATAAGAAAACAAGTTGTGGGATATTATTACCTCACCTTATGTAGAGATATCCACCCTCATATCAACAAGGGATGCATATGAGATGATGTATACCCCATATTTAAAGCACAATCCACTATTATGGAGAGAGAATTCTATGATTTTTTTAGTGTGTATGTATTGGGAAAAATACGTGAACCAATACATGAAGCACTCTACCAAAGGGTGCAAATTGAATCAATTTGAAAATTTCTCTTGCATCATTCTACCTTAGCTCATCCTCCAATTAGATAAATCCATGAAAATATTAAACATTGACAATTATTTTCTCATAGGTTTTATGGAAACAAAATCACTCAAGGATTCCCTAGACAAGCCAAGGAAACATAGCACAAGGAGGGTTAAGATACATCTTGCGAAAGAGTAATAAAATAAAAGAGAAAAGAAGTATATGGAAGAATTAGGGGAATTTTGAGGTCTAAAATGGGCCTAATAAGAAAATTATGAAATAATAATGGATATAATAAAATAAGAACAAATTACATAATCAAATTTTAGAAGGAAAAAAGAAAAAAACTACTTTTCAACTCATATTTTCAACTTATCTCTCTATGGGTTTACTCAAATTTCAAGAGGGAACACTCATTGTATGCATAAATTGATTCCACGTCCAAGGAGTACCCATGTTGATTACTTTCTATGGACCCTGCTACATGAAAAATGTTATTAAAATTGTGTTTTCTCATGCATTTCTCATTTTTCGTGTAGTAGGGTCTATAGAGACTATGCAACATGGATACTCCTTGGATGAGGAATTAAATTTTGCATCCAATGAGTACACCTGCTTGAAATTTGAATACAAACTTAGGGAGATAAGTAGAAACTACGAGTTGAAAAAGTAGTTTTATTAGTTTATTATTTTTTAATTGTTTTATATTTTTAGCCCAAAAATGGTGAATCATCCCTCATGGTTGACATCATCAGCTTAAATCCTATTGGTTCTTATAAATTTTGTTTTGGTTGTAAATTTTTATTAGGAGGCCTATCTTAGACCTCAAAAGTTCTCTGGTGAGTGGAGATGAAGAAAGGGAGACCATAGACTAATGAAAGAAGGTATCACTAATGGAAATTACTTAAAAGAAGCCAATAAGGAACTAAATTCATGGCTTCATACATGGTAACATGTGAAATAGTAATGAGTGAGATGTGTCTTTATCACATGAAGGAAATCAAACAAAACCAAGATAACTAGGAATGCCACTTCACTAACATGTGTAGAATTACTACCTTGCCTCCTCCAACCAAGTAAACATGTTATTGATAGTTACATATTAGCGATGCAAACAAATAAAATTTCATGTTTTATCCCCCATCCTCTTCATAAAGGGAGAAGTCGTTTTTATGATTTTATAAGGGTTGTTCCATAAATCAGTGGCTAGGAAAATTTTTATTCAAGGGGGGTAATTCTTTCTTCAAAACTAATTCCTCTGTATCATCAATATTGATAAGAAATTTTACTATAAAATATTTAGCTGAAGAATTTCACATATTTCTTGGACTACTCTATGAGCAATAATATGTTTGAAATATGTTTTAACTGATGGAAAAACATGGAAAAAGTGTCAGCAGAAGGAAAATACAAACATATAAGATTTCATTCCAACCACAAGAAGAATAATCAAGTAGCAACATGGATGATAATGTTGCAAAGAATTTGGAGCAAGTTCTGGAGGAGCAGATCATCTCAAAAGTAGATTGAAACCAACCTTGATGGAAAGATATTAGAAAAAGCATCAAGTGATGTGTATAAGTTTTAAAATGGTTCCTGGTTTGAGAGATAGATCTATTCAAAGTTCTATAGCCTCAAAATCAAATGATTGCAAAGTAAAAGGTGGTTGGATACCCTATTGGTGTATAACCAAGGTTGGTAGAGTAGTAAAACATAGTGTAAATGGTGGAGGAGCGGTAAATATATGATCGGTAGTACATGGAAAGTACAAATAATTACAAAGGAAGTAAGTGATTAGCCACCAGTGGATCCCCTATCACAACACACCCCAATGGGGTATCCCAGAGGTAATACCAAAATGAAACATTAAGGAGTTTGAAGAAGAGTGATAAGGGAGATGTGGAGCAGTTTCACTGCGGGGAGGCTTCCAATTGGTTGTAGTAAAATCCCACCTACAGCCTGGCTTGGGGGAGGAATCCTAACAGTATAAGCTCGAGGAATTTTGATGTGCTCATAGTGCAAGTTTCGGGTAGTAGGTGCCATGACACGTCACACTGAAAATGCAATCCTTCAAAGCACAGGGCATTCACATACTAAGTAGAACCACATTAGGAAGCAGTGATAGGAAAAAAATGAGTTTAAGGCCACCACCTTAATAGCTCAACATGGAAACTATAGCCTAAAAGAATATCAAAGCAATGTGTAGAGGAGAGTTGACCTGGAGGAAGCAGTGCAAAGAAATTGGACCCTTCTCTCTCCTTTTTGACAATAGACACATGACATTATTTCATTTGCCCAGATAATGAAGGAGGATGACATCACAACACCCAATAGGAGTGTGACATGTGGCAATAATATTTTGTCTTTTTGGGCACCCGAAGGGCCCAATTCTGATTAACACATGGACCAATTGAAGGTTTACATGTGGCACAAGTGACGTAAACGTGATTTATTTCACGTCTTCCAAAGATATATGGAACAATATGAGTAGATTTTATGAAGGATACAACAAGGTAAAGAAAGCTAAACTCCAAGGGTATAGGATTTATTTAAGTATGCATGATGATGAAGATATTGCAAAGTATTTTTTAAGATTTTATGAAGTTGTGAACACCACAATAGGGATTGATGAGAATCTAGATGAATTTTTAGTAGTTCAAAAGGTGTTACGATATCTTCTTGAAAGGATTAATCCCAAGGTGTGAACCATTGAAGAAATGACCAATTTGAACTCTCTCACTCTAGATCAATTACATGGTATATTTAGTTCCTATGAGATGAGGATTTCTAATGGAAATACTTTAGCCAAAGAATCAACCTTTAATGTAGAAAACAAGGGCAAAGAAGAGCACGATGACTCATGTTGTGAATCAGATGAAGAAGAAGCCAACTTTGGGAGGAAGCTCAAGTGAGGATCAGACAGGTATAAAGGGAAGTTAACCTTTAAGTGTTTTAATGGTGAAAATTTTGGTCATTATGTATCCCAATGTCCTAAAAAGTAGAAGAAAAAATACGATACTAAAGAAATATTCAAGAAATTTCAAAATGGAAGGAATAAGGTTAATAATATGGGTTTTTATCTTCAAGAAGAGAGCTCCTTACTAAAGTGAACCTAGAAAATCCTCAGATGAGGATAGAGATTATGAGAGCCCTAAAATGATTATGATTATGGCCATAGAAAATATGTAAGTCGAGGATATTAATTATGATGATGAAGAGGGAGAATTAGATATTTAAGGTGAACTGGTAAGTGCAGTTACGAAATAGAGAGGAGGAAGAAAAATAATTCTATGGATGAGTCTTTGATTTAGAAAAAGTTGAATACATTGAGCCATTTCTTTTGAAGATAGAATAATTTAAGAAGATTAATTATTATCTAAACCGTTAGTTGAATGAAAAATTTCAAGTGTATCAAAGGATAGAAGGAGAAATAGTGCTGCTAAATAAGGATTTGGAGAAGGCAAAAACACAGTCGAGTTTCAATCAGAAATTCATTAAATGGACTGATAATTTTAATGATATATTTGAATCGTGAAGAGTCTCCCCAGATCAAATTGGTCTATAATTTGAAGATGAGTTGAGCGCAGCAATGGATATAAAAGGAAAGAATGAATTTAACTTTTTCCCAACAGTGAAATAATGGTATGTGAAGTAGAAAAATGATATTACATAGCCCAAGGAATATCAACAACAACAAATACAAAATGTTGGCCAAGAAAATTGAAATTCTCATAATTCAACGCAATTTAGAATGCATCCTTCCAAACGCAATGATATATTCCTAGGGTATCTTTTCACATGGATGAACTATGGCCACATATTAGAGGAAAATAAAACCTAGTTATAATAATTATTTTTCTCCTTTGAACTATCTAGTGAAATTTTTTAAATGTCAAAATTTTGGGCATATAACAGTCATTTCCAAACTTAAGGAGAAGAAGATAAAACCAATTATTGAACAAATTGAAAAGAAGAAAAATGTCTAGAAATAAAAGGAGAAATCAAAGCAATGGAATATTTATTTGTATGCCCAGAATGAAGAGATCCATTGGTATGTGGAGAGTGATAGTTCCACGCACATGTCAGGAGAGAGTTAGGAGATAGAAACATTTTTTTAATATGGAAACCATTTTCCAAGTTAATGTGACTTTTTACAACAATTCTCTAGGAAACATTAGTGCAAAAGGAGTGATCAATCCATCGAATGGAAAAGGTAAAGCCAAGAATTTTTTTTATGTTAATGGGTTGAATCATAACCTTCATAGTGTATCTTACATGTGTGATAAAGGTTATGATGTGATATTTAAAGCCAAAACTTGTCAAATCAAGTCTACAGGCACAAGCGAGATAGTTGTTTAAGTTGTGAGAAAAGACAATAATTTCCATGTGCTCAAATATAAGATAGAGAAGTGTTTCTCATCAAATACAGATGAAATTTGGTTATGGCATAGGATACTTAGACATCTAAACCTTGAACAAATTTTCAAGCTGAGAAAGAAAGATTTTCCCAGGCTTTCAAAACTAGAGAATCCTATTTGCAAATATTTCCAACTGGGAAGGAAAAATTGTGTTCCATTCAAGGAAAAGGAGAACTCATTTATCAAATTCATTACATCTAGAGCACATGGGTCTGTGTGGACCATTCTAAATGTAGTCAACCATAGGTAAATTATATTGTATGCTAATAATTCATGATTTCATTAGGATAATGTGGGTTTCCTTCCTTAGAGATAAATCTAAACATTTACATAAATTGAAAGAGTTCAAATCCATGACTGATAATGAAATCGATTTCAAAATCAAAATCATATGGTGTGATAATGGAGGTGATTTCACTAAAAAAAATTGATGAATTTTGAAAGAAGAATGACATCAAAATGAGTTTACAATAGTAGATCATGGAAACTTTTAGGGGCTAATATTCGTAGGTGGGCTAATTTTCCATGATTTTTCCAAAAAAAAGATTTTCCAATTTCCATTTTTTATAAAAATGATTCGCCCAAAGTTTATAATATAAAAGTATTTTATGTTAAAAATTGCCAACATTGTATAGAGAGTATATATATAATAATTATAAATTGGAATAATTATATAAATACATCAACACATATTTTATATTTTTCATATTAGGGACTACGGATATTCGCCAATTTTTTAAACTTTCAGATAATTTTCTATCCTTAAAATTTTCCCTGTAGTAGAGACTCCCTAGAAAAAATGGTGTAGTAAAAATACCAAACAGATTAGTGCAGTAATTATCCAGAACCATGATGGATGAAATGAATGTAAAAAAAGATGTTTTGGGTAGAAATTTTTCATACAAAAATGTTTATCCTCAATAAATTTCATTTCAACGCAAACTGTGACAAAACTCTCTATGAGATTTGGCATGGAGGACTTGCAATAGTTAAGCACTTCAAAGTTATTGATAGAAAATGTTATATCAAGCAAAATGATGAGAAGTTGGAAAAGTTCAATTGAAGAGAATAAGAAGGTATTTTTCTGGGATAGTCACATAACAACAAAGTATATATATGCTATAACAGAAGCACGAAGAGGAGTGTTGATTGTATTGATTTCAAGGTTGATGAATAAATTGATCATGAAGGGAAAAATCCAGTAAAATGAAGCGCTAATGAACCAATCAATATTGGAGAGGAGTATAATGAGCCACTGCATGCACAAGAAGAAGACATTGAAGAACCATCCAGTCCTCAAGGAAAATATCCCCTCAAGGTATGTAAAAAAATACCTCCCTAATGATCAAATTGATGGAGAATTAAATATTGGTATGCAGAAAATAAGGAAGTTTCTTAATCCGCCTGAGCAAGTAGATGTTTCCCTACTATCCTTGGAAGAATCAAAGGATGTTGTGGAAGCTTTTCAAGACCATAGTTGGTTAAAGTTCATGCGTTAATAATTGGACCAATAGTGAAAAAGAAGACTTCTGAACTTGGTCCAAGATATGAAAACAAAAATATCACTAGCACGAAGTGTGTTATAAATAAATTGAATCATCGTCAAGAAGTGGTAGGAAATAATGGTTGATTGGTATGCAAAGGTTATGCTCCAATAGAAGGATTGGATTTTGATGACACTTTTTCTCATGTTGCTAGATTAGAATAAGTATTAATGTTTTTGGAATTTTCTTGCCTTAAGAGATTCTAAATATATTAAATTGATGTCAAATATTCCTTTCTAAATGGAGAACTACAGGAGGAAGTCTATATAGATCAAACATAATGTTTTTAGGTGAAAGAGAAAATAGATTATGTTTGTAGACACAATAAGTTCTTGTATGGTCTCAAGCAATCGAATCAGGTATGGTATTACCAGCTATACAAATACATACTCAAGTTTGGATTCAAAATAGGTGAAACTGATAGAAATTTCCATGTCAAGTCAAAATAAGCAAAACATATAATGGTGATTTATATGTTGATGAATTTTTTTTTGCTACTGATTCATATTTTCTAACTAGTGAATTTGCATTTGATATGAAGGCTAATTTTGAGATGTCAATGGTGAGAGATATTTCCTATTTCCTTGTAATGTAAATTGAAAAAACCCTAAAATTAATTTTTATCTCTCAAATCATGTATCTAAAAGAACTATTGAAGGAATTTGACATAGAAAAATGCACTTTAGTGAGCACGCCAATAGTGATAGGCTGCAAGCTTAAAAATTTGGATGAAAATCTAGTAGCAGGCTAGACCTTATATATATCAATCATTGGAAGTGTCTTATATTTGATTTCCTCAAGACCAAACATCATGCAAGTCATTGGTATTGTTGGAAGATTCCAAGTAGCTTCTAGACAAATCCATCTGCTAGCAGCTAAGAGGATTCTTAGATATCTAAGAGAAACAATCAATTATGGACGGTGGTACACCAGAGGTAAATATATTTCCTTAACTATTTATATTGATGTTGATTTGGAAGGTGATGTAGATGCTTGAAATAACACAAGTGGTGGTGCCTAATTTCTTGGAGAATGCTTAGTTTCATGGTTGATCAAGTAGAAATATCCCATTTCCTTATCTACAGTTGAAGCATAGTACATTGCAGTAGCCTCTTGTTGCAGTCAACTATTATGGATGAAGCAGACCTTTCTAGATGTACAAGTGTTCTATTATCAGCCTATTCCCATTATTTGTGACAACACAAGTGCAATAAGCATGTCAAAGAATCAAAATTTTCACTCCTAGACAAAGCATATTTTAATCAAGTACAATTTATTGAGAGAGAAAGATTCTAATTAGAACATGAAGATGAAATATGTCACTACGAAAGAGAAAGTTTCTTATATTTTCACAAATTAACTTCGTGGAGAACAATTTGACTATTTGTTGCAAATATTGGGAGGTTTTCCACTCCATTCCCTCCACTAGAAATTCCTTCAAGAGGAAGAAATGAATTTGGTATACTTCCAACATATCAATATGAAGCTTCCAGGTCCATAGGATCAACATGATAGAGAAAAAATGTTGGCAGGGGGAGTATGGTGACAGGGGGAGCATGCTGGTGTCTTTTCCATTGATGTCAACGGGGATAGATACATGGTGATAAAACAAAAGAAGTAAAAGGAGAGGTAAGTAGTGAATGAGAGGGGTTAGTGATCCAACAACATCAACAACAACATCACCATAGTGTCATAAACAAATAAGGATAAGATAAGTGCATCTCAGGGGGAGCAACACTCAAAGGGGACAATTAACGTTCATATGTTTTTCTAAGGATTTTTTGTTTGGTTTTGGTGTTTCTCTCAATGAAAAAAGGGGAGAATATTGGAAATATATTGTCACTGATGGAAAAACATAGAAATAGTGTCAAAAAAATACAAAGAAGAACTCGGGAGATTAAGTTCCAAGCACAAGAAGAAGAATCAAGCGGGAGCATAAATGAGAATGGTATATATACTTTGGTGATAGTTGTGGAGTAAAAAATCATTTCAATAGAATATGAAACCCACATGGATGGAAAGAGCACAGGAAAATATTTCTAGTGATATGTATAAGTCTAGAAATTGCCTCTTACTTTGAGATATAGGGCTAGTCAAAGTTATACAACCACAAAATCAAACTATTGCAGAGTCAGAGGTGGTTGGAGACCCTTTTAGTGCATAGACAAGGTAGGGAAAGAAGCCAAACAGAGTGGGAATGGTGGAGGAGAGGAATAGGACTGGGAATACGTGGAAGGTACAACTAAGAAGCAAGGAAGAATGTGATTTTCCATCGATGGAGCCCCTATAACAGACCCCGACGGAGGTATCCTAGAGGTAATACGTTGATGAAACTTTATGTAGTGTGAAAAAGAGTGATCGGGAACATGTGGAGCAACTGTGTAGTGGGAAAGCTTCCCATTGGCCATAGGGGGAGCCCACCTATATCTTGGCTTGGTGGAGGAAGCGAGTGGTATAATCCTAGAGGATTTTGGTGTGCACATAATGGAAATGTCGGGCAATAGGTGTTGGGAAATGTCACACTAACAACACAGTCCTTCAAAGCACCAAGAATTTATGAAATGAGAAAAAGCATAGTAGGAAGCAGTGATAGGAAGAAATTTGAGTGGGAGGACCCCACTTTAACAACTCAACCTAGAGACTATAGCCTAGAGGAATATTAAAGAAGCATGTAGAGGAGAGCCAACCCAGAGGAAGAAGTGCAAAGAAATTTTTCGGGACACCAAAATTTTTAGAAGGAAAATATGGTGAAGAACCAGGTCTCGGACCCTTCTCTCTCCTCTCTCATAGCAGATGCATGGCAATATTTCATTGTCTCAGATAACGAAGGAAGATGATGTCATTAGACCCAATACAAGCATGAAACATGGGAGTAATATTTGGTATTTTTTAGCTCCGGAAGTGCCCAATTGTGATTGACACGTGGAACAATTAGAGGTTGAAACATGGTAGAAGTGATGTCAATTTCATGTCATCCCATTGTTCTGTTCCTAGTAGGTTAAATGAGAGCACAAATGAGAGTTACGGTTTGATTGAGCGTCGGCCAAATGTGGCAGTTGAATTACCCCAGATGCAATGTTATTGGGTCCCTATAGTAGCTGGAAGACCCCACGAGACAACTAATCCTAGCAAGATGATCCTAGATGATTTTAAGGGGAGGCATGCGAAATCGTCCTGCCTTAAGAGCTACAGGGTTAGACTAGCACAAATGCTCATGCAGGTAAGAGAACCAAGGGAAAGAAGAAGTTAACAAAGGGAATTAATCACTCGCAAGCCTAAAAAGGAATAAGCACCTCAAGGCTTGGGTAGGTGTCAGATCACCTATTCCTATGGTGGAAACACAAACTAGCATCAAAGAGAAAGGTTATTAAGGCTATTTTTAGCAATTTTTGGTAGCAACTTTTAATTAAATAAAAATTTGTCGAGGTAAGTTAATTTGACAGTGAAATTTTGGAAAGGCATGTGGGTCTATATCTAAGTGCTTAGGTAGTTGGATGAATTAGTCAATATCTATTTTTCCAATATTTTTGATTAGTGATGTAGCAAAACGACAAATTTTAAAAAGTGACTATTTAGTTGCACATATAGCAATTAAGCCAAAGGTAACTACAGATAAAAATAGAAAAGCCCCACTAAAACCTATTAAAAGGACAAATTATCTAAAATAAATATAAAAACTCAGTTTAGTTTCAAAAAAGGATAGTTGAGGTATGAGAACTTGGAGAACGGTTTCAGAAGACTGAAATAAACAAGGCAATGGAAAAAAATAAGGATTCATGCAAGAATACAAGAAAAGAATAAAGGCCAAAAATATCAAGCCAATAATATTTATAATCAAGATTGAGAAAATAGGTTGAATATTTCTCATGAGCGAGTTGAGTTGAAGCTACAAGTATTCTTAGTAATCATAGATTGTTGAAGGTATTGGTTATTAAGAAGAAATTGTTTTATTTTGAACACAAAGTTGGCATTCAGGATTCTAGAATAAAAATGGATGAAATATGAATGAGTGAGTGTTAAGCATGTTGTATCTTACAGATCATGGGTTGGTGCTCCTTCGAGTAGTTCTGGTAAATATTTGGGGTTGTAGCTCCTTTCAGTTGTAGCTTCCTTTTGATTGTATCCACATAATTGTAACTACTAGTTTTAGCTTGCCTTGTCAATAAATTGAATAGAAGTTTTGAGGAATTTGTTGTTCCTTGTGTGTTCGATTATAATAAATGCTATTATTTCTTAATTTTTGAAATTGCTCTATGGCGTCCTAATTTTCTTGCACCTAGTGAAAGAATGTGTTTTAAATTGGTAAAATTTCTACAATACTGATTCACCACCCCCCCTCTCAGTATTGTTCTGGTTTCCATCATTCTAGAAATTATAATATATATCTTTCTTATTATTTCAAGCCATATCATCCTATCTCCTTCACTTAAGATACCTATTTACTTCCTCGATTATTCTAGGGGCATCACATGTTCCATTTGTTTATTGTATATTAGATATGTTTCCTCAATTTCAGGTTACTTAAATTACTTATTAACATCACTCCATGATTTTCAGATAATGCCTATTCTTGTTTGTCAAATAAACGGACTCATGTCATAAGAATCTACATGCTTATCGATTATTCTATGTAGGCACATATTCCTTCACATTTTAACTACACATTTTTTATTATTATCTCAAAATAGTTTGATTCTTTCATTTTTACTAAGTTACAATAACCTTGTTTTTCCTCTAATTAATGTAGATTTCCAGCAATGTCGTTCAATACATTTGGACTAATATTTTTTGCTAATTTGCATCTTTCTTTCGATTCATAGCTTTGTAGCTTATTTCTTGAACTTTTCTTTAGTAGGTATAGAGAAATACTATTTATTGAATTGTATTTCCATTCTTCATAGCTTGTAGGATAGTGTTTCGAAATATTTCTATTATTATTTATTCATCCTAAACATTAAGTCCAAACAAAACTAGTTTTCAGGATATATAATTTGGATAATCCAACAATCACAAATAGGGGAGAGTCTGATTGAGCCTCTCTCTAGGGTTTGATCCCTTAACTATTTGGTATGATATCCCCCCATTAACAGCTATTTGTAACTTGAAGGAGGGATGGCTCTGTAGTATATTTTATGAAATATTCTGATGAACATGTCATTCATCTAAAACCAACAAGAAAATGTAGGTAATTTCAAAGTCCGAATTAATCATGAAAACCTTCTCAAGTGTGTAAGATGATAGTATGCTATGCCACTCCATATTTTTCCTAATACCTCTACTTGCCCCCATCAAACTAGGAGAATTGTACCCATAATATCTTAGAAACTCAAATTTTGATGATCTCGTAGATCCATTTTTCTCTGACATTCACTACCCTATAAACTAAATCCATTCATCATGTATAGGCCCATCTGAAGAACAAATCCATGAAGGAGGAGAATGTTTGATTTAATGAACCTAATCACAAGGATGTAAGATGATTCCTAGAACCTTACAATATTTTTTCACTTCAAGAAAATCTTGGAAGACCCAAATTAGCCAAAGTTGACCATAGACATAGTCGTATTCCTTGAAATTTCTCATAATCTACCTAAAATCCTAATAGGTTACACATAGGTTATTTCCCAAATTTGACCTAGATACTTCCAAAAGGTCCAAATACAACATAAATAAGTTTATCTTGTGTATCTAATTAATGATTGTACAAATTATGGATATCATGTTCTTCCTTTTCCTATATATGTTTTATAACAAGTTGTCTACATGGTATTTCATCCTACTACTTGGATCTATCACTAACTAGAATAAGTTTCATACCATTATGATAAGAAATAATGTAATATATATATATATATATATATATATATATATATATATATATATATATATAGATATAATCACATCATATCAATGCATGTGTAGAAACCAATTATGAAATGGTCATAAAAATAAAATGAAATCATAAGCCTAATTTAAAGAAATGGTGTGTTATAGTTAAATTGGCAAGGTGACATTCCATCCAAGGGAAAATAAAATCATAAACAATCAACCCAAAAGATTGTAATAAATAGATAATTCCAACCCCACTTTTTGTTTCACTATAATGCATGCCAGATCAAGATAATAATTTGACATGTATATTTATTTTGTAATGGGAATGATTTGGTGTATCTTCAAAGGAATGAAGTCTATAGGAGGATGATGTCTAGACCTAATTCAGATAATGGCATGCTGATAGTTAAATTTGTGATATAAGATCCCATCCATGAGATGAATAAATAAGAAATAATAAACCAAAAGCATTGTAATAAATAGAAAATGTGAACCTTAAATTTTGTTCCACTATAGTGCATGCCCAATTAAGATGGCACTACACATGGATTTTTTTTCCCTGTGATTTCATGGGAGTGCTTATATATATTTTCAAGACTAAAATCTATGGGAGTAGAAAAACTCGGTCCACGTTAAGTAATGGTGTAGTATTTGTTAAATTTACAGTCGATAATTTTATCCATGGGAAGAAGAAATAAGAAACCATTAACCCAAAGCCTCATTACAAACAAAGGATAAGAACCCTGCCTTTTCACAAATGATGAGAACCCCGCTTTTTCTTTCACTATAGTGCATAATGGATTAGGATAATCAATATACATGGGTATTGATTTTGCAAAAAACTAATTAGAATGGTTTCATATAACTTCAAAAGAGTTAGATATATAAGAGGGTGGCATATCGGCCACCTTCAAAGAGTGAAGTGGTATATCTTAAATTTTAAGATATGATTATGTCACTAGGAGAGGAAATAAAAAACTATTAAAGAAAATGATTGTAATGAACAGTAAATGAGAACGTGAACATTTATTTCTTTGCAATTTATATTGCATAATGCTGAGTATTACACATTTAATTTTCTTTTGCAATGACCATCACAAGGCTTTTATATATCCAAGTATCAAATTAACAATGGAGAGAATATTGGCTTTCGATTGTTTTGTCCAGAAAAACATAATAAAAAAAATTCATTGAAATGATGATAATAAACCATGAATGAAAACGGCTTTTATATATCAAATTACCAATGGAGAGAATATTGGCTTTCGATTGTTTTGTCCGTGAAAAAAATAATAAAAAACAATTCATTGAAATGATGATAATAAACCATGAATGAAAACCTATATTTTCTCACTTTTTAGTGCATTTCACGTCATTGTCAATACTAAAATGAATTTTTAGTTTTACAATGATGTAATTAAAATACACATGTTTTGAAACTGAAACTCAAATCAAGGAGAAAAAATATGTTGACCTGCTTTTAAACTATGGCCTGATATTATTTAAATGTAAATAGATGGAAACTTTACCTTATGTTTTTATATATATATTATATTAGTAATACACATGAATTTCAATGAATAAGGAGATAATTTGATAAATACATATACAAACATAAATCAGCCATGAGGAAATTAAATACTAGGCCTACTCCTTGAGAAGGATGGTGAGAAAGCAGTGTAGTTGAGAATATTGCAATGGTTTTTAGGTTCCTTCAATAATTAGTACTTCATTCTTATATGTTTTACACTTTCAGTAATAAATTATTCCGAATAATTTTAGACCGATTATTTAGAGAATCCATCTCATCCAAAGGGATTTTAATGATTTTATTTTCTTTATAAATACATTAACTAGTTCCTCTTCTAAAATAAAGGCTAAAAAAACATCAGGTTGGGATGTAAAATTTTGAAGAATATTTATTACTAATTGGTTATGATGTAACAGAGTAAATTTTGAAATAAAGATTTTCCTTCAAAACGTATAACTAATCAGGAATATATTCCATAAAAAAATTGCTTTTCAAAAAGTCTTTCTTATTTTATATCCCCAGGCATCTAAATATTTCATGATAAAATGTTTGTCTCAGAGCATGCCAAAGGCTTAAATAATTTAAAGAATCTTATTTTTAAGGATATCTTAGATTTGACTAGTTAAGTAAATAACCTAACCGTGTAAATTTTGAGATTTGATTATTTAATTATGTAACCGTGCATGTTTCCAATAGAAATTGTTCTTATCAAAGGAGCATCTAATTATTTCATAATAAAATGTTAATTAAAAGCCTTCGGAAAATAATAAAGCCTCTGAATTTCCTTACTTTAAATGCCTAAGCATCTAATTATTTCATCATAAAATGTTAATTAAACGCCTTCGGAAGATAATAAAAACTCTAAAGAACTCAACTTTTAAAGATATCTTAGAATTGATTACTTGATTATATAACAATGTAAATTTTGAAATCAAGACTTTTCTTAAATTATTGTTATTATCTCTATGTATTAATAAATAATGACTTTTCTTCCATAGATATACTGATTTTCCCTTTTTTTCCAATCATTTAATTATTATGATCATCTTATTATTTCATAATAAGCAATATAATTATTTCATAATAAATTGCTTATTGATATTATTTCTATGCATTAATAAATAATGTTTTCCATAGATATACTGATTTTTCCTTATTGTCTAATTATTTAATTATTTGATAATAAGCAATTTAATTATTTCATAATAAATTGCTTATTGAAAGGTATGAGTGGAAACGCCTTAATAATTTAAGGGAAGGTTTAAAAAAAAATCCTGCTAACTGTTCTTTTTGTTTATAGAATATTTATATTTTAATAGTAAAAGAAACTATATTCTTAATAAATTAAAATAAATTTATCTTAATAAAAAATCAATTATTTTGAGAAACATATTACTAAAATATTTAAAAATAAGATTGTTTAAGAGATTACTTTTCCATTCCAACATATTTGCAATGAATTTTTAACAAAATTAACTAAAAAAAATAGATTTGAAATTTTAGTTTTTATTCACAATTTCACAATAAAAATTCAATTCTACCTATTAAATGATATAAATTTCAAATATATAGTTATTAAATATGTTTTTTCATTAAATAAGAAATGTTTCTTTTTATATTTCTCATTTTTCTTTAAATTTTATTTTTTATTTACAATTGAAGAACATTATTTAGTCCTATTCTAATTTTAAAATTATGTTTTACTATCTATATATATATAATTTTAGGGGAGACAACATATCTTCTTAATCATTAAACGCACTTAAAATTATTATAAAAAATATTGATTAAAATTAATTATATTTACTTTATAATTATTTTAGTTTCCTAATAATAAAATACACACGCCTAATTTATAATTTTATTAAATAATAGATATAGAAATATATGACTTATAATTAAAAGACTATGGAGTAATCTAAATTTACTTCATAATTATTTTATTTTTCTATCCATAAAATACACATGGCTACTATCCCAGTATTAACCTTGAACCTTGATGGAGTAATCTTAAAGAAGACAGTATAAATATCTAAAACATTTCAAAAGTTATGGAATTATCAAATATCCTGCTATAATTATTTGAATTTTTTTCTTTCATATGGCTTCCCCTCAAATAGACTTAAATCATCTATTAACATAAATTTTCAAGTTACAAATAATTTAAGATATACTAATTTAAACTAGTAATTGTACTGAATGTTGTAAAGGAAACGTCACAAGGAAGTAGCGTAGAAAGAAATCTACTGTAAGTAATTTGATGTGACTTTCTATTTATATTTTAAATTCATTGCATAAATATATAGAATGTATAATGTTCGTAATATAGATTGCATTTTCATATCTGAAAAGAAAGTTACGCTACAATTTGTTGATGATTTCATGGACAGGTAAAACAATATTTTGTTAACAATATTATTATTTTATAAAATATGGAAATGAATAAATATTGAAACGAATTATTGAAGTTGTGTGCAATGATTAGGTATTATAATACTATATTAATATGACATTGAAAAGAATACATAATTATATTGGTGAAATAGTTACAAGATGTAATGCAAAGGTAGAAGATGATGGCAATAGTTTTATACTATGTGACATTTTAAGAATGTACAATGTCTGAAATTGACATTGCATTATGGCAATAAAAATTTAGGTTTTTGTAAAAGATTACTAGTAGATTATGAAAAAGTGATTGCTTATGAACTTGTTGATGAGTTTGGAGATTTTCCGAAGTAATAAGCAACCTGCAAAGAAATATTTTGTTTCGAAAAATTAGAAGAAATATTATTATTTGAAATACGTAAATTAAATTTTTGAAATTGACTATAATGAGGTTGTATGTGAATTGTATTATAAATATTTTGTATTGAATGAAATTAAAGTTACCTGTAGTATGGGAAATTGAAAACATTGAGTCGAAGATGGAGGTGGATCGATGGCAAACTGAAAAGCAGTAGAGATTTATTCGAAATTGCAGACGCATATTTCTCGATTGCCAGTCAGCCCTTATATTTCACATTTTCTCTCATTCAGGTATGCGGATCATACATTTTAGAGTAGATTTTATTTTTAGTAATAATTATATAGTTGGTAAAAGATGGTAAGTAGTACTTTTGAATTTGGAACTGATGGGCTTTTTTTTTGTATCTCGTGTAATGTATTAATTGTTGTATATATTTCATTGCAATAGTTGTATAATTGTGATGTCACCGAGTCCATGTGTTCTATTTCAAAAGAAAGAAAATGTTAGAGGCAATTAGTTAAGAATTATACCACGAACGTAATATTTTCAACCATGTATCAATAATGAGTAAATTAGATTATTGTTTATAGGTAGAAATGATATGTACCAAAAATATTTTGGACTTAATAATATGTGCAAAAATTTAGGACATGTTAAGATTTGGAATTGATTTGGTCATCTTTAGGAGACATTGAACGAAGAAGTTCTTCTGCATGTTTTATGCGAATAATATTTTTGTTGTCTTTCCTTTTCATGAAACGATCGAAAGTGAATGAAGGGAAAATTCATAGATTTTGTAGAGAAGGAACTCTTGAAATTGTTGTGAATGTGAGATCTTTTCGTTCATTTTTTCCAATGTTTATCATTGCTTTTGGAAAATTCATGCGCTGAAATTTATGTATAGTTAATTCTCAAGGAATTTTTAGTGGATTTTGCGTATGTCTATTTCTTTTTATTGCTAGAATAGGCAAGTGAGTCAGATTTTTTTCACCCCAAGCATGCCTGATGTATTTGGGAAATTCAACGATGAAAATGTTGGTAGTTGTGGAGGTGCAGTTGATTCTTTGTAAAAGATGGATATAATTTCCCCGAGCGAACAATTAAGAAGCCCTACTAAAACCCAAAGGTTGGAAGTCAACATTACTTTTTTCCCTTTGTAGAACTAGACAATTCGCTCAAGTTTCTCGTCATTTGAAGATAAGCTAGAATATGCGTTGGAGTCTTCTACGATGGATCTTGTAATAGGATTGTTTAAAGATTTTATCATTTTCTTGTTATGAACCAACGTTTGAGCATTGGCTGGAAATAGATGCATAGAATCATGGAAATAATGCATTTCATCTTCGTCAATTGTTGTATTTGAAATTCTAATGTTTTGAAGGATGTTTCCGAAAGTAACTTGAGAAATTTTTTCACCTTGGTGACGAAATAATTTTTCTAATGTGATGATTGTGTTGAATGTGTTCCACAATGCTCTTCCTTGGCTTGTGCCTGCATATGGTTGTATGTCTTGGACGGGCAGTAATTGACTGAGATCATCAACTAATATAATGAAAAAATCGTTGAATGGAGTGTTTCTCTTTAATGGAAATGCCTCTCGAACACATTCATTAATATGGATAAGAGGCTTAGGCCTAATGGAGATCACATCATCGATTAGTATGTACCTGATATGGTTAAGTTCTTCTTGGATTTTTGCATGAGCATTGCCTTCTAAGCGTGTAAGATATTTTATTAGAAGGTGGAGGGTGGCATGGATTGCCAATTCTTGTATGTTGAATGTTGCAACACCTGTAAGGGCTAGGAGCATGATCGGTGAAGGTTCTAAGAAGGAAAGTGTTATGAGAATTTCTTTGATGCAAATTGTAAGAAGGGATTTCACAGTTCCAACAGTGCCTTGTATTATCATTCGTAGAGCAGGTAAGATATCCTTCTTAGCGAAATGTGTAGAAATAATATTCAGACTTTTTTTTTGCATTGGAGATAAGGAGTTAAGGTACGTGAGAATATCTTTATTTTTTGAAGAATGTGATGAACAGAGCGATTGTTCTCAATGAATTGTGGGCCTATTTCTTGGAGATGCAATGGGATAGTGGTATGATTCCATCTATGGTTGCCATCAAAACCACGAAGCCCAAGCATATCAAGGTGATTTATGAGTAGTTCAATTGTAGGGTGCAACTGAGAGAGTAATCCCATACATTTAGATCCATGGTCTCTGGAGGATGGAATTCATGAATAGTTGAGTTATCATTTGCAAGAGGATCAATATTAGACAGTGTGCGGTGTTGATGCCAAGGTTCATATAATGGATGAAAGTTTTCCCAGTTTGTGATGAATTCTTCAGCACAGTTTCCTATGTCTAGGCAATATGACAAAATTTTGTGTAAAACATAGCTTAACCTCTACAGAAGTCAGTGTAGCATGATTCTATCATGGATGGTATTGAGTAATAGTGTGGTATGCTATGAAAAATTGCTTGTTCGGGTATTTGTTTCGATTTTTTTGTCGTATGACGGGGATCATATGACTAGGATATTTCTACTTCTATAAGTGATGTGTATTCTAAGGTATATGGGTGATGTATGTATGTATCTATAAAGTGTGGTGAGGGAGGAGTGGTGGTGTTCTTTTGTGGAAGGCACATATAAATTTGTTGGATTACATTTAAAGGAAAAAAGGAGTGACTACACAATGTTAATGGTAATTTCTGTATCATATGTCACGTTTCTTGTGTTACTGTGTCACGATTGAGAAGAGTTTCTGCATGGAATTTTTGAAATGCAGATGTTCCTAAGTAAACATTAGGTGAAGTGAGTACAATTCTACGTAGCATGTCATCGAATGTTTCATATTTATTTTCTACTTTGGATGCATATTTCACAATATATTTATGAACGACATGGATTGAGAGAATTTGTTGGAAATCAACATTTTCACTCCAAATAGGCAATAGAAAATATTGTACGGTTATGGGTATTGAGTCGATCATCATTGCAAGCGGGGTTGTATGTCTTTCAGCCATTGGAGTCAATGAATAAGGAAGAATGTGGATGTCATTCCCAAGGTGTTTTATATCGACATTCGAATGGGGAGCATTTTTTTATAACGCATGTGTTTTCAATGCATTTTGTGTGTCTTTCAATGCAATTGATGAGTTCGACATAATCCTTAAAAGGATTGCTTCTAAAAATATCTGACGTCGACAATAAGCAAGGGTCTTCTAAATTTGTTTGAGAAATGGATTGGCTTGAAAGTGTAGAAAGCCGAGGGTTGCAAGCTGATTTGTATTTTTTAAAGAATTGTTTAGCACTATCAATTTCTTCTATTTTATCCCAATTAAGAGTTTCCATATCATGTGAATTTTGTATCCAGAGGAATCCATGAATGTGTGCAAATCCTCTATGTTGTCATTCATACCTGCGAAGGATGTATTTTTGTTAGTAAATTTTGAATTATATGTAGTTTTATGTTTAGAGAATGATGAAAGTAATTTGGTAGAGTGCATACCCGTACCAGTAATATTTTTTCCACAAGTGTTTTTCCAAGATAAATTCATGAAATATTGTGAATTTGTTATACATATATAGCGATGTTAAGTGTGGGTTTGAGATAATGTTATCATTTTTCCATTTGTGTTGTTTTACAACATCAAGAGGTGGAATTCCTAGCATGATTGCATGAAGATCGAGCCATTTTGTATCAGTTGAACTTAAGGTGAAGAAGAATGTTGGGAAACCAAGTTGAGATATCATTTCTTTCAGTTAATTTTTAGGTTTGAGCCAAAAATATCTTGTGTCACGTAGAGAGATACCGAACCACATGACTTGTTCTACCAATTTATCATCCGAAAATTGTTCTAATCGGATGTTCAAATCATGGATCGATGTTGGAAATCCATCTCTAATTTTCTTTTTAACAAAAAGGAGGGTTTCTACTTGGCTGTGATGGTGCATCATGAGATTCTATATGTAGTAGCAAAATCATGGGTGCTTTTCGAATCTGTTATCGTGGTAATGTAAGAGATGAAGTGTGTATTCATGTAACTGCACTGTATTTATTCTTGGTTGATTTTGTAGTGTAGCTCCTATTGGGAATAGGGTGGGGAAAGCCATAGAGAGGAGACCTTCTGTGTTGTATTCATTGATTGGGGATAGGCCTATTGGTGGAAATTCAATTATAGTATCATAATGGTGGTTGTATGCATGTAAATATTGTCGTATTTCTTGGATTTCTATATTTGTATTAGGAATAGTGGGAATGAATGATGATGTATGGTGTGGGTATTGGTTTACAGAATCTTCAGTGGGGAAAAGTGGTGTTTCGAGTGATAGTTGGGTAGTTGTATCTGTGGTATTGGAATGGTGAAGGGAGGAGGAGACATCGGTGCAGAATGTTGGTAAGGATGATAGTGTATTGTCATCAATGCGGGAATTATTATAGTAAGGGTCATTTTCCAATTTGTATTCTAATGCGGCGAGAACACGATATCTACTTGCAATGCAATCATAAGCTTGAAGGTCATTACTTTAACGAGTAACGATCAAAATGTACAAGTCTTCAACATGTTATGGAAACATGCATGTTATTTTTGTAATGTCTTGTGGAAATAAAATTGTGTGGCCATTGTATTTATATTGGCCACCACGTGCATGTGTTACTTGGAGGATAAGGTTAACCCTAGCTAAGCATTTCGTCTATTTGTGAAAGAGTAGCGAGGACGGGTGGTTGAGGAATACGGTCCATGTTGTTTGATAATGAGAAACGATGAACTTTTATTTTAGACATGCATCTGTAGCAACAATACATTTGGTTTGAAATGCTGATATGGATTCTAGGATATGATTCAAGAAAAATGAAGCATGGTGATTCAGGTGCAAGTTTATCAATTTTTGCACGGAATTCATGATGTGCATCATTAGTATGAATGTTTTTTAAAGCATGTGCAATGGAGGGGGGCGGGGGTGAATGAGTTATGGATGAATTTGTTTGAGCATAATTATTGTGAATGTTGTTGAAATCATGTGGAATGGAGGGTGGGGGCGAATGAGCTATGGATGAATTTGTTAGAGTGGTTTGTGGAAGAGGTAGAGGGTTTGAAAATCAGAAAAGAGAATTGTTTTAGGACTGGGAAGTTTTTCATGGAAATTGTGATTTTCCATCATATGTTATGGACAATGAATGTTCACTTTTTTTTTTCTTTTTTCTTTTTTTTTTGGGAATATTTGAAGTATTTTTTAGCATGATAAACCTCACGTCAACGTGCATTTATTCTCTCTTTATTTGTTGCATATTATCTTTGTGCACTTTCACCATTAGAAGTAGTAGAAATTTCCACAACTTAAGGCACCTACAGGAAAGAGAGGGGAATGAAAATTTTATTCGGAGAGAAAAAAACCATGTTATTGTATAAAAGGGGAAATAACAAATTAAATTTTTCAATTTATTTATGTGAATATATTATTAGAACAATGTGTTTGAAAGTATATTTTAGTAATTTGTAGCTATGCAAGAAGATAATAAGATGTGTAACGTGTCGATTAAAATGTGTTTTATAGAATATTTAAGTAATTTACAGACGTACATGAAGATAATTGGATGTGTAATGTGTAAAGTTGCTTGATTTTTTAAAAGAAATAAAGTTAAAGAAATGTGAATTAGCATAAATGAAATTACATATAATCAGAGGTTGTGTTGGAAAACATATCAGAATAAAGAATAAGAGATATTTTTGGAAAGGCATACAAAACAATATGGTCTATAAATGTATTTATAAATTAAAATAATGGAAATTAGAAATAAGGAAAAAGTACTTGTAATGGTAGTTATATATGATATTGAGATTTTATTGATTTCTCAAAGAATGTTGTTGCATTCTATTCAGAATTGCAAGCTCTCTTCTTTTATGATAACACATTTCAAGTGTGGTATGTCTCCAAACATTTTTGCCTTCACTTATAGTGTGAATATGTTATCTGTCCAGAGTGATTTGGAGATGATTTCCTTTATTAGGTTAGGATCTGTGGATAACAAATAGAATTCCTTTGCATTAAATCCAAGAATTGTAGATGTTGTTTCTTCAAAAGAAACTATTGAAACCAACTGACCAATGTGATCATGTATATCGATCTTTAGTAGGTATCTGTAATCACAGTCAGCTACTTCAGTGTTGCATTTGGGGCAATACCATGTGCATGTATTTTTTGGAATAAATTTCTTCATGATTTTTTTCTTCTCAACAATAGACGGACATGATAGTTAGTAAAATTTTTCCATCCATATTTTTGTTATTATGCCTTTGAATTGGTAGAATGAAGGTATCTCTGAAGACTCGATATTGTAAATATCATCAATCGTTATTTTTTTGGGTTGATGGCCAAAAGAAGGTGAATATATTGTTGTCAGTGGTGTAGAAGTTGTAGTGGAACCTTCTTTTTCAAACCATGACTTTAGCATATGGGCATCTTTGATGTCAGGATCTGCAAGAATAATTGATCTTGTTGTAGTACCGACATTTTTTCCATTAAATTTACCAACACGAGCAAACTTGATTGCTATGATGGGATTATTTCATGTAGCACATAAGTACGAAATTTATTTTCGTACTCCATCAAAATTTCCTCCCCAAAATATTGTATCCATGTTATATGCAGACATGTCTTGAAGATTTATTGTTTGTTTAGTAACTTTTGAGCAATATTTTCTATGTATAGTGTATGGATTGGAAATGTTAGTAAAAATACCAGAACATCAACTATCTAGTTGACGTTTGTTGTTCTGATATCATTGATTGATTTTTTATTGAAATTCACTATTGGGTTGGATGTTCTTTCATTGCAAACATTCTCTATGGTAGATGTATCATTTAAAAAAATTTACCACTCATTTTTTAAGTGGTTATATTGTTTATTAGCCATTTTCACATTGCCTTTTGAGATGATGTACATATTTCCAACTTGGATTTTATCAAACAAATACTCGACAACATTGTTGAAACATGTAATGTGTATTTATCCACCTTCGGTATCGAAGAGGTCAAAGAAAAACACTTTACCAGGTCCATATGGATTTTGAAACTATCCAACAAGTGTATTTATTTGAAAATTTCCTTTTATGCACCAGTTGGAATGGTAAGGGTTTATTTATTTGATCGGAATTTGGACTGGTGTGATGGATGTAGTAGGAATGGTAGAAAATGTGCAGTGCCTTTTCAACAAAGGTTGTTAGTTTGATGAGGACGAGGTTTCCTCTTGACAATTGATTGGGATACTCAGACTTTTTGGAATACTAATTAAAGGTGCAGATGTAGCACAAATTTCTAAGTCTAGTAGTGCAATAGACCTACACAGTAATTGATAGGAATAAGAGAAAGCATTCGACTTGAAAGTCATATGAAGGAAATATGTAAATTTTAAATAAGAATTTTGTAAAAAACTTACATTTATGAACCAATGGTTGAAGTAGTCCAACTTTTAACATGTATAATTGAACCTTTTTGAAGAAATTGTGCTTCAATGAGGTCATTGAAATTTATTGGAATCTTAAGGTGATTCATATGTTTTCCATCAAAGATGGCAGTGTGATATCATACTGTTGAACTTTGCATTGACGTAATAGGCTCAAGTTCAATGATTTGTAGAAATGGTTGAATATGAGTTTTCCAAGAGAGCATTGAGAAAATAGCATTCTTAGTAAGTTTTGTTGTCATTTTCTAAAAACAGAGATAAAAGAATAATTGGTATAGAGGAGGAAATTCATAAATGTCGTTATTGGTTTAAAATTGTTTATATGTTGTTTTGCATTTTATTTATAGCTACGATTCCTATAGAACTACATGAAAAGTTAAAGGGAGAAAACACATTCATAGTGTTTCAAATTTAATGAAAATGATAATGTATAAAAACTATGTATTCAGAATTCCTTTAAATTGGTTACCTAACACTAAATGTACCGAAATGGATCATTAATAGGTAAATGTAAGTTAAAAAATAATGATTGTGTGAGTGAATAAAAGAAATGGCTATATGTATAACTAAAGTTTTTTCAAAAATCATGAATTAAGCTATAGTTATTATTTGAAAAGTTAGTTTTTCTAATTGAATGAAAATGATAATACATAAAAATTATGGATTCAGATTGCCGAAATGGTTCATTTGTAGGTAAATATAATTTAAAACTAATGATTGTGTTTAATAAATAAATAGAAAATGGTATAAATGTTGATAGGATTTGAAATATACAAAATTATGAAAGTTAATATTTACCAAAATTTATATAATTTAATAAAAATAAAATTGAATAGAAAAAGTCAATATTTACCAAAATTTATATAATTTAATAAAAATAAAATTGAATAGAAAAAATTAAAATACTATTCAATTTAAAATTTCTCATTCAATTTAAATATATATCTATTAATCTCCCTATATATTTTTTTTCAATTTCAATATACACACTTATCTACCTAAATAAAACACAAAATTTACAATGATGAGATTCTTAATTTTTCTCTATAATGCAACTCATGAACATCTCAAATAAAAACTATTTCATTAATGCCATTGAATAGAGAATTGACCTTGAATATAACTCATGAACATCTAAAATAAAAAATTTCTCATTCAATTTCAATATATAGCTATTAATCTACCTATTTATTTTTTTACAATTTCAATATAGAATCTTATGTACCCAAATACAAGATATAATTTACAATGATGAGATTATTTTTTCTCCCTATTATGCAACTCATGAATACATATATTGGAAAATCTAGTTAGGAGACAACCAAGTCATCTTTTAGTAAATTTGGTTTTAGCCACAACTTGTTGCATAGAGGGAAAAAAAGCTTAATGAAAAGGCATATTAACACCTGAAATATGAAGCTTCCATCTCATTAATCTCCATAATGTGTAAGAGATTTGAATCTCACAATTTAATGTGAGACCTCTATTAGTTTATATTTCTTCTCTATTAAGTAGTTTCCAGGTCAATTTTTATTTTTTAAAATTTGATCAATGCCTCAAGGTGCAAAAGTATTATGGTCTCTATTTTGATTGACCTTCTAAGCATAGTCAAGGGGCGGTAGGATTAGGGGGTGCTATTGGACCCTGATGGACCACTAGATTATCATACTCTTGAAGCTCACATATGGCCTCTAATAATCATGTGGAATCTAATGCTCTACTTTAAGGAGTTAAATTGCACTATCATTACAAATTCGTATACTGTTCATTGTGGGAAATTCCAAAGTTATCATATGGAGTATGCATTATGGTTCATGTCCCTCAAATTTGAAACCAAATGATATATTTGAAGGATCCATCAGATTTTGGATAAAAAATTTGAGTTTCAAGTAAAGCATTGTGCAAACTTAACAACCCAAAGGGAAGCACGAGTGTTGAAAATCAATGATCAGGAAACAAATTTCCTAAATCCTTAATATGTTGACAACTAATATAATTAGCGTGTGCTATATGTTTTCCATCAATATTATGTATTGTTATTCTTGATATATTTCATGAAGGTATTTTATTTCTTAATTCATTAGGATCGTTCTTCACCTCATGGAAGAAGTTATCAAACAATATTTCACAACATAGGGGAAATCATGGATCATATTGTTTGAATGGGTTACAAAGAGGGTTCATGCACTGTAATAATCCTATTTGACGTTTAATCTAGTAGATGACATGGAGCATGATGTAGTAGTTTAGCATGTGGCGGTTATATGGATTGAGGGCGATAAATTTGCTTGGAAGATAATCCTACTAAGAATGAAAATAGCCCTAGGTAGTACTCTATCTTAAGAAAATGGGAAAGTGGGGATTTTGTTGGTTTGAGTTTGATGTCTTGTTATTCAATCTCCTCTCTATGTCATCCATGGTCATCTTCGTTTGTGGTCATTCATGGTCATACTATAGGGTTTTAAATATTGGGCTTCATGATCACACACACATACTATTTTGTTTCCTGCGGATTGGTGGCTTGAAAAAAGGGATAAATCCACCCTCCCTTAGCATGATGTGGTTTAATGGCAGATACTTAGGATTGGCAATAAAAACAGGGCCCTGTAGAAGATTTGATCAACGCAGAAGATTATGTTGAGTGTAGTTTCCATCTAAACTGACCTACATTACTTACTTATAGCTCACCATTCTAACCGGGAGTTTGGTTTTAGAATTCATAGACTCTGTAGTGTAACATAGAAGATGTGATAGCTATAGAAGGTGTCGTTTTATTCTAACATTTTTTAATAACATTGCTAAACTCTTAAATTTTTGTATTTATGATTAGCACTTTTTCTTTTGGTAATACAGAGATTCATCTCAATCAATTCAATATCCCACCCCACCCACATATTTCATATTTTGTGTGCACATGTTATCTTTATGATCACTCACACAAACTATTTTGTTTCTTGTAGATTAGTCACTTGAAAAAAGGGCTAAATACACCTTCCCTTAACATGCTACGATTTAATGGCAATTACTTAGGATTGGCAATAAAAATAGGGCACTCTAGAAGATTAGATCAAAGTAGAAGATTATGTTGAATGTAGTTTCCATCTGAATTAACTTGCGTTACTTACTTATAGCTCATTGTTCTAAGTGGGATTTTGGTTTTAGAATTCGTAGACTCTGTAGTGTAATTTTTGGCTTGTTTATTCACCCTAGATCTGGTAGAGCTAGTGGGCATGTTATGAAATTTTCCGGTATATCCCAGCAGGGTATGTGGAACTACTGAGCTTACTTGTTATCATACGGATCTATAGTTTGGCTATAGTTATATACAGCACTAGGATTGGTGTAAAGCAAGAGGTATATAACTATCTATACTTTATTTAATATGTAATCACTGTGAGCATTTGCTAAGTTAATTCCTATTACAGGATTTAAATAGGTAGGTGTTTTCTCCATATCTAATAGCTCTAGCTACTTTCTCATAAATTTGATCTTTCCTCGACACCGTTTTTGACATTCGGATTGAAAATAGGTTGTATAGTAAATTTTGTTTTTAGCCACAACTTGTTGCATAGATGGGAAGAAACCTATTGGCAGGGTATATTAACACCTGAAATATGAAGCTTCCATCTCCTTAATCTCCATATAATATGGAAGAGATTTGAATCTCACAATTTAATGTGAGACCTATATTAGTTTATCTATTTTCTCTATTCAGCAGTTGGGAGATCCATTTTTATTTTTTAAAAATTGATCAATGGCTCATGGTAAAAAAGTATTATGCTATTTTTTTTTATGGACCTTCTAAGCATAGTCAAGGGGTGGCAGGAGAACGTGGTGCTATTGTAGCCTGATGGACAATTAGATTATCATACTCTTGGAGCTTGCATATGGCCTCTAACAATCACGTGGAATGTGATGTTATTATTTAAGGAGTTCAATTGGACTATATTTACACATTCGTATATTGATCATTGTGGGAAATTCCAAAGTTATCATATGGAATATGCATTATGGTTCCTCCACTTGAGAGTTGAAACCCAACGCTATATTTAAAAAGATCCATCCAAGTTTGGATAGAAATTTTTAGTTTCAAGTAAAGCAACTGTGAAGCAGAATATTATGCTCTTTTGCAGGCATTTAGAATAGAGAAGGCATCAGGTATACTGTCTTTAATTGTGGTATCAAGTATACGATAACCAATCGAGTATACTATCCATTATATGATATATTAATAAGAATCTGGAAGTTATTCAAGTTTTCTTTGTTGGAGTAATTTGTGAATGCGGGTTAGCATGCACGGAGAGCGATCATATTAGATTCCAAAGGAACAACACAAAACACCTTATCATGGGGACTTGGTATCTCGCAGAACAATCAAGAAGAAGATTATTCTCTATTTCAGGGCTTGAGAATAGCTAAGGCATCAGGTATACTATCTTCAATTGTGGCATCGCATATATTGCAATCAGAATGGAGCATAACTAGTGAAGGCACTTATCCTATTGATGTCCCCTACAACCACTTATGGATTATACTTATGTGATGCCATTTAATACAACAAGAAAGGTTTTTGATTCATGTCCCCTAATGCAACAAGTTATTTACAACAATAATTAACAGGTGTTGTAGCACATTATGAAATTTTCTGGTATATCCCAGAATGGTATGTGGAAACTTCTGAGCTTACTTTTCATCATATGGATCTAAAATTTGACTATAGTTATATATGGCACTAAGCTTAGTGTAAAGCAAGGGATCTATCACTATCTCTACTTTAATTTAATCATTATGAAAATTTTCTCCAGAAACTTTATCATAAATTTTATCTTTCCCCAGCACTATTTTTGACATTAGGGATTCAAAATAGGCTAGACAATAATATGTAATCACTATGACCAATAAGCACCTGTATTAGATATGATTTAGGATATCAGAGGAAGGCCATAAAGAAGACAGAAAGAAATAGGGGTTTGGGTGAGCAAGGTATTGATCTAGAGTTTCCACATTATGACTACTACAAATGTGATCACAATTCATATTTTTTTTTATTCATTTACTCTTTGTTGTTTCTATAATTTATGATTTCATCTACATGGAAGATAAGCATGATGCAGAGGGTGCAATATGAGGGCTTGACAATATAGAATTTCAAAGGAAGCCCTTCTTATGTATGCCATGATTCTTACTTTAATCCCACGAATGAAAAGGCGACATAAATTATTAAGATTCAACTTACTTTTAATCTAAACGAGCATTTCACAACATATATTTACATGCAGCTATAAGTTTGAAGATTGAGCTCCAGAGGGAGTACAGTCTCTAGAAAGTAGCAATGTGCTAGTGATTTTTCATTTCCCTTGTTTTAGAATAGGAAAGGAAGGCATCAGTGGTTGATGGAATGGTCAGTGAGTAGAAAGATCAGAGTTCAAGGTAATAGTAAATGGTCTTGAAAATGGATATCAGGAAAGCCTTTGAAGGGTCAAGCCATCAGGAAGATAAATCACATGCATGCTCACAGTATTTGGCAAGGAGTTTCGATCGAGAAAAAAAATCAAGTGCACATTTGGAAGTAGAGGGAAAATAAGAAGAAATTACCGAACATAGACGCATCCTTCAACCTTCCTCTCTGACTTCTCTGACTTCACTGGCAGTACTTAGCCCTCATATTTATACTTCAGCCTCTCTGCCTTCAATGGAACAAACAAACAAAATATAGATAAAATGAACAAAGAACTATGCCTTTAGTGGAACACAAAAATAGAAAAAACAACAGAACATATAGATGAATGAAAGAAACAAACATATTTAAAACAACATCTCTAAAATCCCATACCTAACTAATAACTACCAGAGCCTGCTATTGATTTATGGTTATTCCAACTACCCCTCCTCCTGCAGAAAAAGGATTTACGATGGTTCCAGCTACTCCCCCTTCTACAGCAAAGGTAGATATTAGCCCCGAGAGGACGAGCACTCTTACATTCATTTCTGTTTTAAAAATAATGTTGCATTTTAATGTTTTATTTTTTTAAATATTTTTTATCTATGGCAGAGCATTCTTCAATCGTTTAAAAAAGCATCTGACGGTCAACAATAGTACACAGTGGCATGTAGGGGAGTTTTTTTCAAAAAAGGACACCTTACATCGTGAATATATGGTTTTACAATGGTTGTAATCTAATTATTAGTTTACAAAACATGTAATTTAAGTATTTGTTGTTTTTTATTTTTCATTTAAGTATATGATAAATTTCTTAATAACAATGTAAATTTTTATTATTTAAAATATATGTTTGGATTGATAGTAACTTAGTTATATAAATTAAATGACTAAGAAATCTTGATATGTATTGATTTATAATAAGCATCAAAACATTTAATTTTCAGCTATCCAAACTATTCATCTATCCAAACCATTCAGCTATCCAAACCATTTAGCTAGTTGCATCTATGTGAGAGAGATGTATTTATAGAAGGAGAGGACGAAGTTGTGATCCCTCATATGGTGGAAGGGAGGCCTTATCCTTTTGGAGGTTTTCCCAAATGTAGGAAACAGGAAGCCAAAGAAAGTTTCTCAATGTTATTTAGTCGAACCACCCATGTCGACTCACTCACGAAGTGGTTGGCAATGGAAAATTCGCTTCTATTTTTTAAAAAATTTCCAAAAGCAACTTAGCGCGGGTAGTCCATTGAGATAGAGTGCCAATGGGTGTGGGGCCTGTTGGGCCGCTAATATGTCATTATTATTATCACTTTTTAACACCTATTTCATCTATTTCTACTCTTTTTTATCATGTCGTTTATCATAATTTATCATATAATTCCATTTTATAATTATTTATGCTCTTATGGATAAATACTATTTTAATAAATTGATGATTATTATGCATGATTTTATCAATGATGGTTTATTAATATATTTTGTAACAACACTCACCATTTTAGCCTCTAATATATTTTCCATATTGCAGATTTGATCTCCAGCACATCATTAAATATTCCAACTCAGAAATTCGCTGGAATAAGAAGTGTCAGTTTTGCATTGGACATTCTGGGCAAATGGAGAAGAATTTGGAAAATCTGAAACATGGGTTTTGTCCAGAATGGACCGAATTAACTTTTAAAAAGATCGGTTTGCCAAAATTCGGTCTGTATTAAGATAAACGGAAGGTTCGTTGAAGACGATTTTCCCAAATTCACTGTTGTGGCCATTTTCCAAATTATCTCAACTGCAAATCCAAATTCGACTTGTTCCTGTTGAATGATTGATGGAAATATATTTTATTATTGATCAAGTTGTTGGGAACAATCCAATTTTGTTATGAGGGATCACATTTAATATTTACTTTCTCCTCTTTCTGATTATAAAAGGAGAGCATGTATTATGTACTGCATGGATTCGAAGATTTCCTTTTGTAATTTCATAATTGTTCATCGACTCTTGTTAATTAAAACAGAGTACAACTGTTTGTAAACGCTGTTATACATGATTAATACATTATTTAGTTGTCGTTCCATCACTTGACTCTGGAGTAGCTCAGTGGTGTTTCCTTAGCGACTAAGGGCCTGGCCCTGGTGGATCCATTTGTTGTTTGCATTATTATCTTTCAATTATTGTTGTGTGATAGTTTGCATTTGTTTCCATTACAACTTTCAAGTTTAATAGTTTACTGCTTAATTGCTTCATAATATTGGTGTGTTACATTGGTGAATTGTGTTGCCACTCCTTTCTAATTTAACAAGAATATTAATCCTCGTATTAATTATCTTGTTATGTTTTAACAGAGCTTCGTTGTTTAGCAGTTGCTATTCCATTCCAATTGTTGTTCTGTTACAATTGTTGATTGCTGTTCAATAGACTTTTCTACTCAATTCCATTAGTTAGAGATTGTTGTTTAATTTCATTAGATAGGATTTGTTGTTCAATTTTCTTAGATAAATTTTGTTGTCCATTTCTATCGTTGTTCAATTCGAGATTTTTTGTTCATTTCAATTAATTAGTTTATAGTCTGCAAATAGTTTGGTTTTTCTTTTGAGAACTTGCCTAGTTTACTTTCATTAGCAGCATTAATGGTTTAGTTCAATTTCCATTTTCATTTAGTTGTTTTAATGCAAGATCATCAACTATAAAGGACATATGGTTATTACTACCTTCATTCTCAAATTGATTATCTTGTTTTCATTTGATTTTAATTCCATCAGTTCCTAAAGGAAAGAGTTATCATTACTGCATCCTTGACTGATGTTTGTTGAGTGAATGATTGGATTTCAGAGCATTTAAGTTCATGTCATTGTAGTTAGATTTCTTTTCCAAGCATCTGTTTACTCTTGTATTTACACATTGTACTACATATTGCAAGGAATTACTCTTAGATTGAATTGCAGCCTCAGATAGAGTACACTCTTGAAACAGAAAGTCATTCCTGGATTGATAATTAATGTGAGATAAATAGGAGTTAAAAAGACACTTGTTATACCTCAACATTTTGGCATCGTTGCCGGAGAGAGTGTATGCCACTTAGAAAGAGTGATGCATATTTGATTTTTTTCTGCTAGGGAAGAATTGGGTATTAAAAATGGAAGGTAAGAACCTGCATACTGAGCGAGGAACATACTCATTCATTTTCCCTCTTCACAACAGAATTGAGTGAAATTTAAGGTAGGAATTGAAGTAGGAATTTTAGAGGTAGAATTTTTGAAAAAATCTTATAATTCCACTCGGGTGGTGATGTAAGCACCACCCATTTCACTAACCAATCGATAGGAACATTGGAAGGAGGATCTTTAAAGAAACATATGAAGACTATCTTCTATTATGATAATAAATGGCTCACATTTCAACTTTTGAATTCCCTATCAAAGATCTAGGAGGAGTGACACAAATGCACATAATTCCCCCATAGTCTCTACCAAATTTTCATGGTTTGACAAATGAAGATCCAGATACATTCTTATTTCAGTTTGAAGTATTTTGTAGAGGATATGATTATTGTACTAATGATCAAATGTTGAAAGTGTTTCCTCTTACTCTAAAAGGAGCAGCTCTCTGATGGTTCATGATCCTAGGTGGGAACTACATCAAAACATGGGAGGACATGAAGAACATATTCTTGAAGAAGTACCAAGACTATTGCAAATCCAATGAAGATATTTTCGTTATGATACAAGGGGAAGATGAAAGCTTGGAGGACTATGTGGAGTGATTTCGATACAACCTTCAAAAATCAAAGCATAAGCATTTGGAAAAAAAAGATCTTGAAAAAACTCCTTCTTAAAGGAATAAAAGATGATTTCTTAGAACTCTTAAATATGATAGGAAAAGGTGATGTTTTTTAGTTATCATATGATGATGTTTGTGAATTGTGCATAAGGTATTCTGCATCAACAAGCCATTTTAAACACTCAATAAATTCATGATATGATGGCTATGGTAAATCAAGGAAGTAAGGGATACATTGAAGATTGGTTTCACTCAATTTTTTTGCAGCATCACTCCATGCTTCAAAAATTTTTGGCACCATGTTTTCAAGGGAAGTTGGCTTCTCATATCCTAACTTTTATTAACATGCATTTTTCAAATTTGGGTATGTACATAATTGAAGCCTTATTTCAAAAATGGTTACACTGGAAATACTCTTATATGTAATCATATTCATTTTCCAAATCAGAGTAGGCTAGTGAAAAAATAAAATAAATAAGGAAATAAAATAAACACATTTTTTTTAGTTTATTTTTGTAAACATAGTTATTTTTGTTGCAACACGCTGTAGAAATCAACATCGATGATAAATATTTTAATTTATTTGTGTATTTAGATGAGTTATACTAAAAATAAAAATTCTACAAACACTTATATTCATTTTTATCACCAATATGGAAAAATTTCTTGAATATCATATTTTTTGGCTTGTGGGCTTGATAAAATTTCTGAAAACAGAGTTGGGACAGTCATGTTTTGAGGAACCAAAAGTAAATATTTTTAAAACCTGTTTCTATCCTAAGTATCCCTTGATTTATAATTTCCAACCAAATTTTAATCACTCTATTTGGATTTGAAACGAAAAAGTTAGAACCAAAATATTGACAGGGTATCTAGTAGGCAGCTCAGGAACAGAGTTGGGACAGTCAGTTTTTGGAGGCCTTAATGACTATATTTTCAAAACCTATTTCTATGGTATATTTCTCTATGAATATAGTCTACAACTAAATTTTAATCACTTGATTTTGATATTGTATGAGGAATTTATGACCAAAATACTGACTTCTTATCATAAATCAACACTCTTGAAACTTTGTTTTCTTGGCTGTTCACTAGCGTATTTGACCCATCAATTATTCTTGTATTAAAAATATGTTTCTATTAGAGATAAATAAATTAATCTAATTTCATTTCCAATTTGAATCAGCTTAATCCGTCATCAAACGAATAATTTATACTTGAAATATCAATTGTTGGTCTGAGCTGGAAAATCGAAAATGACTCTATTATGCCGGTTGTTCTAAGAAACTTTAACATACCATTACATGGATTTTTTAAAACATGTTTCTATTGGAGAAATATATCTGAATTCAATTTCATTTGGCTTTGGAATCACTCAAATTGAACGAAAAACAAAGAAATTATGATTAAAACACTGCTGGTTAGTATGATTTGCCATTGCTCTCCCGCAGGTAATAAATTAATTTTGTCCATGGATTTTTTTTATAGAGTAACTACCTGTTAGTTTTTTTTCATAATTCTTGGGTTAGGGGAGCCCTATGACCTCTCTTTCTCCATGATTTAATGTTTTATTGCAGGTAGATACTCATTTTTTGTAGGTCTTAACAGAACAAAAAAGGTCAATTTATGGACGAGCGATTCTTGAAAGAAATTTTAGTGAAACAAGGGCATTTCATCTAGTTCATTACCTAATAGATTCATAACAGAAGAAATGAATAATTGGTTTCCATTTGAAGATTCATGTCACTGCTGCCAAATTTTTTTCAAAAAGATCATTTTTTTCCATTGACAGATTGATAGTCCCTTAGGAAATTACATCATAGTTGTTGTAACTTAATAAAGTGTCGATTCTTTTCTGATTTCTTTTATGTTTTTGTGTCTCAGGTGTCGATCCCTTCAAGTTGTAGTTTCCTCTCCATTGGCAATTGCACAATAAGGACCCCACCATGCAAATTTCAATTGCAGAAGGAAATTCTTCGGCAGCACCAATTCTCTAAAAAATTACTTTTTCTTGAAACCTGTACATAAATTTGTCTTTCTATTTGATTGGATTTGCTTGACAATAGATTTTACATTAGTTTTGTTCTTTCCTCTATTTTTTTTTCCTTTGTTGTTCCCTAAAGCAATTTCTACGTGCATTTTCTTTGCTGTTGGGAACAACACTTTTTTGTGTGCCTTTATTTTTCATGCTTTTCTTCTTAAGGAACAACTGCTGTTCCTTTTAAGGAATAGTAGTTGTCCCTCTCAATGAACAGAAATCTTACATGCTTATATTTGTTTGTTGTTCCTCTTAAGGAAAAGTAGACGTTCCTCTTAAGAAACAATGCGTTTGTATGTTTCTTTTTGTTTTTCCTTTCAAAAGGAACAACATTTCCATTGATTATTTTTGCTATTCCTTTCAAAAGGAACAACACTTTTTCTGCATGTTTTTGTTGTTCCTTTCTGAAGGAACAACAGTTTTTGTTGTTCCTTTTCGAAGGAACAACACTTTATGCTGCTTGTTTTTGTTGTTCCTTTGGAAAGGAATAGAAGTTTTTGTTTCCTATTTTTGCTGTTCCTTTCCAAAGGAACAACATTTTTCCAGCTTGTTTTTGATGTTCCTTTCAAAATGAACATGTCTTTTTGCCGACTGTTTTTTAAGGAACAACATTTCCGCGGATTGTTTTTGATGTTCTTTTGAAAAGGAACAACATTTTTTTTCCGATTGTTTATGTTGTTCATTTCAAAAGGAATAACATTTTCACAGCTTGTTTTTGTTGCTCCTCTTAAGGAACATCAGCTGTTCCATCTAAGGAACATCACTTTTTGAGTGCATTTTTCTTGTTTTAGAACAACATTTTGAGGTTTTTTGTGAATTATTCATGACTCTTTTAAAGGAAAACATACAATTTATGCAAGGACACAAAAATTAGAGGTTACTCGAATCAACAAATCAAGAGAAATTGTAATTTTTAAGAAATTGTTTTGTAGTGATAAGAAAAAGAAAGGACACAACCATTTATATCACTTTGTTGTCTTTATTTTCACTAAAATTAATATGATCCATTATCTTTATCATGTTGGTTCTTCCCTAAATATTCATAACTCTATTTGATTTTTATTTATTGAATAAGAAAAAGGGCATACTTTCTCTATTGAGATGTTCAGACTTCTTCCACCATCTCTACTCTTAAGGAGTGTTGAGCCATCCTCTATACATAAATAGGGAAGTGCTACATGAAAAAATAAAAGAAAAGAAAATCTCTATATGATTACTAACAATTCTATGATATGGAAAATGGAGGATAGGGGGTCTCGTCAAGAGCCAGCCTACCATGATCATAAGGGAGAAGTGAAGTGGCATTCCCATTATGGCCACCACACCAGGGATATGATCCAATGGACAACTCAGAAAAATAAAAAGTCTTTGGAACAGGAGGTCTCATCATGAGCCAACCTGCCCACCTTTCACTCATTCCTGGTGAATGGCATTGTGACTCATCTGGTTCCCAAGCCAGCACAGTGGTCTCCATCATGACATCACACAACACTTCCCTAGGCATAAATAAAGGATAATGGTTCCAAGGGTGAGAAAGCAACTTTGTCAAGGTTATAGGCACCTATGGGCAACAGAGCTCTGCTGATGGTATTGGAGTCATATTTTTCACAAATCAATAGTAATGATAAACCCTTTTCTTATATATTTATCTAACATCAAATGAGCGTATGCTCCTAAACCCTTTGTTCGAAACCTCTTATGCACGAAATTTATTTATAAATCGATCATAATGGTTTATGTGGATAATGACCGCATAAGTACTTTTTTTCACATCAGTTGTCATTTTTCCTTATTTTTGAATCATTACATAAACATTTCCATATCTACTCACAATTTCAAAATATGCATTGATTTCAATAATGCGATAATTTGTTGATCATATCATAAGTATGTATGCCTTTCCATGTTGTAAAATTGTTGTGCAGTATGCTGCTCTTCTATTTTGTTGATTTGCCACAATATTCATAATGCATTTCTATAGAAGTTTTTCTGATTGAACTTTTGGCATACATCTTATCTGTTGCTCTTCAAAACTAACACTGTGGATTCAAGAAAATTTCATGCAGAATCGTGATTTGTTTACAGGAGAACAAATATGGGGGGAAATTCTATTGCAACTAACAGCAAAGGCTCATGCAACTCGCAAACATGCACAATTCTTCAGACATGATGTGCTTGCATGGCTTCCACCTTTTGTATCACTTTCAGTATCCACCTAGCCTACATCAACTTCAAAAAATGCCAATTCCTACATGTCATTCCACATTTTTTTTCGGAGGTAACACTTGAGGTAAAATAGCATAATTTTCTGATTTATTACGAATTTAGGAGAATTTCATGAAAATCCATCGACCATTATTTATCATCATTCATTCCACATCTTTACCACTTCTCATTTTTCAGAGACATCTCATCTTTCAGTTTGGGGGAGTGTTTCTTTCCTTCATTTCTTTCTTATGACCATGTCACTAATATTCCTTATCATCCATTGATATTCTTATTCATTCTCAACACCTCCGTTATTCCATGTTGTTTTACACCAATCATAAATTTTAACAGATTGTAGAAACCACCTCTCTTTGTTTTCCAGCATTGCATGAGGACATGCTAATTGTTCAGTTTGGGGGAGGAATTGCTAAACATGATGGATGTTTTCTACTTTCTTTCTCATTTAAGACATACAATTTCATTTTTATACAGTGCAGAGATTGATTTGCATATATTTTTTAAAACTATAAACTGAATTCTTATGATTTCTGGATAACAAAGAGGTATCATTAAAATACACAAACCTAGATAATTTCACGCTAAATTAGTTCATAAAATTTTGAAAATTATGCACTATCACCTACAACCATTTTGTTTATATCTCATGATCAGTGCATCAAAACGATCTGATTTTTGAGAAAATGGTTAATGAAGTTTGTTATTACTTATATCATATTTTTCTACAACTTCATATACATATAGTTGAATGTCAACTGTAAAAATTGTTACGCTTTCATCAAGATTGCTAAAATTGAATATTCATTATTTGAGGAAAAATTCATTTGTTCCATCCATTTCATGAGTTGGGATGAACAATTTTTTTGCTTAGTTAACACATAGGTTTTGTCTTTGGGTTGCATCAGGACATGCAATATATTCAGTTCTGGGTTGCATAAGCGCATGCAATATATTTAGTTTGGAGGTGTGTTGGGCCGCTAATATGTCATTATTATTATCACTTTCTAACACCTATTTTATTCATTTTTACTCTTCTTTATCATGTTGTTTTTCATAATTTATCATATAATTCCATTTTATAATTATTTATGCTCTTATGGATAAATATTATTTCTTCTCCTTTATTTTTAATAAATTGATGATTATTATGCATGATTTTATCAATGACGGTTTATTAATATATTTTGTAACATCACTCACCATTTTAGCCTCCAAGATATTTTTCAGATTGCAGATTTGATCTCCAGCACATCATTGAATATTCCAACTCAGAAATTCATTGGAATAAGAAGTGTCAGTTTTGCGTTGGACATTTTGGGCAAATGGAGAAGAATCTAGAAAATCAGAAACATGGGTTTTGTCCGACACAGACCGAGTTAACTTTTTTAAAGAGTGGTTTGCCCAAATTAAGTCTGTATTAAGAGAAACGGAAGGTTCTTTGAAGACGATTTTCCCAGATTCACTGTTGTGGCCGTTTTCCAAATTATCTCAGCTGTAAATCCAAATTCGACTTGTTCCTGTTGAATGATTGATGGAAATATATTTTCTTGTTGATCAAGTTGTTGGAAACAATCCAATTTTGCTATGGGGGATCACATTTACTATTTACTTTCTCCTCTTTCTGATTATAAAAGGAGAGCATGTATTATGTATTGCAGGGATTCAGAGATTTCCTTTTGTAATTTCAGAATTGTTCATCGACTCTTTTTAATTAAAATTGAGTACGACTATTTGTAAACGTTGTTATGCATGATTAATACATGATTTAGTTGTCGTTCCATCACTTGACTCCGGAGTAGCTCAGCGGTGTTTCCCTAGCGGCTAAGGGCATGGCCCTGGTGGATCCATCTGTTGTTTGTATTATTATCTTTCAATTATTTTTGTGTTATGGTTTGCATTTTTTTCCATTACAGCTTTGAAGTTTAATATTTTATTGCTTAATATCTTCATAATATTGGTGTGTTACATTGGTGAGTTGCGTTGCTGCTCCTTTCTAATTTAACAAGAATCTTAATACTCGTATTACTTATCTTGTTATGTTTTAACAGAGCTTCATTGTTCAGCAGTTGCTATTCTATTCCAATTTCTATTCCATTTCGATTGCTGATTGTTGTTCAATAGAATTTGCTACTCAATTCCATTTGTTAGAGATTGTTGTTTAATTTCATTAGATAGGATTTGCTGTTCAATTTTCTTAGATAAAGTTTGTTGTCCATTTCTATTGCTGTTCAATTCCAGATTTGTTGTTCATTTCAGTTAATTAGTTTACAGTCTGCAAAGAGTTTGGTTTTTATTTTGAGAACTTGCCTAGTTTACTTTCATTAGCAGCATTAATGATTTAGTTCAATTTCCATTTTCATTCAGTTGTTTTAATGCGATATCATCAACTGTAAAGGACATCTGGTTATTTCTACCTTCATTCTCAGATTGATTATTGTGTTTTCATTTGATTTTAATTCCACCAGTTTCTAAAGGAAAGAGTTATCATTACTGCATCCTTGACTGATGTTTGCTGAGTGAATGATTGGATTTCAAAGCACTTAAGTTCATGTCATTGTAGTTAGATTTATTTTCCAAGCATCTATTTACTCTTGTATTTACACACTATACTACATATTGCAAGGCATTACTCTTAGATTGAATTATAGCCTCAGACAGAGTACACTCTTGAAACAAAAAATTGTTCCTGGATTGATAATTAATGTGAGATAAATAGGAGTTAAAAAGACACCTTTTATACCTCAACAGAACCTAATGTTGATTTCCTTTATCGGTGCGAGGCTATAACTGCCTACTAGCACCAACCCAAAATCATGTGTTTTTGATGGTATGTTCCGGGAACAGTCAATAGAGTAAATGTTCTTCTCATGGAAAGGGATGCAATGATACTTTTTTCAAGGCGTGAAAGTTCATATAAGTCACAAAAATGGTCCTCCAATGTGTGGGATGGGGATTGTATGGACGGTGACAAAATGTTGTATAATATTTTTATATGAATTGTGACTCTGATTATTCTGTGATGAATGCATGTCTCAACCATAATATAGCTTTATAGATAATAACAGGTTAATGGTGCAAATAATGTCCTGGTAATAATATATATCCCTTAATCATTCTAACTATTTTGGATCGTGTCGGTTGAGAATCTCCTTTCTTAAAAGGGAGTAAAAATGCCAAAAAAAATCCAGACTACGACGACATATTTCGTTGGAAACTCAGGCCGAACCTTAGGTCATTATCACATTGAAATTTTCTTCCAACAAGTGTTATTGGTCTAGATTTAATAAATCCTAGTAAATATAGACAATTTGTGACATCTTTGATGTTCATGGTTAACACGTAACCAGAAATATGTTTTGATGTTAATACAATGAGTGAGTTTATGGTTGGGCCTCATGATATACATTGGGTTGTTGCAAAGAATATTTTAAGATATCTTCATCGTACTATAACCCATGGAGTTAGGTACACTTTGAGCATTTGAGAATACATGGATATATTGATGCCTACTAGGCTGGCAGTGTGGTGGATAGAAAAAGCACATATGTGTTTTTCTTCTTCTTAGGGTCTGCTTCAAATTCATGGATGAGATGGAAAGAAAGGTTTGTTTCACTAAGCATCATTAAGGCTGAATATATTGTAGCTAGTATGGCTTGTTATGAAGCCATTTGGTTAAGGAAGCTCTTCTGTGCTATTTAAGCATGTGTTGGATACCACCATCATTTATTGTGATAATCAAAGTGGGATTCACCTTTCAAATAATCCCATGTTCCATGACCGATCCAAACATACTAATATTAGGTACTACTTTATCCGCGATATGGTACAATAGGTAGCAATAAGGCTCCAACATATCAGGACAGATGAACATGTTGGTGAAATCCTCGCAAAGAATTTGGGGAAGGCCAAGTTCTGAGCCTTCCTAGAGATATTTGGAATTTTGGAATGGCCCTCCCATGAGGGTCCCGCTTGAGTTGGAATTTGATCTCTGGGAGCTCCTAGGGACCTAGGGTATTTCTTGGAGCTATATGAGGATAAGGTGAGTGGTTCACATTCCCCTGAGTACATACCCCAACATGTGAGCATATGTTGAGAAGTTCACATTGCCCTATAGAGTATGTTATATGAGTACATGGTGAGTGGCTCACCTTCCCTTCTGGATAACCTAACATACATACTACCCTTATAGTCTAGGACACTTGGGTAGTCCCTTTCATTTGGCCAATGAGTTGGGAAAAGTTGTTATGGTTAATTAGTACTGACGATGGATGCATTAGGTACTAATGTATTCCCTATGACTAGTCTTATAGGTAAATTTGGGCATCATCCCTATGAACAATATGAATAGGGTATATCATCCCCTAATTTAGTTGCTACATGCCTTAGAGAAGTCATTCCACTGATGGCTTTAATTCATGAGAGCTTCAATGTTTGAAGTATAGTTAAAATGACCCATTGAATCATCAATGCTCCTCTGGATATGCCTAAGTGCATTGCAAATCACTTACCCCCATGCAAGGGTGCTTTGCAAAACACTTCCCAACACTTAAGGGTGCGTTGGTCTCATGGTAGAGAAATCATTATTGTTCAGAGAATATCCACATGTCCAGTGCCTTCTAAAAAAGCTCATTGGTTCCATACTTCAAATACATGCATTCATCTGTCACCATTGAACCTAGAAACATGTCTCTCTATTATTAGAAAGCCATTCAATATCATTTATTGGGAAAATACCTACAATTTCCCTATAAATTGAGCACTCATATAAGTGCAATGGAGGAATAAATTTATCTAGTGTTATGTTGTTGGATTCTCAATTATTGAGAGCTAAAGTACTATTTTCTTGCTAAGATGTTTCTTGGTGTGATGAGGACGGAATGAAGTTGGAGCGGGTTGACAACAAATCAATCCACTAGTTGTAATCTACTCCTCCTACTACTACAATAAAGATATTTGTTCTTTATCTCATATATCCACTTATATATTGTGAATGTATTCTCAAATTTAATTGGCTCAATTTGGTTAAGGTAGATAGAATGTATATATGTATGTCGTTTTTTCTCTTATGTATTTGATTGTAGGTATTGATCAAGTAGGTTTTAGGTAGATCAAGAGTGAGGTGAATGACATTAGAATAGTAATGAGAGCGAAGGATCCCAAGTAGGTCTTTATCACTTCTATCTTTTTGTCTATTTTAGAGAAAAGAAAAATTACATTTCTTCTACTGTTTTCAATGAAGAAACACTGCACCCATAGAAGATTAACTTATCCGTAGATTAGAATTCCTCATAAAAAATTGGTGACGCCGCTGGGGACAAATCCATAATTCATAGTGTTTCTGTCTTTTTTAACCATCATTAGTAGACTTTACTTCATCTACTCAGTCACCTGAATGAATTTTTGCAAAAGAAAGTGTGTCTAGCTGCTTGTCATTCAATCCTAGCTGCACCTAATGCACTGTTGGTCAGTGTACAGTGCTCTGCATAACAATGTCTAATATTAATAGGTGCTCTGCAACGCACTGGCTGCCTTTAATGGGTATGTTTCCATCTCAGCCATCCAAATTCTATCCTAATTTGTCTTTGCATTTACTTTCTGCTAGTTTATTGTTCTATTCTCAGATGTATGATTGCTCTTAGAGACTAGTAATAATTGCCAGTTCTTCCTCCTATGGATGTTTGTTTGTTCAATGTTTCATTATCTGTTTTCTTTATCATTTTCAAATTAAATCGAAAGTTGTAAATTTTGCATTAGATCAATTTTCTGTTTTCAAAATGAAAATTGTCGTTTCAGTCTTCATTTCCTAAGAGAAAATTGTTGTTTTAGTCCTCATTTCTCAAAAAGAAAACATTTTTTGATTTATTTGTGCATTTAGTTTCTTTTTACTCATTCATATTAAAGGAAACTGAAAAGAAAAACATGCATGTGCATTTAGAGATTGTTATTGTTGCATAGGAATAGATTAGGGGAATCTGCATTTAGTTTGTGCTCTTTGATCTATGCTCAAAAATTTGATTACTCTATCCCTTTAGTGGCTAAGGTTTTCATTGAAAAAATGAATTGAACATATTTCTTCTCATTTAGTTTGCATTTTAGGTATTTCCTGTTACATCACGCGGTGAACCTGAAAGATAAATTGTTAAGCAATATCAACATAAAATTCACCTCAATCAACCTAAGAAAGTATTGTAACATTAACGATAACACTTAGAAAGTCTAGGCTAGAGACATGCTCCAATGTCGTTAAACATAGCAGCTATCGTTAACTTGTTTTTGATACATTCCGAGTGTGAAATCCCACTCCATGTATGTAATTATATCAGACTCGTCCAAGTACCTTTAGGTATATAGGGCGGTGTTCTAGTACGAAAAGTATAAGGGGTTTCTCTCACTGTTTGGTTTCACATTAGACAATTCTAACATGGACTTGGGACTCCAAGTACCTTTAGGCATACTTTGGAGGACAAATTTAGGTTGCTTACCATCCATAGGTAACTGAGTCAACCAACTTGTAACTTGTGATACACCAAACACAACATTCGGGGAGATTGCCTGCCCATACTTCTTGGTTCGCCAAGAGGTATTCTACAGTTCACAATTACTTGGTAATCCTTTTGCCTAGTATCACCCTTTTATTTGTTTATTTGTTTTTGTAATAAAATAATTCAGTCATCGTGGAAGAAGAACAACTCTTTCCTCGTCGTTTGTGTAGAATAGCGCTTAAACCACCTTTACCATTGGAAGCCATTTTTGGTCAGTGAAGGCGACCCCGTTCTATCGAATCCAGTACCATTAGTACCTCTTGTTATCATTGGAAAATTGGAAAAGAAGATATGACATTAATAAATGTCAAGCAGAAGGATTTACAAGGCTGGGGCACATTAGAGAATCTGAAATTTTTTAAAAATATCTAAGGTATAGAGGAAAAATCAAATTGTGCACTAAAGAGACTAGTAGAATGTGCCTTTGCATGAATTTTTCTTCGATAGGCACACCTTTGCGTGGCTTTCGCTCAAAAATCCACGCATACCTGAGAGTGGTGGAAGTCACTTTCTGGGACCACAAGGCACTCTCTAGGAAAGTGATCCCACAGTTGAGGTCGCCCAAGGATAGTCGCCTAAGCCTCCTTGGGACCTCAAGGGAGCACACAAAGGAATCAAGTGGCACATAATGGAATCAACCCCCTCTCTTGGGTCACCATCCATCAATGTACAAAGAGAGGGAAGGAGAGTTTGAATTCATCTATAAAAGACAACCAAGAGATGAACAAATGGAGAGAACATTTTTATGCTGGCCAAAATTGCTTTGAAGAAATCTAGTAGTGTGTAATTCTGAGCGGAAGTAGAGAGGGGATTTGGTTGTTGGCCATCCAAAAAATTTAATCCTTTGGAATAGAGACAAAGACCTTGCACCAAGCAGCTAAAAGGTAAAAGCTTCCTTGCATTGGGTCTTAGAACACCATAGTTCTAAGGGCCCCTTGGCAAGTGTGTAAATGTACTATCTTTCTTTCTTAATAGCAAAAAATAAGAGTGGAAATCGATGCCACCGTTAGTATTATTTTTTTGTTTGACTCTTTATTAGCTTTCGTGTTTATGTTTAGTTTAGTCTTATTTCTCTCCACATATGCATACAATATCATTGTCTGGTGTGTTTAATGTTTTATAGCATGTTCACTAACTTGCTACCTCTTTTGTTTATATTCCTGTGACCAAAGCTTAAGAGGCAGTGACCACTTCTCTTAAGAAAGTGTGGATTGGTACACTTGTTAACCAAAACCACCATAACAGGATTGGTGGCTCCACTAACTTTACTTTTTCTAGTTAATGTGGTTGCGCCTATTGCAGGGACCTTTTCTCTTCTCTGGAGTGTTGTTTGGACAACTCCTCTTCTCTTCTTCTCTGTAAGTTCACCCTCTATGAGAGGCCGAAATTCAAAAGATCTGAAAAAATTGTTGCAAGAAATTTGCACACATTTCACACAGAAAGATGCACTCGATTGCACAAGCTCAACACTAACCTGCGTGATAAATTTCGCGCTTGTCTGAGACATTTGCACATGGAAACCAGAGCCAAAAAATTCATGTTATTTTGCTTCATTTCCTATTTGTAAAGTGACTAGAATCCCATAGAAAAACTACCTGAACTGTGTGAGGTGTCACATGACTATTTAAAACTCACTGTTGGCTGCATTTGGTAGTGCTAGGTGCTAGTTTTAAAATTTGAAAGTTTATTTTCACAAAAAAAAGACCACATAGTTTAATTAAGGGGGAATTTACTTGGAATATGAAATAACTTATTTTTGTGAACATAGACACCAACAACACATAGATAATTAGTTGGATTAAGTGGCCCTAATCCACACATGCTTAGCTAGTTTTTCATTTTTCCTAGTTTAAAGTCATTAATTTTAGTTTAATTTTTTTGGAACTAGGAGTTGGGACCAGGATTTAATTATCCTAAGAGAGAAAGTAATATTTGCTGCCTTTGCACCTTTTTGTGACCCTAGGAAAGCATATGAAATCTCTCTTCTAATAATTTTCCATCTCCCTTTAGTTGATCACTTAGATTAACCAGGAAACATTGTAAGCAACCCATATCTAGACATGATTTTCTTATAGCAAGGAAAAACCAAACATAGATTAAATAGGGGATGTGTAAAGGATCACTTCATATCTGCATGTTAAGATTGTGTGATTGTCCACTTCTTTCTCACACACTTCCACACCTTAAGTGAAGTAAAGGCACCTTAAAACTAACCTAACTAAACTCATTAACTCTCCCCATGGGGGCCACAAGAGAAATTATAGTTTAGGTTAGGACCAAGGGGGTAGGCAACCAATAAGCCACCTTGGCCAGTTTACATATTGAAACATAGAAGTTGAATTTTTAGGGAACTTTAAAATCCATATATCTGCCCACAGAAAAGAAAATCTGAGCACCACAACGACACGATTTAGAGGGGGTTAAGCTTAGGCCCAGTGCGTGCGGTATTATTTGGGGCTCCCTGACCCGTCTAATACTTGGTACCGGTAGTTGATTTACCAAGAAGCTCAAGACTCAAACGCTCACGTGGGACAATGGTACTTAGTGGCCAAATCTAGGGCATCATTCCCTATAGGTGATGGTGAAGGCATCACTATATCCTCTACCCATTACCTTGGTTGATTCTTCGGCTACTGGAAGGCGTCACTAGTTCCTTCAGGACGTTAGCCCCAGCACCCATTGGAAGATATCTTCGTAAGGCCTAGTTACTATTGAGAGTGTGAGGACATCATTAAGGAAATTTTGAGGTATAAAATGGGTCTCCTGTGGAAATTATAAAATAATAGTGGAAATAATAAAATAATATTTCACTACATCATCAAATTTTAGAGGGAAAAAAGAAAAAACTGCTTTTTCAACTCGTATTTTCTACTTATCTCCCAAATTTTTTACTCAAATTTTGAGTGGGAATACTCGTTGGATGACAAATTCAATTCCTCATCCAAGGAATACCCATGTTGCATACTTTCGATGAACCCTAATACACGAAGAATGAGAAATACATGAAAAACGTGATTACAATCATGTTTCTTCACATATTTCTCATTTTTTATGTACGAGGGTCCATTGAAAGTATGCAACATGGGTACTCCTTGGATGAGGAATTAAATTTTTCATCCAACGAGTACTCCCTCTCAAAATTTGAGTAAACAATTTGGGAGATAAGTTGAAAATACGAGTTGAAAATGTAGTTTTATTATTTTATTAATTTTTAATATTTTTACCCTTTTACATAAAAAATGGTGAATCATCCCATATGGTTGACATTGTCATATTGAATCCTATTGGTTCTTATCAAGTCTATTTTGGTTGTACATTTTTCTTTGGAGGCCCATTTTAGACCTCAAAATTCCCCTAATGTTTAGGTCTCTAGGATTTTGAGTATCACATGCAAAAACAACCAAAAACATTTTTTTGTATTGTTTGATCACATAGAGATAATTTAAAGGGATATTAACTTTTATTTTTCACTTTGTTTTATGTATGTGGTCACCATTTTTTCTTTGGTACTTCACCTATCATTGAGCTGAATATTTATTCCAAAACCATATCTAGTCAACAGCATAACGGGCCCAACGGGACCTCGTCAGTCTAGACATGGTTTGGACCTCCCCCCATTACCGGGAGGAGTTCAGGCCTTCCTCCATTTAGCTTTCAATGACAAAACACTGGCACCCTTATCAGTTGATCCTTTATTGGGGAATCTTTAGTTGGGAACCCTCGACGGTCGCCCACGACCACACCAGTGGACACGTCTGTAGGGTCACCACATACCACTTCTCCCACAACCTCTAGGGGGGAAGAGGAGCACTACCCATTCAGGAAGCCAAGTGAACACATAGCTGGTTACGTCACAGAAAAACCCCATATCTAACCAGAACACTGTGTCTTCACAGTGTGCAATGGCTCTCAACTCACAGTCACCGTTCTTAACATTGTTTAACATGACTGATCTAACCAAGTAAATGAATGAACCTATTGCACACAACCCAACATGGCCCTCCATGCCCATGAAGCTCCCTTCAAAAATTCCAAAGTTCGAAGGGAAGTAAGAGGAAGACCTAGGAAATCATATAATGACTTTCCACCTATGGTGTTCGTTGAACAACATCATTGACGATACTATTTGGCAGAGCTATTTCAGTGCACCCTAACTGGACCAGCTGCAAAATGGTATGTGGAGCAACCATATGCTACACATGGAACTTTTATTTCCCTCACTACTGCGTTCCTTACCTATTTTTAGTTACCCATCCACCACGATTCTAGGATGGAATTATTGACCCATTTTAGGTGGATACTCGTCATCCATATCTCAAACCATCTCCACGAATGGTGGAGACGTCGTAGTTCGTACAAATCCAAAATCAACAATCGAGTTCTGTTGGACCTGTTCCTGAAAACTATCACTGCAGAGATTTTAAAAGACATAGCAACTCAAAAACCTACGTCCCAATAGGATGCCATCAGTAAATCCGAATAGCTCGAGTTGATTTACACACAGTCATGATATATTTACAATATCCTACATAACGCCCCACACCTACAAACTTACAAAGAATTTCCTGGCATGGCGAACTCTGAAAATGGTTTGATAGGGTCACTAACCCAAAATAACCTAAGCAGTAGTGTTCAGTTCCCCAGTTATGGATATGATTCTAACCAAAACATTCCGCAGCCTGGCGACTAGAGTCATCATGCACCTTTGCAAAACATGACCAATAGGGCAGAATCATACCACCATCAACAAGGAGGACCATATCCTCCGGCTTAGGGGACCTAGTACGCATCTATAAATGCTGACGAAAGAGCTCCCCCCCAACAACCATTCACAAACCAAGGAAAAGGACCACAATATTCCCAGTCCCCAACACAAAACCCACCCATGCATAATAATGCGTAGATAAAATTTGTGCAACCTTCCCAGCACAACTGTCTCGACCATATAATCAGGAGAATCCTAGATATCATCCTAACATGGAAAGGAAAAAAGAAAAAAAAAAACCAAAGGGAAATCTTGGATAGGGGGGCAATAACCAACAACGGCCTCCGCGATCTTAGGCTGGAGGCAAATCCAACAAAAATCAAAACCTAGAGCCAAACAAATCCGAAGCGAAGAAAAGAGGTAGAATCTCCGGACCAACCACTCTTGTGAAATCTGTGGTGATTATGACCATTACAGTCACCACTGTCCCGATCTCCCTGAGATGAAGAAGCTTCAAGGTAACCGTGGACAAGGGGGCCTCACAATAGACAACCGTCATGCAAGAGCCTTTCCCCCATCAAGGGACAGTTAGCACACAGCAACAACAAACATATCTCGACGATTCCGGAAAAAACAACCATGAAATCTACATGACTAGTGAAGAAATTTTCTTTTAGCCACTAAACTGAAATTACGATGCCCCACCAGACACCAATTTTCCAGGGGCTAGCACGAGTGCACTAACAACACCATTGACCATATCAAAGCTACCTATTGAAACTTTCCCAAATATGGCTAAGGGACCAACTAGGCAAGCAGGAAACCATTCCAAAGCAGCCCATAAATATAACATTGTTGATGATTCAGCCCAATATTTCACTACCATGTCAGCTTTGGAGGTGTTAAAATCATACCCAAAGCAAAGGAAAGCCTTACTTTCGTTGTTAGGCATCATCGACCGTCCTGATTCGCGCCTAATGGCTTTAGATCTAGATAAATCCACCCCTAGGCTTCCTTCATTGGTCTCCTTCTAGATACTAGTGTCAGCTCAAAACATCACCATTCCCTGATGTATGATTGACGAGGGTGCATCCAAATGCATCATGTCAAAGAATTTCTGGCAGAAGTTAGGGTCTCCCGAGCTAAAGCCATCAGACATCACACTCAGAGCATACGACAGGTGCCCATCACCTCCCGTTAGTCTCTACCAAAATGTCTCGGTATGCTTTGACATTGAAGTCTTAAATGCTCAACTGGATTACAATATACTTCTTGTCTAGAGTTATATGTATGCCATGTTAGCCATAAATTCCTCCATCTTCCAAACTATGATGTTCCCCCATGAGGATCTTATCATTACTGTCAACCAATTGACATACCATGACAAGTGATCCCTAACAAAAAATGATGTTTTCCTACCCTATGTAGACACATCTCCTGAGACACTTACACAGTACCAAGAATATGGCCCTGGCTAGTTCAAACCATTTCCCATCCTTGGTTCATTCCTAGGAGATCCCCCTATTATACCAGAATCATCATTTAATGTCACAGAGGCTCCTGTGTGCATGATGTCCACGTTAAGCACTGAAGCAAGCTAAGAGATGGAGGCGAGCAACAATGACACCGATTCCTCGGCCACAACAGCCTCTCTAGCCTATGCCACCTCCCAAACTCCTTTCCTCTATCCCTCAACTAGTTTTGTGTCACAACAAGTATTGGCCACTGTGGTGTTCCAAAACTTATAATTTTCAATTCCATTTTCGTACCTCATCCCACCTACCACGACAGGAGCCACACACATCACCTCCACAGGGTTAATCCCCCTAAGTCCTAAGGAAGCCCCATCTATAAAGGAGACTATCGTAAACAACCCTTTGAAGGAAATTACCATCACAAAAATGATGGTTACAACCAAAAACACCAATAAAAGAGGGAATAAGGTAGAGAATCCCACTATGCAATGAGAATTACAACTTTGCACCATATGAGACATAGTAGGCCACCCTACGCACATCTGACCAGAGCTAGATGAGTTAAAACTGCTCCTTAGCTCTGTGGTAAATATCGTGGAAACAAATTCCAGTAAAAAGGAACTAGCCATAAAAAATGAAGGCAAGACATTGCGTACCAATCACGCATGCGCTATCTGTGGCCATTATGGGCACTAAACCCATCATTGCTCAGAAATTTCGCAATACAGGGATGCCTTACATACCATCGAGGAATCCTATCAAGAGGCAACTCGAGATGAACCTCGCATCATTTTATACCTACAGGAGGCATGACAGTCACTTGAAAGACTCACAGCAATTCCTCCTCCCCCTATCGAGTGTTGTGCACTCTATAACGAACACGATCATTTCTTCATTAAGTATCCAACCCTAAAAAAATTTCAACGATGGTACCTAGTCCATGTAGTATACTGCACTGACCTTCTAGCCACCCAGTATTCATGTCAAATATGCAGTGGCAATCACCCATTGTGGAATTGTCACTATATCCCTAGATTTCGTGCGGTGCTAACTACTTTACGCACAACCATAGTTCGCCTATCCCTAGAAGACGACTATGACATGAAATCAATGGATAGCTCGATGACTCAAGAGGATGAGAAGAGTAGATCCATCCTCTTCCTATCAACTAAAAAGCGGCCAGTCGAGGAACCCTTACTCACCCCCAACTGCCCTCCATGGATAATACCAACATGTGCATTATGTAACACACACAATAATGCAGTCACCACTTGCTCTGACTTAGAAGAACTACGCTAGTGGTACTCAGTCACGTCACCAAACGAACAGGACGAGAACCCCCATGTTAGGATTTTTTCCCTAATGTGTGGGGGAAATCACCATGAGCAGCATTGTACCTATATCCCATAAGTACGCCCTTTAATTGATGTGATACATCTATTAGAGACGAAAAATCCTGATCTCATCAATACAGAAACCAATAACCACGATGGAAGGAAGATCGCCCACAGGCAGTCTACTCCATACCCATTCCGACATATTGGGAAAGTTAGGAAGGTGCGCCAACCAAGCACGACGCATGTTTCACCTAGGATAACATGTAGAATTTGAAAAAAATTTGGCCACCAAGTCAATCATTGCAAAGAACTGAAGCACCTGGAAAAAGTGTTTCGCATAGTCTCTTTCCTCCTGTTAATCATCCATAATTTTTACTATCTGTAGATGACTATAGATTGGTTGTAGATTTCTAAAAACAATATTCCTCAATATTGTGAGTTTTAGAAATTTCACTACCTTCATTATCCTTAGAACAATTTTTTTCACTATTCTACTATTTTGTCATTCCATGCTCAACCTACCACTTCTAAAAGACCCCTCATGGGCTTATGCCACTCATCTGCATCCTATTTTCCCACTTATAACCTCATCACGCTCTTTTTTCCTTGCCCATAACTCCATTTTCCATCTATGGTTTCCTACAATCCTAACTCATGCCCATGATCCCCAAGTTCCTCAAGCATTGATGGTCTCTAAACTATCTTTATAGAATCTTTAGATAAATCAAGTACATTGGATTTTGGAACTTCAATACACCACTTTCTCAATACTATGTTTTTACACTTGAATATTCCAAACCAATTTTCAGTCAAAGAGAGGTCAAAGAATCTCCACTAGGTCAATTAGGGTTTCATGTATTTCAAGCTCATCATCTCCAAAAGGACTACCATTCAGATTCAAAGTCTACACATAAGGTAATGGAATATCTTGACACTTTTGTAGAATTAATAAGAGGCCAACTAGCAAAACAAATTGATAAGGTAAGAGGTCTACTAATCAATGATGACATCTTGCGACAAGGGAGATAGGAAAACTAGGGTTTTTTAGGGAAATTTTCTTGGTTTCATGACTTCCATGGTTAAATCATCAACAAGGCTTGTATCCTCATGCTTTTACACCTTTCCCTATCCTTAATATACCTTCATAAACACTTCCCATCACTCCTATCCCTCAAACTCATCATTTTTCTACAAAACCTAGTCTATTGCCACAATTTGACATGTTTTTAGACTAGGCTTGTGTTTTTCCCTTTTGGACCCCTTCCCCTCACTCAATTATTGAAATTAAACTTTCCCCTACTCTCTACCATCTATCCATATCCACCAAAATTTCCCCAAGAATTTAGACAACCTTAAACCCTTCATTCCCCTCCCTCTATAAGACAATTCTAAATCCCCTACACTAAACCCTAATTTACTCTTCCAACTAAGCTAGGGTTTCTTATGGAAAAGAGGCATAGGAGAATAGGATCCACATGATAGGTCATATCAGCAAGCATAAAACCATACCAACTCATAAACATCAAGCCTCCATCATTTTCCAAGAATTCATTCCAAGAGTTGAGTCCTTTGTCACTCCTAAGGCCAGTTTTTCTTCAAACTATGTTTCTGACCAAACAGAGATTAATTTGACAAACGTGAGAGAGGTTTTTTTCCATCATAGATCGAAGAAGAAAAAATTCCTTCAAATTTTACACCAGTATCATGGTTTGGGAGCAATGTCAAAAATACAAATGTCACTAGAGAATTGCTGCACTTCTGGAGTGACCTTGGGAAAATCAGGTTTTCTCATAGCTGGAGTGTCCAAATGACTTTATTGATGGGTCAAAAGACAACTCGACTGGAATATATTTCCAATGAGCTATCATGAGCTCAATTTTGAGTTGAGCAATCCATCCAAAAGTCGTATGTACCAGCACTCTGCATTTCTACACCATCATTCGGCACTTTTTGAAAAGTCTTGGGAGAATCAACTTTTGACAGGGAAAATCAACACCAATTAGAGAAAAAAGGTATATTTCGAAATCAGAATGGAAGATATTTCCAATGAGATATCCTGAGCTCAATTTGAAGTTAAGGAAGGCCTCCAAACGTTGTTTACACTAGCACTCTGCATTTCTGCACCATCATTCAACACTTTTTGACAAGTCTTGGGAGAATCAATGTTTGACAAGAAAAAAAAACTCCAATCAGGGAAATATTGGTATATTTTGAAGGTAGCTAGGATAATATTTCCAAAAAGCTATCATGGGCCTAGTTTGGACATCGGGAAGGCCTCCAAATTCCCTTTGCAAAAGGCACTATGCATATGGAAATTTTTACAAATTTTAGTTTTTTGCTAAGGCCTATTAGCCCAGTGCCACTGGCACTACGCTTTTCCCTCAGGCATCCTCAGAGGGAAAAATATAAATTTTTGGATTCCTCATGGCTAGCATACTATGCTCACCAAATTTCAGAGAAATTGGAGCATTTTTGGCCGCTCAAAAGGTCAAAAACACCTCATTTTTCACCATTCTGCCTCCTTTTCAGGCCTGGCGTTGCACTTAGATCAGTCTTGGGGATTTGAATTTCTGAATAGGTTTCATGTGCTCAATCAAAAAACAAAATACATATCTGGAAAGAAGACTCATCAAGCTTTCCAAAAAGCCATCACGGAGCAAAAACCGACATCGGGAAGGCCCCCAAAACTTGGCTGCAACAGGACCTGTTTTCTGCCTAAGGTGGCACTGTGCTTATAGACAACACTAAATCATAATTCATTAAATTTTGAAGTATTCTATTACAAGGCTTTCAAAAACATTAATTATTTTTTAAATCACCATATTAACTTAATTTAAGATAAAAATTAATTTTAGGAATGTCAAACCAATTAGAGACCATGAATAGGTGAAACATGGGATTGTTAGGTAGAATAGTATCAATGCACAATATGGGTGTGAAAGAAAACTCTTAGAAACAATTTATTTAAGGTAAATTATATTAGTATTTCTAACATCCAAGAAAGATATTATATTTATGGATAATATACTAGAGTCATCGATGTTTGATTTTTGTGTTAGATGACTCTAACCCCTTTTCCCACAACCTGTGAGAGAGTTGTTGATTGAATAATGGTGATGTGAGGATCTTAGTGTAAGTGGAAAGGAGGTTCCTCCCTTGCATTTACTTGAAACAATTCTACTAGAAACTTAGTAAAAATAAAAGTTGTGCTAAATTTTATACCCCTTCATGCCTTTAAGTAACACTAATGACGAGGTGACAATTATTCTTTATAGCATCCATGCATCCACTATAAAAGCTAGGCACTATTGATCTAGGTATTTCAAGAAGGTTGGGTATCATTGATCTATCTCCACTCAAAGCTAGGTACATCGAATGATAGTTCTTAAACGGGTATTCGATTCATTCCATTATGGTGGACACTGTCACAAATTGAAGCAAACAAGATATAGTGGTTGTTGAGAACCAATATACTTTGAAAAGTAAGTAGTGGAAGCAAGGGTTTTCAAAAAATAGTACACTTGATGGCAGTCTAGATATTTATATCTCCTTTTCAACATTGTCAAAAACTAATAATGGTCCTAATGTAATATTTCGAACCTATTGTACGAAAAACCATGATTGACCATTACTTTCACCAAGTGGAGAAAATGATAAGAATTATTAATGGGGAATAAATAAATGTGAAACACAACTTATGGATTTTAGCTTGAAATTTATATAAGTCCTCATGCTCTTTAATTATTAAATACTTAATGTAATTACTAATAAATTGTCATTAAAATATTAATTTTGAATATTAAATATGTATTAAAATTCATTTATCTATTACACATGATTTTCTATGTGGTGTAAATAAACCACTTAAAACCCATTATCAATCAATTCTAATTAGTTTTGTAAAAGATGTATATTTACTTACATTAAGAGATTTATTTCAAATATATATTACATTCATAAACTTGTATCAACACATATAACTAAATGGAATACAATAAATAGCTTCAGGCCTTGTTAGCTTCTATGAGATTATTTTAATTACAAATAGTTTATTCAATAATTGAAATTTACAAAATGTTAATCTTGACGGGAAAATCATGTCATATGGTGGAAAAAGGTTTAAATATGTTCATTTGTGATGGAACTCTTGAATGAGCCTCAATAGTCTACTTAATGCTCATTATTAATTAATTAATCCATGTTTCAATAGAAATTTTTTTTTTTTACATAGAGTTTTCTTTTAGAAATAATACTGTCACATTTATACACTCATATTAAACCACATGATAGGTAAATAAAAATCAATCAATTGTTTCTTGACTTATTGACTTATCTAGCATGATTGTATATAAAATTAATTGATTTAAAACTGCATAGTTAGAAAAAATTATCGATTGAAAATAGAATACACCACTTAGAACTCATCATCGATTGTTTTTAAATTATTATCTTTTCTAAAAAATGTATCGTTAATTACATTAAGAGTTTTATTTCAAAAATACAATACATTTATAACCTTGTATCATATAACTAAATATAATTTAGTATGTCATGTTTTATGCCTAGTTGGTTTTTATTATTTCAATTAGAAATGATTTATTTACGAATTGAAATTTACAAAATGTTAATAGGGATGGGAGAATCAAATGGTGTATGTTGTAAAAATTTGAAATACATTTATTTATGATCTATATCTTAAGAGAACTTGAGGTAATATTCATTATCAATTAATTATTTCATGTTTTTCTAGGAAAAAAAATTCATTTTACATGGATTTTTATTTCAGAAAAACAATCTCGCATTTATACAATTATATTAAAATTCATGATAAGAAAATAAAAGTCGATAAATGGCTTTATATTAGACCAATGATAACTTATTCTCCATTACTTCTAATTTGTTTTATAAAAATTATATATTTATTTACATTAGGAGCTACATTTCAAAAATACATCACATTTATAAACTTCCATTAATGCATATAACCAAATAGAATACAATAAATAGCTTCCAGTCATGGTGGATTCTATGAGATTGTTTACATTACAAGTAAATTATTTAAGAATTCAAAATGAAAAAATGTTAAATGAATGGGAAAATAAATGTCGTATGCTGCAAAAAGTTTAAATACAACCATTTATGATATATATCTTTAATTAATCTAGATGGCCCACTTAACACGTTTTTAATTAATTTTTCCATGTTTTATTAAGAACAACATTTTTTTTACATGGAGTTTTATTTCAAAAAAATACAATATGAAATTAATACTCAGATCAAACTACATGGTAGACAAATAAAGGTCAAAAAGTTGATTCATTATTAACTTATATGGGATAAGATAATAGTTGATTTAAAAAGTAAATAAATAAATTATGGATTAAAAATTGAATTCCTTACAATTTAAGGACTTTGAAGTATTCACCTATGACCCATCCCCCATTAGCTCAAATAGTCCACTTAATACTTATTATCAAGAAATTATTAGATTTATTTTTGGAAAAAATGTCTTATAGTATATGGTTATTATATATGACATTTATACACTCATATTAATGGATATAACTAAGTAAAAACAATAATATATTTATGGCTCATATGATATGATTTTAGTTATTTAAAATACAAATTTACAAAAAAAAAAACGAAAATTCTTCAAATAAAGTTCAAAGACAATTTTTCTATGATAGCATCCAATCAAACCTTCATAGTCCACTTAGCAATCATTGCCATTAATTATATGTTTTTTTTTTTTAGAAATTCAAAATTACTTATAACAGATTTTTATCTAAAAATGTAAATATCACATTTATGCACTCATATTATTGCTTTTTATAGGTAAAAGGTCAATAACTAACTTTTGAGTGTTGTTGATTTTCAATATGATATGATTTTAATTACAACCATTAATTTATTGAAGTATATAAATTTATGTGATGTATGGATTGAGAAATCACATATATTATGCTTCAAAAAGTTCAAATCATTTACCTATGACACATTTCTCATTAGCTATCAAGTGGTTACCTCTCGCTGAATGGTGGTATAACACTTCCTTCCATATTGCAGCAAAAATGACCCCATTTATGGCACTTTATGGATATCATCCACCATCGATCACATCATCTTTAAGGGAAAACTCGAAGGTTCAAGCAGTGGAAGATCACATCAAGCATCAGCAGGAAGTTCTCCAACTCTTAAAGGATAACCTGAATTTGGCACAAAATTGAATGAAACAACAGCCATATCAACATCGCAGCGAGAGAAGTTTTGATGTAGGAGATTGGGTATTTTTACGGTTACAACCATACAAACAAATGTCCCTCAAGAAAGCTAAGAAGGATAATAAATTATCACCAAAGTACTATGGTCCTTACAAGGTGTTGCAAAAAGATTGGTACTATGGCATACAAATTGGAGCTTCCTGCTTCTTCGCGAGTACATCCAGTTTTCCATGTTTCATGCTTAAAGAAGGTTATAGGTGAAAATCTTCCAGTTAAAACAGTATTGCCAGAACTTGATGAGGAAGGGAAAATCATATTGGAACCTGAAGCAGTCATGGAAACAAGAACTCGACAACTACGGAATCGATCAATTTCAGAGTATCTCATCAAGTGGAAGAACTTACCCACAGAAGATTCTACATGGGAGGATGAGAATTTTATACAGAAGCACCCAGAGCTACTCAAGCATTGAGGACAACACTTTTTTGAAGGAGAGGGGCATGTTGGGTCCCTATATTACTAGTATAGTCCCTTATTGTTGTTAGTGTAACCCCCTTATTGTTATTATTGTACCCTTGTAACCCCCATTTTGTTATTATTATGCCCTTAAATTATTATTGTTAGGTCAGCTAGGATTACATTGTGGCCCACTAGGATTACATTATGGCCCCATGGACTCCTATATATAGAAAGGAGGTTTTCTAAATTGTATCATCCAAGAATTGTTCATTTATGTAATGTATTGGAGGTTTCCCCCTCGAAGTGGCTCATTTCTAAGGCGTTGATATCTCTTTTCTTCTATTTTTGGAGCTGGTTACACAACACGCATGTAGCATTTATCAAGTAAATTATTATAATCTATTCAATAAGAATTGCACTTTTGTTTGCAACTAGCTCTATTTCAAACTTATATTTCACATTTATATATGATTATTATGCATATAAGTAAATAGAAGTCAATAAAAATACAAGCATGCCTTGATGGTTCGTGTAAGATGATTTCAATGGAAAATAATTCATTTAAGAACACACATACACATATTAGCAAAACAAGATCGATACAACAAAGTAATTGCAAAAATAATTATAAATAATAATAAAAATATATAATAATATAATTGGAAATTCCCATTTTAACTTTTTTTATTATTAATAGAAAGTTTTGATTTTTTTCCTCGAACAAAGAAAAAAAAAATCTCATATAATATTCCAAAAGATAAAAAATCATACAAATTGATTCAGAAAAAACTATGTTCAAATTGCATTAAAAAATTGGAATGTACTTGTGAACAAATTTATCAAGAAAATTATCTTCGTCCACTACAATGAAGTACATGTTCTATTGAACATTCGAATGTACTCACGTTTCTCTTTCATACAATTAAGTGTCTTAAGAAAGGGGAATAAAACCTGCAAAAGCCAAGTATCTTGCTCTTTTCCTGTATAGGATTTTATGAAGATGTGGTTTGATCGATATCTGATGAGTTGAGAAGTATGCTTTGTTGTATCTATTAGCAATACATTTGATTCTTCATAATTATATCCTTATTGGGACCATCCATTAGTCAACCTTTTCTCATAAAATTGTATTATCCTCCCCGCTTCTAATTTTGTTTGCAAATGAAAATGAGACCTGTTCCATGTGAATTTAAAGTCTTATATATCAATATTTGATATTTGAAGTACTTGTCAGATGTATTTTCCAGTGACATTTAATGTCCATATTGCAACATCATAATTTTTTAAGAAATATTTTAACAGCTCTGAGTGAAAAGGCCTTAAAAAATAAGACCTATCACCAAACTCCCAATCTAGTTCTCTTTTAATATAACAATTTTGTTCATCTTTGGTGCACAATTGGAAGAAAACTCCTTCCATTTCAAATATCAACAACATATTTTGACTTATAATGATGCCCATTTACGTCTGCAACTGCATTGCAACCACATGTACGATATTAACATATCTCCACTTCAACACTTTATTTCTTACTGATATAAAAACCTAACATTTCAAAACTGATGTTAGTATTCATTATGAATTAATGATAATCACAAATTATAATTACAATGGCCCTAGTAAACTAAACAAACTAATGATATCTTTACTTTATACATACAACCTAATACCTTTATAAAATTTGTATGGAATAAGAAATTCTTGTAGGATCACATTGACCCACCATTTAAATCATTGATTTTAAGACTTATAATGATTTTTTTAATTTTAATTGAAAGATATAATTACAATGGTTTCAATTAAACAAAATAATTATATATTAGTTTCCACATGTAATATAATAAAAATTTTAAATTTCAAACCTACTTAATTATACGTTAATTTCTATAGTTTGTACTTGAGTTTTTTTTTTGCGCTTCTTTTAGTAAAGTTTCTATGTCTATTGTTGGTGCTACATACATCCTAATATGGTTTTTCAACTTATATGAAATAAAAAGGTTTACAAGAATGGAGTGAACCATCATTTTCATTACTAATTTCTAAGAGGTATAATGATAACTTAAACCACAGTTGAAAACAATAATTCTAATGATCCAATTCAAACAAATAGATAAATTATCCATTAATTTTTACATACAATCTAATCCATTGTAATTATCCTCTTGAGTTGTTGCAATGAATGGAGGGGCAAGAATCACATTTTCTTTTTGATTTTATTTCATTCTCTCAAGTGAACACTCCACTATAATAGTATTGGTTGCATCATATTCGATATGCATTTCCCACACTTTTTTCAACGATTTAGTGCGTATACCTTTTGTTGAATTTCCAATGGTCTTATGTCCCTTTTTTGGTTTACAATCTGAAGCAGTCCACATAAACACAAGTTTGTCTTGTAATTTTTTTGAAACCAACTTTTTTAGAACTCTTGTTGTGTTTTTTTTCGAAGCTGCCGTCCAAATTGCAATTTCAAAATATTCATTTTTGAAACACATTTCAAAAAATATTTTTTCACGTTGATGAATCCAAAATAACTTTTTCCCTATTGTGTAATCTGCATTAGTTCCTATTTTCTCAATATTTCCTTTGTTTGTTGCTTCATCATCGATGCTACGATAAAAAAATGTCCTTTGATTCAAGAATAACTAATTTCTTTTTAGTTATTTGGTCTGCAATACAATAACAAATTATTCTAGTCAAACCATTTTATTCTTGTTACAAAAATTACTAAAAAAGTATCGAAACAATACACTTACCATGAGTGTTTTTTTTACTATTTATAGATGAAACAATCTTCTCTTTTATCATCTTCACAGAACCTGGAGGTAAAAATATTAAACCTTCAATTTAATATGATCAAATTATGTAATATAATATATATTCAATACAAAATTTGCAATTAAAGAAAAACATTAGCAATGTAACCTACGAAATACACACACACTTTTAACATTATTTTGATTGTTAGTTTTGTTATTTTTATTTGTTCCTATAATAAAAATATACACTATTATGGTATTAGAAGCATTAAAATTTCAAGAATAATAATAAAAACAAAAAGACAAGTAATAAGTACATGATATGGCATTATCTTCATAATTATAACTTTGCACCTTATCATCGTTTTTTTCTCTTTACTTGTCTCTACATTAAACATATAAAATAGTTTGAATTGTGAAAATGAATAAAAATCATTAAATAATAAGGAAAACAAGTGGGAAAATTATAAGTACCTGATATTATATTTTGTTCTTGATTATAACTTTGATTCTCAATCTTCGGATTATTGTTTTTGTTCTCATTATTTGTCTCTATAATGTACAATTTATATGTTATAACTTGTGACAATGATTAATTGAATAAGAAAAAAAACAAAATAATAAACAACAAAGTTCATGTTAACTACCTAATATGATATCATTTGATTGATTATAGCTTTGTTTCACATGCATTTGATCAATGTCTTTGTTCTCCTTACTTGTCACTATAATAAACATAAAAATGTTATAAATTTTGACAATGAATAAAAGCATTAAACAACTATATAAACAATGAATCATCTTTAATCATCCATATAATATTTTCTTCTTGGTTGTAGTATCGTATTTGATGAATCGTTACTTGAATTTTCAATCAAATATTTGTACTTCATTTTATTTAATCACCTCCACTTGAAAGTCAATGTCATTTTCATTGTAAGCATAGCAATTAATAGTTATTCCTAATATCTTAAGTTCTTCTCCATCTATCGATCCAAATAGGTACATCAATATACATATTCATGGGAGTTTCTATCTAGACATACCAATCATGCACAAAGTCATATTTATTAAATGTTTTGTATTTTTTAATCATTTCAAAGGTAGAAGTTGAAGGTGTTATTGATACTGCCATTTGACTTGATTTTTTCTTTTTCTTAAATAAACACTGTAACATTCCACTTGCTTTGGTGCCAACAAATTTTGCATACAAAAGTAAAAAAATATTTGCATAAATCAAAATGAAATTAAAATTTCAAATATTGTCATGTAATGTTACTTCAAAATTTACAAGACCACCTAATCTAACCATTTATAAGAGAGTATACATAAAATATAAAACAACCATACTATTTGAAGGAGAAATTGTTTTTATATCACTTTTTTTTCGTATTCTCTCCACTCCTTTACCTGGAATGTCAAGGACACAAGATTCCACAACTTATGAAAAAAATAAAAAAATTTGGAAGGCATGAAATACCAAATATTATTAAACCTTATAATACATTATTTTCATTTACATACACAATAATAAAGGAGCACATGTGTAATGCAAGTTTACTATATGACACCAACAGTAATCACCTAGCTAAAATTGTTAGGAAAAGCAAAATACCCATGTTAGTATGGGGTTTCCACATTAAAAACCCACTGCTAGTGCTATATGAATGTGTTTTTGTGTAAAAGTGGATCTTTAATGTGGGAAATCCAACTAACATGGTGTATTTCAATTTTCATAGCAATATTAGGTAGGAGATTATTCAATAATAAATCAAAATTCATTAATTTGTAAATTTCATACTAGAATTTTGTCAAATTATTTGAAAATGAATATAAAATAGATTTTTAGAATCTCACTGTTTGTACCATAGTTCTTAGCATCTCCAAACATTTGTAAGAATTTATAATGGTAAAATTTTAAATGAATTAAAAAAAAATATGAATTCATTTTCTATAACATTTCATTTCATACATATTCACAAAAGAAAAGAAGCTCAAAGCATATGCAAGTTTTCTTAAAAAATAAGAATTACATGAACTTCATTAATCAATAATCATTTATTATCAACTGTTGAAATGGGGTCTCCTAACAAGCTCCAAAACTGGTCCATTTTTAATATTTTTGATTATATTTATTCTAGCGTAGGGGTTTTGGGGTGGGTCAAAGCCCCAAAAGCATTGTAATGGGTGAAAGGGTAAACTAGGGGTCCGAAAACCATGGGTTGAGGACCATAGGAAAGTAGAGGTTAGATTTTTATAAATAGAGATGCATTTTGTATTGTAAATGATAGGAAATGATGAAATATTGATGTGATTTGAGGTTTAATCCATCTGTTTGGGTTTTGGGGAAGGGACTCCAGCTCGTTGTGTGCACAGAGATCCAAGTCTAGCTGTGTGCGGACCCTGCTATTGTGTGCGCAGGTTGGGAAGAGAATTGTAAGGAAGAAGTGATGAATGAATGAATACGAAGGATTGTTAGAGAACTGAATCCGTGAGTACTTTTGTGTGAATTGCTGATAATTGTTGTACTATGCATTTTCTGTCTCTTAGCTGCAAAGATGTGTGTAACTGCGTTCTTGGATCCAGATATATTCTGCTCTGTTCATGTATTGCTGTGTTGGTGTTATAAAATCATATAACTATAGATCTAGTGCACATGGATACAAATAGAGACTTAATTAGCTCTGCACAGAACAAGGTGATCTGGGAATTACAGGATCTAGCGCAGCTCTGCTTGCCTTACCCTTCCTTTCTCAGGGTGCGGAAACCTAGTTCCAGCACCCACCCATAGTACTTTAGGTGAGACTTTGACCTCCGCAAGCAGGTCACTACCGAAAGGGCCAGTAGTATAGGGGTTTGTTGGCAAACCTTGCACACCAAACCTGGCTCAAGACCCCTCAAGCCAAAAAATGGTTCCGTTGTTGGGACCGGAAGAAGTCTAAGAGAGGAATCGGGCAATAACAAGAGAATACTAGAAGCCTAAAAGAAAAGAGATCAAAGACTAGTTCAAAAGACAAATCCAGGAGTTTGCAGTAAAAGAAAATCGCATTGAGAAGTTAACGGCAAAAAGGTGGAAAAATAGGTACATCCTGACTAAAAGCTATGAAATATTCTTTGTGACCTTTGCAATTGAATGCCAGGAGCGGTTGGACAGACTTGTGGAATTCCAGAAGTGCTGCAAGGATGAGCGAGTCACTCAGTGGACCCTAGAGCTGCTCAAGCAGCTGGAAAAAAATGATAATACTATCATGCGCATGGTGGATCACTGGGTGGATAGTGTGCTGGGAGGATTTGTGACAAAATTTTTCATTGATTAGTTTATATCATACTCTAAGGCCGAGTGACGATTCTTCAAGGGGTTTTGGGGCAAATTTCTGAGGACGGTACCGTTGTTGATCAAGAAATTACTGTGCGAAAAGAGCATTCTGTGTAGTCATACTAGCAGAATGACCTCGGATCTATACGGGAGCACGAAGCGCAGTGGTAAATACTATCAGACCAACCTGGATGGAGGGAGATCTGCCTATAATCTGTTACAAGAGCTAGCTACGCAAGATCCCCCAGCTACATCACCACCTAGGCCGCACAAAGGTAAGAATTCACCCATACCACCACCCCCCTAGACAGTGATATGGATGTGCACCTGAAACTGCCTACCTTCAAGGGGGTAGGAGATGAGGATATGGACCAGTTTTGGTTCATTGCAGACTCTATCTAGACTATGCAAAATGTGGCAAGTGACATGATAAAAAGGGCACAGCTATCGCTAGCCTTCGAAGACAGGGCCCTGGACTGGTATATGCGCTACATTTCCCAAAACAGAAGCGCATCCATTCAAGATATCAAGGACACTTTGAAGCAACAATTTCGAAAGCCGAAATCTTATTCCTAGCTAGTAGCAGAAGTGAAGGACATCAAACAAGGTGCTTCTGAATCAGTATGGGAGGTTGATCTGCAATTAAAGAAAGTAATCAGGGAAGGAGGATTCGAGTATGATGATAGACATCATACGGAATGGTTCATTGCTATGTTCTTACCTCACCTGCGCACGCCAATGAGTCATCAAATATTTGAGTCGTAGGAGAAATATGTGGAAGTTGCTATGAAACTAAAAGCTGCACCTCGGGAGGATACGTCAGCAGGGGTACAAAAAATCCAGGAGCAACTTGGGGCTATGCATATGGAGATACAGAACTTGCAAAAAGAGCGAGGAAAGGATACCTGCGTAGATCTCTGGTGCATACGATTCCGAGTGTCTAGCCATACGAAGGATCAGTGCCCTCTGCTGATGGATTACATGCAAGCAGGAAGACCTAGTCTGGTACACCCAGGGGCAAGTAGGGAACTCGACCTGTTACGACCAGGTTCAAGCATACCCGCGCTATGGTGTGATGATTTCGGGTAGCAGGACTACATGATACGAACCATTTCCATCTGCTAGGTGCATATGTCCTAGAACTAAAGCAACAATGGTGCTGATTATGTCGATCAGTGGGACATGATGAGTAGAATTGTCATACTTATGACTTAATGATGGATTGCAGTAACTTATATAGGGTACAATCGAACCCTGCATCACTGAGACTTTTTGCGCACTTTGGAGGATCACCGGCCCAAGGCAAAGGAGGTCGGGGAGGAAGCGCAGGGCAGGGATGTGGGCATCTAATCTATTATAACTGAGGAGAAATAGGGCACTTTACCAGAGAATTTCCAAATCCCACCAAGCCATCGCGCAAATATTGTAGGCAGCTGGACCATGAGGTAGAGGACTGCCCAATTTTAATAGCCAAGATGCAGAAAAAGTGGCCCACCCCTACGCTGAACGTACAAAGAGTTAAACCGAGCTAAGGAAGGTGGATCCAAATGTAAAATTTATGACATGTAGCAGGTTGGTTACCTAGGGAGTGAAAGAGGAGCTTGCCTCTCAGGAAGGAGTACACTTCGAAGAAAAAACACCACTGGTCGGCCCCACGCAACTGCCGACACAACCTCAGATAGAGGAAGGAGTGGAGCCCTTTTTAAAAGCATGTTTGAAGCTACTATGAAACCCGCAGGCCATAGGAAATCTCCAAGCACTACTGAATACCTGCGCAGCTTGGCCCAATTTGATCCCTGAGACCAAGGATATACACAAACTATATAGCTATAAGAAATGCACTGGGAGAAAGATGCGATTAACTGCGTAGATCGGTGACTATGAGACAGATCACGTTATCTTAGATCTTAGGTCGAATGTGAATGTATTAACAAAGAAAACATGCCAACGAATGGGAGAGCCTAAATTGGAATGGTCCACCATCCAACTGCGAATGGAAAATCAACAAAAGGCCATCCCTCTAGTTAGGTTACCAAAAGTCATGTTTGGCATTGCAAGGGTAAGGGTCCTAGCTGATTTTGAAGTAATATAAATTGTGGAAGACGCAGACCCCTACCCTGCGCTCCTCAAACTAGACTGGGCAATAGAAATGGGGGGTGTCATCAATCTCAAGAAGCGTAGCATGGTGTTTGAAAGAAAAGGTACGTGTGTCATAGTACCACTAGATCTAGCAGAAGGTGCATGGTATACAGAGCCAACCTATGAGGAGGAGGAATTAGATCACATTTATAAATTAACTACGCAGGATGAAGATCGGTTTAACCCCACGGATGAAGGAATGCTCTGCTGGGAAAAGGAAAATGAATTTTTTTTTGACTTTGATAAGGAGCTGGAAAATTGGCAAGGTCGATTGCATGAGGTTTCGACGCTTCAATGTCTTCAAACCATCAGGAATTTTTGTCGCATCTCTACCAAGGAAAAAAACCTACCCTGCCAGGAGGACAAAGATGATATTCAGAAGATTTTTGAACCTAAGATTCCCATGGAATGCAGGCTAGGAGCACTGCCACTAACACTGTGAGGAGCACCTACGCAAGGACCGGTATTCTTCAATTGGAAAATTATTGGAGAAGGATGATCCTGCACATAGGGACCCTAGTTGCCAGATGGGCTCCGAGGTCAGTCGACCTATGCATATACTTGCTGACACACAACACTTAAGGGTGCTATCAAACCTTGCCCAGACAGGCTTGCCGGTGTACTGCTGACCTAGGCATGAGTTGGGTTACGGACCTTCTTGAACCCATGTGTAGTTGGGAGAATTTGCGGATGCCTCAAGTAAAAGATGGCACGAGGATGCATGACGCAGCCTTATCATACAGGGAAGTCCCGACCAAGGCTGAAGCGCATGGTTTGAAAATACTGATGGCCAACTTGCAGACACACCTCGCGTCGATCTTCATTCAGGGTATGTGAACGACACGCAAGCGTCATCCCTGGTCTGACATTCCGTGGAAACGACCTTAGTCATGAAGGATGACTGTCAGAACATCCCGATTTGATAAAAAAGGAATCTTACAAGTACGCAAAATAGGTGGCATATCGTCAATGCACCCATTTATGGTAATATTGCTCCACCTGATCGATGGTCGGTGTCACGAATGGGCTACTCCACCATTAAATATCTCTAGATGGTGTGAGGTTGGCTGGATAACTTCGCACCAGGATATCTATTCACCCTACAACATGCTCCTGCTATCTGCATACTGGTTTTTTGTGCTCACTAACATTCTCTGGGATGCCCATTTTCTTGTTGCTAAGATGGACCCTAACCCACCGAATGATCCGGTCCCAGTCTGCTGAGTACATGCAGATATCATCTTAAGAGAGCCTGGGAATGATGAGTGCAGTCAAGGGAATGAGTACTGGCTTCCTGCAGAAATAATTGTCTGTGAGCCACAAACAGAGAGGCACCAGTACTGCGCAACTGACCTTCGCACTCCAACGATAGCCACGGGACCCAATCGGATGGCCTTAGAATATATAACAAAAGAAGGTCTGCTAGTACCGCAGTGCCCCGCCCGCAACATCACAGTCAGGTCCCAAATGGTTTTGTGCCAAGAAGGAATGGAGAGATACAGGGACATGCTACGACTTCTCCACAACTCCATAGTACCGCCTAGGAGAAGCAATGTGTGTTCACTCACTCACATTTCCCTAGTCAATGCTTCTAATCCAACTACTGGCGACGTCCAAATAGATTTAGCATAGCTATCACACACAGAGCTACAAGGACTGTACACCAGAGTGTTGCACGAAGTTTTCCACCGTGACTGGGCCACGCAACAGCAGTATGATATACCTCTGAAATTACGAGACCAGTGGATCGCAGTGGTCTCAGATGCAATGCATATTATTTAGGATCAGTTGACACAAGGTGCACAATTGGTCGAAATGGCTACACAACTCTGGACAGCAGTCCAACACCATTCCACGCTTCAGCATATCCAGAAGGAATTACAGCAGGCGGAAGCTACTCTGGATCAAGTCAGAGCCTCCTCACCCTCCACCATCTCCGCATATCATCTAGCCATCTTGTACAAGATTGAGAACCTTCACCACAACAAGCATTTCATCCAAAAACAGTTGAAACCATGGGCCAACACCACACTCCAACTTGTCGAAGACACTCAATCTGCCATTGTGCGCCTCCATCGGCTATTATAACGGGTTACCGTGGCTCCAGACGGCCCTGCCTCCCTCACACTGGTCAACATTGCACAACAAGCTACGGTCTAGAGTCAGGAAGTGCTCCCTCCAATCATCCGTGCTCTGGCTACCCTGCAGAAGCCGCACCACCGCAATGACTTGGGATGAGTCACAATATTGTGTTGGGGGACTGTTGGAACATGGTCTCCTAACAAGCTATGAAACTGGTCCATTTTGGATATTTTTTATTATATTTAGTCTAACATAGGGGTTTTGGGGTGGGTCAAAGTCCCGAAAGCATTGTAATAGGTGAAAGGGTAAACTAGGTGTCCAAAAACGATGGGTTTCGGACCATTGGAAAGTCGAGGTTAGATTGTTAAAAATAGAGATGCATTTTGTATTTTAAAGGATAGGAAATGATGAGTTATTGATGCGATTTGAGGTTTAAGCTATCTGTTTGGGTTCTGGGGAAGGGACTCCTACTGGTTGTGTGCGCGGAGATCCAAGTCTAGCTGTGTGCGGACCCTGGTACTGTGTGCGCAGGTTGGGAATGGAATTGTAATGAAGAATTGATGAATGAATGAATATGAATGATTGTTAGAGAACCGAATCCATGATTACTTTTGTGTGAATTGCTAATAATTGTTGTACTGTGCATATTCTATCTTTTAGCTACGAAGATCTGTGTAACTGCATTCTTGGATCTAGATCTATTCTGCTTTGTTTATGTATTGTTGTGTTGATGTTATAAAATAATATAAATATAGATCTAGTGCATGTGGATACGAATTGAGACTTAATTAGCTCTGCGTAGAACAAGGTGATCTGGGAATTACAGGATCCAGCACAGCTCTGCTTGCCTTACCCTTCCTTTCTGAGGGTGCAGAAACCTTGTTCCAGCACCCACCCATACTACTTCGGGTGAGACTTTGAGTTGTGCAAGCAGGTTATTGCCGAAAGGGCCAGTATTATAGGGTTTTTTTGGCAAACTTTGCACAATGAACCTAGGTCAAGACCCCTCAAGCCAACATCAACTATTATAAAAAGGTACAAACTAGTTTTAAAATTGTCATACCATTTAAAGATTTTGGTGTTGTATTTGGTGAACTTCCTTTTTCCTTGGATTATTCCTTTGAATTCCCACTAGCTCCAGGGTCCATGCTTTCTGAAAATAAACTAAGAAACTATGATCATAGTTTCAAATTATCAAAGAAAATATGAATTTATAAATACTAACAAGTGTAGAACTCACAATAATAGCTAATCATGGTGTTGATTAGAAAAAGGGTGCCACCCCCAAATAATTTATTATGTTCTTTTAATTGTGTCTATAAGAAAGCTAGCACCTGCTAGCTTTCCTTCTAGCACAAGCATAATCACAATACCAAAAGACAACAATACACTGTGAATAAATAACAACAATAGTAGATACAACAACAACATCATGTTTACACAAAATTTATCTTTTATAGTCATGTATATTCTTAGTTTTCTATAGAGACCATAAAAAGGCAAACACATTGAAGAATTTTTCTATCACATACAAGAGATTGCCAGCAACATTGCATTATAAAGTAAATCTAATGCATGATGAAATTCCTTCTATGACAAACACAAACACATTGTCAAAAAAACATTGCAACAATAATCTTTCCTAGGACATCTCCATGCTTGCGAAATTTGTCCTTACTTCTTTAAGACAATGAGTTTTTGTCCATGACTACGTAGATCATTGTTAAAATATAAGAAATTTTAAAACCTCAAATGATTAGAAGGCCCTTTTTATGGAATATGTGGTCTAAGAATGAAATATGGGACAAATAGAAGCATGTTTCCAACAACAACATTGCATTGTGAAAAAAATCATTCTATATTACACTCTATCAGAAACAAAAGCACATGGTCAATAAAAATGTTGCAAGGTGAAAGAAATCTAACCCATGTTAAATTTGATTTTAGCATGAAAACAAACACATAACAACATTGTATGGTAAAATAAATATAGCATGTGGTAGAATTAATTCTAGAAAAAACACAAGCACATTGCCAACAACAATATTGCAAACAAAATTAAATGAAGCATGTGCTAGATTTGTTTCTAATAAAGACGAGCACATTTCCAACAACAACATTAGAAGGTGAAAGAACTTTAAGCATGCCACATTTCATTCTAGAATAAATAAAAGCTCAAGTCAACATTGCAAGGTGAAAGAAATTTAGTGTGTTCTAGATTTACTTCTAGCACAAACATAAGCATCTTACCAACAATAACATTGCAGCAGGGTAAAAGGAAATCTAGCACATGCAACATATCCATACAACACAAACATAAGAAAATAACAACATCGTACGGTTAAAGAAACCTAGTACATGTTGGATTTACTTCTAGCATAAACAGGGGGATATTACCAATAACTTCATTATAAGAAAAATGAAATCTAGCACCCACAAGATTTTCTTCTAGCACAAAAAAAATCACATTGCTAATAATAACATTGTAAGGTGAAACAAATCTAACACGCTCTATATTTCATTCTATCATAAACAAAAGCACATAACAACATTGCAACGTGAAAGAAATGTAGCATATGTTAGATTTACTTCAATCACCAACACAAGCATATTTCCAACAATGCAAGAAAAAAAAAATCTAGTGTGTGCTAAAAATCCTTCTAGCATATACATAAACACATTTCCAAATAAAAACAATGCAAAACGTTAGATTTCCTTCTAGCATAACAACTAGATTGTCAAAAATAAGATGGCATTGTGAAGAAAATATAACACAATCTATTTCCTTCTAGTACAAATTCACAAACATATTGCCAACAACAACATTGTTGGGCAAAACAAATCTAACACGGGTTAGATTTCTTCGTATAGGAAATAGAAGCACATTGCAAATAATAGCATTGCAAGGTGAAAGAAATCTAATGCATACTAGATTCTCTTCTAATGGAAACATTATCACATAACAACATTGTAGGGTGAGAAAAATTTAGCTTGTGTTATACTTACTTCTAACACAAACATATAAATATTTCTAAAAACAACAATGCAGGACAAAAAAAATCTAGCACATGTTAGATTTCCTTTTAGCCTAAACATAAAGATGTTACTAATGACAACATTTCAAGGTAAAAGAAATCTAACATGTGCTAGATTTTCTTTTAGCGCAAACACAAGCACTTAGAAACATTGTAGAGTGAAAGGAATTTAGCAAGTGCTAGATTTATCTCTACCAGAAATACAAGCATGTTTCCAACAACAACATTGTAGAGTATAAGAAATCTAACACGCGATCAATTTTATTCCAACACAAACATAAACAAGTTTCAAATTTAAATAAATCTAACACGTGCTATATTTCCTTTTACCACATAACAACATTGTAGGACTGATGAAATATAGTGCATGCTATAGATTTATTTCTATCACAAACACAAGCACATTCCAAGGTGATGGAAACATAACGTGTGCTAGATTTCCTTCTAGCCCAAACATAAGTGCATTTCTAATAACAAAATTATAAAGTGAAAGAAATCTAACGTGTGTAATATTCCCTTCTAGGATAAACACAAGCAGACAAGTACATTATAAGGTGAAAGCATTCTAGTGCATGCTAGATTTACTTCTAGCACAAAAACAAGCATATTGAGAACAACAACATTATAGGGCAAAGGAAATCCGACATGTGCTATATTTCCTTACAGCACAACACAAGCACATTATAAGATGAAGCAATTCTAGCATGTGCTAGATTTCCTTCTTGCACACACATAAGAACATAACAACATTGTAGTGTTAAGTAAATCTAACACACGCTAAATTTACTTCTAGCACAAGCTAAAGCATATTGCCAATAACAACATTGCAAGAAAAGAAATCTAACATGTGCTAAATTTCCTTCTAACATAGTCACATGCATATTTCCAATAACAACATTGCAAGGTAAAGGAATCTCGCATATTCCCTTCTAGCACAAACAACCAAATTGCCTACCACAACATGGCATTGTGAAACAAATCTAGCGCATGCTAAATTTCCTTCTAGCTCAAACACAAACACATTGTCAATAAAAATGTTGCAATTTTAATTATTACGCGTGCTAAATTTCCTTCTAGCACAAACACAAGCACATAACAAACATTGTAAGGGAAAAAAAAATCTAGCATGTGCTATATTTAATTTTAGAAAAAGCTCAAGCCTATTTCCAAAAACAACATTATCAAGCAAATGAAATTTAACATGTTCTAGATTTCATTCTATCATAAATGAAAGTGCATTGCTATTAACAACATTGTAAGATGAAAAAAATATAAGGAGTGATACATTTCCTTCTAGCTTAAATAAGAGCACATTGTCGATAACACCATTTCAATGTGAAGGAAATATAACCCATGCTAAATTTTCCTATAGAAAAACATAAGAACATAACAACATGGCAGGGTTAAATAAATCTAGCTTGTGCTAGATTTACATTTAGCACAAACACAAGTATATTTCCAAAAGAAATATTGAAAGGAAAAAAAAAATCTATTTTCTGCTATATTTTCTTCTATCATAGATACAAGGCATTCTCAATAGAAACATTGAAAGGTGAAAGAAATATAACATGCGCTAGATTTACCTTTTGTAGAAAGACAAACATATTGCCAGCAACAAAGGCAAAGGTGCATGCCAAAAGAAAACCAGGACCTGTTAAAATTTCTTCTAGGACAAACACAAACACAATGGCAATAATGACATTACAAGGGGAATGAAATCTAACATGTGCTACATTTCCTTTTAGCACAAACAACTAGATTGTCAACAAAAATCTAAAATTAGAAAAACTTCTAGGCTTTGTGGGTTTTTCTCCATGAAGATGCATAGAAAATGCAGTAACAACTGTTTTTAACAGGCAACCAACCATGCCAATTTACTCATATGTAACTCAAGGTTGGGTTCTAGTGGCTTGGTAGAGCACTAACTCGTTTAACACAGGGGTATGGCCAGATAATGTTGGACCGTTTTCATGGATCTCTAAATCTGATCTTGAGAGAACATTGTAAATATTCTGCATTTAGTAAATATTTCTAACTAACATAAAATAAATTTGGAGCATACGCTTGTATATTTAACATTGGTTTTGTTGGGTATCAGTGTAGTGCATATAAGCCCTTGTTAATATGGCTTGTTTGAGTATGCAAAGCTATTGCTTCTCCATTTTGGCTCTGCGCATCTCAAATTCCAAAGAGGTGAATACGTTTCAGCTATGGGAAGGGGTGGATGCAGAGGCAGAAGGGTAAATATGTCAGTATATTTGTCTTAAATTATTGTTGCATACAATGGTACTTTGATACCTATAATACTAATGGCCCAAATAAGATTTTAGCTACTTCAAATAATTAGTAACTACTAGGTGGCATGGGCAACACCTACAAAAGATGTTAAAATTGGACAACTAGGTCCAAACTCCGGGTTGTGCTGCTCATATGACGATCCCAATATTTTTATTGGATTCCTCTTTCGGAGAGGTGTAGGATTGATCTAAAGATCATCTCGATCGGATGAGCAGAACATGTACTTTGAATTTATTCCACTTATGTGCTAGGTCGGCCTGGAATAAAATATATACTTAAATGTCTTAAAGGACGTGTCACACACCCCCAAAGATTCCTATATATTGGAGAGACTTAGAATTCATTTGACACACATTGGTGTGGAGGAATTCTCTGTCTTGGGATAGCATTGGAGCTGTGTATTCTTTGTTTGGGTTGTTCTGGGTTATGTGTGACACGTTAGGCTGAATGACCTATTGGAGACTTTGCTGGTTGAAGCATCCTGCTGATCGCTGTAACGCCACCATTTCCTATCTCTGTTTTGGCTTGTCTTCTATCGATCTGTTAGTATGTTCTATCTTCTTCAGTATTGTGCCCTAATCTGAAATGGCATAGAACATGTTCTCAAATTAACATGGTATCGGAGCCAGGAGAAGACAAAGCCCATTCTAGTTGAGAATCTAGGGCAGCAAGATAAGGATTGTTTTCTGGTGAACGAGTTGCTGGAAGAAGGCCAAGTGAAGAGACCTCGATTTGAAGTCTGTTGGGGCTGGTTGGTGCCCTAACCAGCGTGAAGGAGCCCTAGAGATAGCGGCTAGTTTTAAGTGAAAAAGAAAAAAGCCTTCTATGAACAAGCGTGAAGAGATCTATGTCTGAGGCTCACAATTTATGGCAAAGAGAGATCGATGTGGCTAAAGGCATTATTGCAACATTTTAATCTCTAATCCAATTTTTCTGAAAATCAAATTGTTGCCGAAAGCAATTTCTTGTGAAGCATGTTTTCAATTTCCTAAGGAACAAATCAAATTTCTGGAATTGGAACCTTCCGAAGGTCAAATCTCGGGAACTCCTCTTAAGGATTCTCCTCACTGTACAAAAATAATTAGACGTCTGGCCTCTTGCAGAAAGAACTGCAATTTTTGTGAAAAGGAAAACTGAGAAATTCAAATCCAATTCTTCAAATTAAAATTTTGTGGGCATCGTACTAAATTTTTGAATGCATGGTCGGAAGCAAAAGAAGGGTTTCTTCCTTGACCTCAAATTTTCTGAGACGCAAAACAAAATATATTTTGGACTATATGGACCGCAAACATTTAGATTTTTTATCTTGGATGGCTAGCAAATTAGTAAGAAGCCGAGCAGCCAAATTTAATAAATTGATGGTCGAGTCATCGCGGTGGCTAAGGGTCAAGCCTATGGACCCGCAAAGCAGTCCAAAATTTATCAATTGAAGCTATCGATTTCGGGCTCAATACAGTTGACATCGAGCCTGCGGAATCGGAAAAGACCGAGTGAACACACAATTAGAAAGAAAAAAAATGGAAGTCAACAGAAGTCTGGGCTAACGACAATCGTGCTAATTTTCTTTGAATAAATTTGAGAGCCGCGATATACTGATAGTGGCCACATTGCACAGCAAAACCTCTGCCACAATCGGGTTGTGAGCCCACACCAATACGCCGCAAATAGCCACCATTTGAAGATTGTGTACGGGCCAAATTCACAGTGAACCATTAAGCCAATTCAAAAGAAGAGTTGAGATCACTAAATCTGCAACTGAGGCTGATAGGAAATGTCCACAGTGGAAAAATTTCACGTAAAGCATAGAACATCTTCAGAGATTTAACATGCTAATAATTCATGGCAGAAAGAAACAAAAAAAAAAAAAAAAAAATCGTGTGCTGGGAGGCGAAGAAGTAAACGTTTCATATATTGTTGTTTCCCGACTGTTTGAAACTACAGATTGATGAAAGATTTCAGAGAGAAAACGGGAAGCAGATTTATGCGTTATGCATGATGGAAGCATTAATTCCGTCTATGGGAACATCTGTGCCTTCACCAACAATACTTGTTGTTTCTCATTGCCCTTCAGAGTTGGAAATAGAGAGAGTCAACAAATCATGTTCAGCAGAAGCAACTGGTGTAAATTACTTACATATACAGTGAAGTTTGCTTCTTCCATGCTATCTAAGAAATCTGTTCTACTCCTGAAGACAACTTCCATATTTATTTTTGATGATGGAAAAATATGGAACTGGTTATTAACTACTGAGTTTCCAGGAGATGCATACGGTGAAGTAAAGGATCAGACTATGAATTTTTTTATCTCTGAAGATGTCAATCAAAATAATGATAGGAAATCAGGGGCTCTAGCATTGGATATTGTAGTGGATGGTCATGAAGAGGAGGAAAATAAATTGCCAAGGCAATTACACACAGTTGTTACATCAGACCTATGTACAACCTTGTACTTGAAGGAGGACTCGGAACATAGGACAGTCACCTGGGAACAATGGATCCTAGTCTTGTAGCTTGGCTTATTGAACTATTGTAGCTCGAAGTACAAGCTTGGAAGAGGCTACAAGAAGACTCGATTTCCTGATTCCTGAAGTTGAGCTTCCATAATCGAGTGCTAAGAAGCAAAGGTGACCTGTTTGTCATTAATGACACCGGCTGTTTTTTTTATTATCATGGAAATTGTGTTACTAATGTTATCTTCGAAATTACATTGCTGGAGTTATCTTACTGACCAGCAAGCAAGTATTGTAAAGATAACAAGACTGGAGGGTTCAGTGATGTGATTACGAAGGATCGACGTTGTTTTCTTTTATGGTCCTTCTAATGTCTGTATGAAGGTTGAAGTTTGCCCAAATTGCAGGATGAGCTTCTGTTTTTTTTATGCCTTGGAGTAGAGGGCCGAGACCGTGAAAATATGACAATAAGGTATGTTTTGATCTCCACGATAGGGTCACAAACCCTCATGTGGTTCTCTATGTGCACCTGCTCTGTGTTTTTCTGATCCAAGTGATAGACAGATTCATTGGGGAAGTCTGTCCTTGTATGGTGAATAAGTCAAAGTGATTTAAGGCCTAATGCATAGTAATGTTGAGGAGGTTAAATCACTGTATTAAAGCCCCAGTTCAAATCCTGTGATCAGTAAGTAGCTCAATTATTATCAGGCAGACTTGCTGAATTGATACAAAATCCACTGTAAGAAGACATACAAAAGAAGAGTTTTTGCAGCCTTGGATAGTCACGTACCGTCAAGTATTTGAAACCATGGTCAGCAAAGCCTGTGAAGTTTTTTTAACAAATGATGATAAAATCATCACTGAAATCCATGATTTGAAAACATATGATACCTGTCAAGATACATGACAGTGTATGGCTATGATTCTTAGATGGCTTTGACAGTGGGAGAATAATATCCAGGTCCCTGAGTACAAAACTCCTCTCCAAGTTGATGTCTAGGATGCCTTCATTTAAAAATAGATGTCTTCTCTCTCAAGAAAAGCTGGCATTAAGAGGGAGAATACAACTGTATATGCTCCTGAGCTAATATCTTTTCTGAAAGAAAGAAGACCCTCCTGGCTCAAAGACATATGGCTTCAGAGGGGGAAATTCTGGAAGAAATCCAAGAAGCCATATAAATACTAGGGGTATCTAGCAGCCATGAGTGATATTGTACAATATGACTTTGGATCCTTTGAGGAAGTCTTAAAGCATCAATTCTGGAAGGATTCTATGCACAAAGAGTATGAGTCCATTATGAAGAATGATGTCTGGGATGTGGTTCCAAGACCATAGGACAAAGCAGTTGTCACCTCGAAATGGCTCTACAAGATCAAGCATGGATCTGATGGAGGTGATGAAAAGTTCAAGGCAAGATTCGTTGCCTGTGAGGAAGGTATAGACTATGATGACATATTTGCACCTGTAGCCCGATATACCACCATTCAATCTATTATAGCCCTTGCTGCTGCAGGATGGAGTCTTCATCATATGATGTGATCACATTTTTTTTGCATGGTGCGATAAAGGAAGAGATATATGTGGAGAAACCTCTGGGGTTGGAAGTCCAGGATCGGGACACCCATGTCTGTAGGTTGAAGAAATCCCTCTATGGGCTGAAACAAGCACCCTGAGCTTGGTACGAGAGGATAGATAGCTACTTGATGAAGCTGGGCTTCACTCGTAGTATTGCTGATCTGAACCTTCATTGCAAGGTTAATAGAAAGAAGCCTCTCACTCTGGTGTTGTATGTGGATGAGCTGTATATGGATGACCTCTTCCTGATAGGTGTTGACCCTCTCATTCATCAGTGTAAGAGCGAGCTCGTTGCTGAGTTAGAGATGGAGGAACTAGGACAAATGTCTAGGCCTGAAGGTCTAGCAGAGACCTGGCCAGATTTTCCTTTCTCAAGGAAAATACATTATGAAGTTTCTGGTATGATGGACTGTAAGTCCATGGAACTCAACTTTAAGAAGTTGAGTAGCAGCGTTGTTGGGCCCGTCCTACTGCGTGTCTTCAACTCATAGGGACCCTGATGTTCATAATGAACACCTGTTCGGACGTATGTTGTGTAGTGAACACTTTGAGTCAACACATGTTTGATCATAACATTCACTGGGTTGGTGCCAAGAAACTCTTGAGATATCTCTGAGGCACGATAGACCATGGGTTGAGATACATTGCCGGGAGTATGACACTCCATGGATATACTGATGCCGATTGGGCTGGCAGTGTGGTGGATCGCAAGAGCACATCTGGATGCTACTTCACATGTAGATCTGCTTCGGGCAGGAATCTAAAGTCGGTAGCCATGAGCACCGCTGAGGCCGAATACATTGTAACATGTATGCCTGTTGTGAAGTCACTTGATTGTGAAAGTTCTTCTATGAGCTATTCGAGCATGTGCTAGATGCCACCGCTATCCTTTGTGATAACCAGAGGGGGATTCATTTGTCATAGAATCCTGAGTTCCACGATTGATCCAAGCATGTTGATGGCTGGTACCACTTTATCTGGGATATGGTACAGTGAGGCGTCGTAAGGCTCGATCATATAGCAACTGATGAGAAGGTCGCGGATATTCTCACAATTCCCTTGGAGAAGGTCATGTTCCTAACCTTCCGTGAGAGTCTTGGTATCGTGGAACGACCCTATTCTGAGGGTCCTATTGGACGATGAGCTCTGGGAGCTCTGGGGGGCTTTGGGGACACCTTCTCGGAGCTATGAGCAACCACAAGGCTAGGCTTGTCGAACCTTGTTGGTGTGCTTGGACCCCACCATTGTGAGTATTGATTTGGTTCACCTCTCATTATCTATGCCCCGTATGCATCCTACCCATTGAGTTCAGGGCTCATGGGAAGTACCTCTCATTTGGCCAATGAGATGGGAAAGGCTAGAGACTAGTAGCAAAGACTGATGGACGCATCAGAAATTTCCGGACTCTCTATCTAGGATGGCACGGTCCAACCACTTGATCTGGGATCAAGTATAGTGAGGTTGCAGACCTCCTGTAGACTTCGGGTCAGATGAACCAACTTCGGGTTGGTTGGAGATTCTTTGTGAGTCCTATAGAGGTTTCGGACCTCTGGGTTGAATTTGTCAGCCCGGTATGATGTCTTTGTGACTGACCCACTTTTGTTTTGAAATAAAGAGGCCAGCAAAGCAAGTTACAGTGGGATGACGCACGATGTTTGGATTGCACTTGTGGACGGAGTTCTCCCTAGTTGAGAGGGAGTGTTAAAATTGGACAACTAGGTCCAAACTCCGGGTTGTGTTGCTCAGATGACGATCCCAATATTTTTATTAGATTTCTCTTTCGAAGAGGTGTAAGATTGATCTAAATATCATCTCGATCGAATGAGCAGAACATGTACTTTTAATTTATTCCACTTATGTGCTAGGTCAGCCTGGAATAAAATATAGACTTAAATGTCTTAAAGGATGTGTCACACACCCCTAAAGATTCCTATATATTGGAGAGACTTAGAATTCATTTGACACACATTGGTGTGGAGGAATTCTCTGTCCTGGGATAGCATTGGAGCTGCGTATTCTTTGTTTGGGTTGTTCTGGGTGATGTGTGACATGTTAGGCTGAATGACCTATTGGAGACTTTGCTGGTTGAAGCATCCTGCTGATCGTCGTAACGCCACCATTTCCTATCTCTGTTTTGGCTTGTCTTCTATCGATCTGTTAGTATGCTTTATCTTCTTCAGTATTGTGCCCTAATCTGAAATGGCATAGAACATGTTCTCAAATTAACAAAAGAAAATGAGAGTTTCCCTATTAGAAACTCCCTTCTCATTCTTGTTTATGTTGCTTTGAAATTAATCAGCTCTTTGTGCGTTCTTCTAAGCTCTAAGCTTCTTTCACTGGTAAGATTTAAAACTGGCAATCATCTTTTCAGCAATATGCACAAGTGTATATTCCGTGCATCAATGTCCTTTGATGCAACTCCATTTGGGTGAATACTGAATCATGTATCAACTGATCAGAGTGCAGTGGACGCATTAATTCCTACACAACCAGGATATTTGGCTTTTGCATTTATAAAACTTTTGGGGATTGTTGCAGTCATGTATTAGATTTCTTGGAGCGTATTCATTATGTTTATACCAGTGGGTTCAACTTGTATATGGTATCATCAATATTACATACCATCAACTAGTGAAGTGGCTCGGTTTTCATTAGTTTCTAGAGCTCCAATCGTACAAAATTTTGGAGAATCAATCTCTGGAGTAGTCACCATTAGAAGTTTTGACCAGGAGTCTTAGTTCATGGAGGTAAATCTCTAGTTGATTGTTGATATGTATACTAGACCTAGTCACCACAATGTTGGGGCCAATGCATGGATTAGTATTCTGACGGATTTTCTATCAAATCTTGCATTTACATTCTTTGTAATATTCCTAATGGAAATTTACAATGATAAGAAAATCAATCATAGTAAAAAGAACAAGGACGCAAAATTTACAACACATTAAACACCTAGAAATCTCCATAAATTGCATTGAACTAAGCCATTCTATTAATATAAATGTTGGGTACGAAGGTAAGATGAAAAAACATGCAGTTGGGCTTGCCCAAGGCAGGATAACAATGTCCAGGTGATGAAATCAACTACTCTAACATGAAATGTGGTTGTCCCCAACAATATCTCCACTAACCAACTGAAAAATTACATTGTTGGCTGCAAAAAATGGTTGTTAGGGTCTCCTCTGGTGCTCAAAAAATTTTGAAAAATTAACCTCAGACTCTCCTCCAATAACCAACAAAAACCCACGAAGAAATCGGCCAAATGTTGACCTAAAAATTTTGGCTCGATTTCCCCCTAGCTCCTCCAGTTGTTGGCTGAGTTGGGACCCATATTTGACCCCTCTAATCTGCCCAAAAAATTCTACCAAATTATTTCTAAGATTTTTTTTAAAAACCCAAAAAAACCCAGAAAGGGCTTGCTCTAGTTTTAACACTCCAAAATTGAGCTCAAAATGCTTGGCTCTCATCCACAAGCAGAAATTGTAACCTGTAGTAGATGTTGGGCTTGTTGCTCCACCAAAATGTTGGAAAATCCTCTAAGATGTCCCCAATCTAATTCTAAACAACCCCAGCTCCTCAATCCCTTTCACAAGCCAATTGTTGGCTTTGCCTCATCAACTCCTCCAAGAGCCCTTGTGTGCTTTCCACTTTCTGCATCATTGGAGTGTGTATAAGCTCACCAATCACTGTGCATGTGAGTCTAACACCTTCATGATCATGCTAGCTTCCCCACAGCTGGCCAAGATCATGCTTTGATACCATTGCAATATTCCTAATGGAAATTTACAATGATAAGAAAAGATGTAGGTTTTGCAAACGAATCTTAAAAACAAAAAATAAACAATAGTAAGAGCATAAAACATAAAAATGATAAACACAGAGATTTTCCCCTGGATCCCAAATCGGGACGACTAGCTTGATTTTTCATTATATTCCTTTTAGTGTTACAAAACATATATATACATGTCGAAGCATACATAAACCCCAATCCATTAACGCTGGATTAGAACATAACCGTAGTTCCCTTGACCTGATCTACAAAATACCAGGGGCCAAAAACCATCGTACCCCAAAACCATGTGAAAACCCATGCACAAAACCATGGGTGGGTCCACCCACCGGAAAACAAGGAGCAATTTTTTTTTCTTAGGGTGCTACCCTGAACCCCGACAAGGGGGGATGTCGCTCCCCCTACGACCCCCCTGCTGCACCCGGTGCAATGTACAGGGGGAGCTATCACCCCCCCTGTGACCCCCCCTGCGTGACTAGTCATGGAAAGAATATAACACATACCCAACACTGTCCCACTTGTTGTTTTCTTTCCGTAGGGGGCCACAGGAGAGCTGAGTCATTATCCCAGCTTTGCAATACCCATTGTTTCTCTACACCAAGAGAACTTCTGAGTGCTCATAGACTTCGTCAATGCATTTGAAACATTCTTCAAGGTGTCCACCTTTACCAGCAACACCCTTTTAGCCTCAACAATATATCTCACAAAATGATATTGAACATCAATGTGCTTTGTCTTTGAATGATAAGTAGGGTTCTTAGCCAAGAAAATTGTGCTTTGGCTATCACAGTCTATCCTTATAGCTCGCTGCACCAACCCCATACTTGAACACAATCTCTGCAACCAAACTGCTTCCTTGCTTGCATGAGTGGCTGCCATGTATTCTGCCTCTGTAGTTGAAAGAGCCAATACAGACTGTCTTTTACTCATCCAACTGATTGCACCTCTAAATAGGCTAAACACATACCCACTTGTAGATATTCTTTGGTCCAGATCTCTAGCCCAGTCTGCATAAAAAAAAACATGAATGTCCAATACTCTTTCTAATCCTCATCTTCCCTGGTAGCAAAAGCCATAATCACTAGTGCCATGCAAATATCTGAAAACCTGCTTCACTGTTGTCCAATGCTCCTTCCCTAGGTTTGACATAAACCTGCTCAATAATCCCATTGCATGTGAAATGTTTGGTCTAGTATAGACCATTGCATACATCAGGCTACCCACTGCACTCACATATGGAACATGGGACATATCCTCCTCTTCTTCTTGTGTCTTGGGACACTGTTCAACAGAGAGCTTTACACCTACAAGAACTAGAACATTCATCGGTTTACTATCCTACATATTGAACCTCTACAATATAGTCTCGACATACTTCCTCTAGTTTAACTAGAGCTTCCTCTTTGCCCAATCTCTCTTAATTTCCATGCCCAAAATATAGTTTGCAGCACCAAGATCCTTCATGTAAAATTTGGAGAACAATTGGGTCTTCAAATCTTAGATAATTTCTTTGTCATTTCCAATCAACAACATATCATCCACATACAAGACCAAATAAATAACACGATCACCAATTAATTTAAAATAAACACAATGACCCTCCTTGCTTCTAGTGAAGCCAAGTCCCTGTATATAGGTATCAAATTTCTGATACCATATTCTTTATGACTGTTTAAACCCATACAGAGACTTCTTTAACTTGCATACCTGCTCTTTCTTCCCCTTCACCATAAAGCCTTCAAGTTGTTTCATGTAGATCTTCTCTTCCAAATCCCTGTGAAGAAATGTTGTCTTCACATCCATCTATTCTACCTCAAAATCAAATGCAGCATCAACAGATAAAAGTAATCTAATAGAAGTAACTTTGTCAACAGGAGAAAAAATAGCACCAAAATCAATTCTCGGCACCTAGGAATAACCTTTTGCTACCAACCGAGCTTTGTATTTCTCCATTTTGCCTTCTACATTCATCTTCTTCTTAAACACCCATTTGCTCTCGATGGGCTTCCTTCCAGCCGAAAACTCCACCAAATTCCATGTCTCATTTTTATTCAAGGATGCCATTACATCAACCATGGCCTCCTTCAAGAGTTTTACATCCTCTGAATATACAGCCTTCCTGACGGTTATGGGATCATCATCAGCTATGGTTAAAGCAAAATTTGAACAAAAACCAGTTGGACTATACCTTTCTGTTTGTCTTCTTTCCCAAATTGATCTTCTCATAGCTGGAGTTTGTGGCTCTTCTTCTGAGTCTTCTTCTGTTGTAGAGTCTAATTCATCCTCCTTTAGCTCAAACTCTATCTTATCAGGTTCCTTTGGTAGGACTTAATGTTTAACAACATTATTCACCTCTCTAAACACCACATCTTGGCTGTACATAACCTTCCTTGTTTCTAGGTTCCAAAGCTTGTAACCCTTTAAACCATCCTTATACCCAATAAATATGCACCTTTCAGATTTACTATCCAACTTGCTCCTTTTCTCCTTTGGAACATGTACATATGCATCACATCCAAATACCCTCAGATGTGAAAGAGAGGGTTTCTTACAAGTCCATACCTCAAGTGGAGTCTTATCCTCCAATGCTGATGAAGGTGATCTGTTAACCAAGTAACATGCAGTCTCCACTGCCTCTGCCCAGAATTCTTGTCCTAACCCGGTACCACTGAGCATGCTTTTTACCTTTTCCATTAGCATTATGTTCATTCTTTCTACAACTCTATTTTTCTGAGGTCTGTATGGAGGAGTCTTCTGTTGTGCTATACCACACTTCTTACAGAACTCTTCAAATTCCTTCTTGCAGAACTCCCCACCATTATCTGTCCTCAACACCTTTATATTCTTCTCTGTCGAGTTTTTCACCAGAGTCTTAAATTCTTTAAATCTGTCAAAGACTTCGGATTTCTTCCTCAAGAAATATATCCATGTATTCCTTGAGAAGTCATCTATGAATGAAACATAGTACACAGAATTACCCAGTGATGGAATCGACACAGGTTCAAACACATCATTGTGCACAAGCTATAATATCTGGTTCTCCCTCTTAGAATCAAAAGGAAAACTAACCCGATTCTACTTCCCATATACACAATGTTCACAGAAGTAGAAATCCAGAGAGCTTTTAGACATACCTTCTACCATACCATTTCCATGAAGTGTTCGAAGGCCCTTCTCTCCAATATGTCCAAGCCTTTGATTCCATAGCATGGTCTTTTTTCCAGAGACCACTAGACTTTCTGCTCCACTTTCGGGAACAACAAAACTATTGCACCCATCAATAACAGTGCTGCCCTGAAGCTTTTATAGAGTTCCGATCTGAACTCCCCGCATTAATACCAATGCTCCCCAAACCATCTTATAGGTATCTTTCTCAAACACTGTTTTTACACCTGCATTATCCATCTTGATTACAGAAATCATATTTCTGGCCAATGCAGGAATGTGTAGAACACCAGGAAGCATTCTAATCTTTCCACCATGCAGCTTTAGCTTGACTTTTCCATGCCCGACGATTTTGGCCTTCCTATCATCGCCTAAGAAGACATCATCGCCATCATATTTCTCATATTCACAGAACCACTCCCTATGGGGAGTGAAGTGAAAGGATGCACCTGAGTCAATCAACCATGACTCAGGATCTACATGTGTATTTGAAGAAGAAGCCAAATACATATCCACACCTTCATTGAAGGTGGTTTTTGCCTTTGTAGAAGGAGCATCATCAGATCCCTTTCCTCTCTTAGGAGCTTTAGATCTGTAGTCCTTTTTGTATTTCCCTTCCTTTCTGCATTTCCAGCACACCTTTACAAACTTTCGAGGAGATTTAGATCTCCCTCTAGATTTAGATCTCCCACTCAAAACATTATTCTTGTTTTTGTTCCAGGACCTTCCTCATACAGATAAGGCATCTCCATTCTGACCCTCCATATTTCTTCGTCTCATTTCCTCCAACAGCAAGGCTGAGACAATGTCATCAAAATTCAAGGTAGTTGTATTTCTACCTATTGCAATAACCAGACTATCCCATGAATCTGGTAGAGAACACAAAAAACTAATGCACTTATCTTCATCTAAGATTTTAATATCAACAGATGATAGCTGACTTACCATAGTTTTGAAGGCATTCAGATGCTCTGTCATCGAGTCTCCATCCTTCATCCTCAGGTTATACAAATGTTTCTGCTGGAACAATTTATTCACCAGAGGCTTAGATTGGTACAAAGTCCCAAGTTTGTCCCACAAGGTCTTCGCCATAGCTTCCCCAGATACATTCAACAATATTGAATCTGAGACACACAACCGTATTGTGCTCTTTGCCTTCCGATCCAGCTTCTTCCAGTCTTCATGTGGCATTGATGTTGGTTTAGTACCCAGATCTACCGCAATCCACTGATCCTTATCCACCAACAGATCCTCCATCTTGAGCTTCCACAACTCAAAACTCGGACCATTAAATTTCTCTATCTCTATCTTCCCACCACTCGCCATCTTCTTTCACCACAAGAATCGATCCCAAAGATATCCCACTGAATAGGGTCTACCTTAGGCCCGAGCAAAAAACCCCTCAATGACAAAGGCATCCCTTTGGAGCCGAAACTGCTCTGATACCAAATGTAGGTTTTAACCGTGTACAGATATTATCTACAAACGAATCTTAAAAATAGAAAATAAACAATAGCAAGAGCATAAAACATAAACCGATAAACACAGAGATTTTCCCCTGGATCCCAAATCAGGACGACCAGCTTGATTTTTCATTATATTCCTTTTAGTGTTATAACACATATAAATACATGTCGAATCATACATAAAACCCAATCCATTAACCCTAGATTAGAATATAACTGTAGTTCCCTTGGCTGGATCTACAAAATACCAGGTGCAGAAAACCATCGTACCCCAAAACCATGTACAAACCCATGCACAAAACCCTGGGTGGGTCCGCCCACTAGAAAATAAGGACCAAAATATTTTCTCGGGGCACTGCCCCGGACTCCGACAGGGGGGGCTGTCGCCCCCTGCTATGCTCGATGCAACATATAGGGGAAGCTATCGCCCCCCCTGTGACCCCCTGCATGTGACTGGTAGTGGAAATAATATAACACATACCTAACAAAAGCAAGCATAGTAAAAGAAACAAACACGCATAATTTACAGCACATGAAACACCAAGAAATCTCCATTAACTGCACTAAGATGAGTCATTTTATTAATATAAATGTTGGTTACAAAGGTAAGATCAGAATGCATTCACTTGGGCTTGCCCAAGGCAACCTAACGATGCCCAAGTGATGAAATCGACTACTCTAACATGAAATGTGGTTGTCCCCAACAATATCTACGCTGACCTAGTAAAAAACTACACTGATGAACGTGAATAATGATTGCTAGGGCCTCATCCAGTGCCCATAAAACTCTAGGAAATTAACCTCGGGTTCTCCTCCAATAACCCACAAACACCCACGAAGGAATTGACCAAATGTTGGCCTCAAAATTTTGGCCAAATTTCCCCTAAATCCTCCAACTGTTTGCTAAGTTGGCACCAAAATGCTAGAAAATTCCCCACAATTTCCTTCCTGCTCCCTTCCTGTATCCCAGCTAAACCAGAAATGTGTGGTATCCTCCCAGCTACCGAAGATGAGTATATTTTTCCTTCCTAGGGTGGCACTCATGGTCCACCAAATAAGAGGGTGACTTGGCCCCCATGAAAGACTGCATAGTTCTCAGCAAGATGACGTAGGCCCCTACTCTAGAAATTTGTACTGTTGTGGAAATACCTCATGCTCTTATCCCACAAGCAAGGAAGTTTCATACACCAATTTGGTGTCTGGCTTAGTCGTGGCCTTAAAATTGGATAATTATAATAATAATTTACATGCTTCAAATCACCTATTCATCCAATAAAAATTTCCAAAATCTTTTATCTACTGGACACATGAAAAATCTAATCCACTCTTACATAAATCCATTAGAAGCACCCTCTCTTCCAGAAACAAAATCTGTTATCCATCCATCTATAAAATTCATTCCACATGTTTTAATCCATTGCAATTGAAATATCTCAGCAAGAGGTTACAACCTTGGACATGCTTTACAACATTATATGTTTATCCATCCCCACGAGAACTTTTATAAACTCTGTGACACCATAAATTTCTTCTCCAACTAGCTTCGGAAACTCTCCTCTGTAGCTTACTTAGAGGACACAATATTGTTTCAAATTCTATTGCAATTACACTTTTTAGAACTATCTAGATTTTTTTGTGGTATGCGAGGCAAGCGATGCTTAATCCATAGGTTCAATAAATGACATGTATTCATCCTCAAATCCTACAAGGACTATTCTCATCCTTCTTGCAAAATGGTGTTGTATTTCCATAGATGGTAGTTCTTTAATTGTTGGGGAAAAAATTATTTATAAAAATGAATATTTAAATCTTGTATGTGCTAATAGACATCCAATGTTGATGTTGGAAGAATTGATTTCGTACCTTATTCACCACATTATATAGCTATGACTTCAACCTTTTTTCAAACTCGCATTCCAAACTCTTTCTACTATCAGTTTGTAGGATGAGAGAAAATGCTTGTGGCCATGCATAATAGGCACATTGTTGAACATCTCTAACCAATCTTCAGATAAAGTTTTATTTGACTTCTGAATCCATGTGATATCGAAAATAAATCCATCATGTCATTTTCAATAACTCTTCATTTGATTATGCCTAATATGCATGTGACCTCCAACATACTAAATATGGGAAAAGGCCTATAACTAAACCCTGCCAAGATCTATCTACAAATTTGAAACACTCTCACCAACCTCCTTCAATACCTTCAGCATGTTTTGATCAACCCAGAGATGTGATTAGTTGATACATTTACTGCCTTGCCTTGCCATGCCCCAACGTCACTGTATTTAAGTAAAGAATAGAGTCACTGCCTTATTTCCATATTATTGTCATCATCACTGTTTGCAAGATTGCTGCCAACCTTTATCTCAGATTCTTGCTCAGTATTATATGAATTCATTCTCTTCCAATCCTATAAAGCTCATCATGATAATTTCAGACTCTCAAAGAGTCATTTCAAATGGACACTATAAGAAACCAAATGCTCTTATTACTTGATTTTTACACTCTGCTGCACTTGGTCAATCTGATTTCTGTTGCTTAAAACAATGGTGGATCACTATTTTAGTCAACAATACTTCTGTCCTCTGCAACCCTTCGCTTGTTTGGAAAATAAATTGAAGGGGCTAGTTTGAATGTCAATGGAAGTTTCCATAAGCCATAATACCCACTCTACACCCCCTCATTATACATTAGCTAGTGGAGATAAAGGAAATGAAACTTTGTCTATATAAGGTGATGATTAATTTTTTGGAAAGGAGAAATATTGATTCCCTCTTTTGGTTTTCTTTGATGGTATTATTGACTGAATAATTCTTCTAGAGGATAGATGAAATATATAAGGTGAACACTAACATAAAGGTATCATATATATGTAAAGTATTGGCCAAACCAGTAGAAATTTTATGCCAGAAATAGAAGAGATCCAAAAATATTGTGGAAAAAACTTCCATCATGATAAATAATATTAGTTTCCCCTATTTCAATGCACTTCCACAAGAGTAGAAGAATATGGAGACACTGAATATGAAAACCATTTTACCACTGCAAGAATGTTACTCTTAAACTATTATTGATTGATGTTGATAATAGTGGATATACTAGACATAGAAACAATCTCAAATTAGTTGATATTACCAACTGCAATAAAATATCCCAAAAAAAGTTCATTGCAGTTGACATATTTGAACATAGAAAATCATTATGAGTTACATAGTTTGTGCACTGGTCTTTAAGTTCAAGATATAAGAAGTGGAAATGGAAACACAGAGTTAAAATTTACTGCTATTTTCTACAAAGGTTAAGCATAATGATAGTAGAGCATGGAGAAGAAGAAGTTGAAGATGGTGAGAAAAGTTTAGCTTTTCATAGAGGGATTTCTACCATAACCAAGGTTGCCTCAATTAAGAGTTTATTGTTTTTTATGTTACAAACATACACAACTTGGAATTGATCACCATTGAAAAACGTTGCAAAAAATATGAGGGACCTATGTTTTGTTTTGTTAGATAAAAAATAACAAATCACTCATTTTCCACTTGATAATGGAGTCATGTATCTATTATTTTCGGGTCGGGTCATTTCATTTGAGGGTTGATGTATCAAATTTCCTAACTTGTGACCACGCGGGTGCCTTGTGCACGTTCATGCGACCCAATTTCCATTTTTTCCCTTGTGCCTTCGTTCAGTTGGGCGCATCGTTTCACGCATGTGAGGGCACCCGATGAAACACATTTAGGTCGTGTCATTTCATTTGAGGGTGATCGTATCAAATTTGCTAAGTTGTGACCACCGGGGTGCCTTGTGCAAGTTCGTGGGGCCTGTTTTCCATTTTCTCCCTTGTGCCTTCATTCAGTCTGGTGCGTCATGTCACGTTGTGTGAGGGCGCCTAATGAAACTCCTTCGGGTTGGGTCGATTTGTTTGAGGGTGTCCATATTAAATTTTATAAGTTGTGACCACCCAGGTGCCTTGTGTACATGGGTGTGGAAAGTTGAACATATTTGACTTGTACTTAAGGCCTAGGAAATTTACATATACAAGACTTGGTTATATTGGGAAAAAGAATGCAAAGAGAAGGTGTGTTCTCTTAGGTTTTATGGAGAATATGACTAAGATCTCCTTGAAGTTTCAAATGGATTATTAAAACTGGAGAGACTTGAAATCAGAGGTTCGCATTTCACCAAATTTGCAATAGTGGTTGCAATGTTGAACCTAAACTCATTGACGTATATCAGGGAGCAAGGATACAAAAAAATAAAATAGGTGACAAATGTTTTTCTACATCATGTCCATTTTGGAACATAGAGTTTACCCCACCTCTTAGAAAGACATGGGATGAACTTGATTGAAATGGAAGTAATGTTTGGAAACTGATCGATGCATATTTTGGCTTACTATTCTTTAGATGGAAGAAGAATAGATAATCGAAGTTTTTAATCCTTCTATTTCCTCATTCTTGCTCAGTATCAACAATTTAAGTTGGTTTATACATTTCATGATTGTGACCTCAATTTATGTATAGTAAGTAGTAGGATATCATTCATGTACTAGTAAGTGTACCTTCCTCCCAATTTGGATACAAAAATATTTCCATTCATCGCCCACATCCTCCTACTTCCATGTGCCAAATAAATATTTGGGTGGATGAAACCCTTCCATTGTGCTTTCCTTATACCTCTCATGAGGCTTCTAGGAAAAAAATATCTGGCATTGAGGCTTGAAAATTGAAATGGAGCAGTGTTGCTAAAGTTATTTTTGGTAATGCAACATTCAGTATTGAAAGAAAAATATCAAGAAATGCACCATTCAGTTTTAAAGGATAGATCTCAAGAAACCCCACTTTAAAGGGTTATTATATTAATGAGAATATGCAGAGGCTTCTTCAAGCTTAAGTTTGATGGAGCCTCAAAATACAGAAGGGAAAGAAGTTATGATGGGGATTTATTTACAACCATACAAAGTTGGTAATTCTTGGTTTTTTGTTCATTTGTGACAACTCTTGAAAAATGTATCCAATTTCTAGTGCTAGTGCTGAAGATTTGTTTAAACAGAGACATGGCAACCATGTTTATGGAATCCCAAAAAGAGACTCGAGTAAGGAGATTAAAATGGCGAAGGGAAATTGTATGTGAATATAAGAAGTTTAGGGGCTTCAAAAATTATAAGAATATAATGATGGTACTGGAAGAAAATATTTTGTTGTAGAAAGGTGTTTGATAACAAGTTTCATCTATAGTAGACAAAGAAATAAAAAGAATTTCAAACCTTTAGTTGGACAAATGTCTAAGGAGCAGAGAATTTTCAGTCCTCTCTATAGAGATTACAAATTAAGGACAAGGCTTGAATGAGATCACTTCCATTATGATGATGCAATGTTGAAGACATAGTAACCAAGGTTGAATTTGTATATAGATACAGTATGAGATGGAAAATTTTCGGTAAAGAAAAAAAAAAATTGGGACTAAACATCTCCTAGATACAAAATAAAATATGTTTTTTTTCTAAATTTTAAAATTCAAAGAATTGTAACTATCATATCCCTTCAAAATGGCTACGAATTGTGGCTTCCTCCTTGAATACTTAAGTTTTAAACACGATACTACTAGTGGCTAAACTCATTTATACCACAATTTTTCCTTCATCATGCTATGAAAGTCTGACTTTTAAATTCTCACCAAATCAAATCCAAAGGGAAACACTTTGAGAATAATCTAATCACAATCTTCATGATTCACTCCAATCCCTTCTCCATCATTTCACCTCATTTGCGGCCATCCAACCTCACCATGACCAAGTGCAATGAGTGCCCCCATGTTTTTCTGTGGACTCAGGCCAAGAGCCAGCTCTGCCACAGTGCATGTTGGTAATGATTCAACTTCGAAAACAAAGTGTGGTCGTCAAACATGGAATTGAAATACTTAACCAGCAACCGTGAGCTTTGAGATATGAGTTCGAGCACTGAGCAATATGAAAGACAACTTCTCAACAGCCTTTGTGTATTTCTCACGGGCCTCCTTGTTTCACGAATCCGTTATGGGATCTTTACATATGGGTGCAACTTTTTCTTGGGGAACATAAGTGTTGTTAGTTTTATACAACAATATGACTTCAGTACCAAGGTATTTGAAGGATTCAGGTTCTAGATATCTCTTTGAGCTCTATTTGTGTTCTACTGTTGGTCCTAAATTGAGGTCTGCAACATTACTACCCATTATTTTATCGTCACAATTATGTTTTATATTAAAATAAAAAAGTTGTGGCTTTACCCATACTGCAAAGAGAAAGAGGGCTCAACATATTTTTGACATCAGGAGCACTAATTATCCCTTCAAAAAAAAGGGAGTACAAAGTGCAACATGGAATTATAATTTCTAACATACTTCCAAAGACCCTCTTCTATACCCACCAGAGTACTATTTTAAAGATTGATTACACAAAATTATGAAAAATACATTAACAATAATTCCTGTCAGCTTCACTAGATTTCTTGCACTAGAACAATTGGATGCCAGGGCTTGGGTTCAGAAGCTAGATGCATACTTCCACTTGAATTCCATGTGCGAGGCAAATGCTATTCGATTTGCTACCCTTCATTTGGAAGGGGATGCCCAAGAGTGGTGGTACCATGGGCTAATCATGTTGGGACATATTCACATCACTTGTTACACAGATTTCACCCGAAGGTTGTTTGAGAGGTTTGAGAACAAATACCCAGAGTTACATTTCAGGGAGTTAGCCCAGTTGAGGCAAACTAGCCACACAAAGGCATACATTATGGAGTTTTAGGGACTGGCAGTGATGGTGACTAGCATTTCAAAGGCTCGGTTGATCATATTACTTTTGGAGTGGCTAGCAGAGCCATTGCATGGTTGGGTGAGGGCCTATAAGCCCACATCTTTGACGGATGCTATCTCCAAGACCCCATATATGATTGACGTTGTGCCCAAGACCCAGCCTTTGTCCCCACTGGACCCATTGCACCATAGGGGAATCGAGACACTATACCACCCTAGAGGGATGTAGGACGTGGTGAGATGGATGAGGAGACCCAGAGGGGCCTTAGGAGGAGGAATTTGTGCTTTAGGAGCCAAGAACCCAAGGCATCCAGGCACAAGTGAACCAAGGGAAAGGCCCACTACATTGAGGTCTATTCGAATAGTGAGTCAGTTGAGGAGTTTGAGGTTCAAGCAGATCCTGGAGATGAGGGAGGACCATCATCAGGGGGAGTACTGCCACCACCACCACTACTTAGAGGGGGGCTATTTTCCCCATCAAGGGGAGTTCTTACTTCACTTCGTGGAGTTATGGAGTATTTGACACTCAAGATTAGGGGGATGGTATAGGGGCAACGAGTTTCATTTCGGGTAGATAGTGCGGCCACCCACAAATTTATTGATTCCAAGATGGTGGAGTGTAGGGGAATCCACACAGAGACATTCAAGGGGTTCTTGTTGGTACCAAGAGACCAAACCATGTAGTTCAGGAAGCACACTCCAGGGTTGACTATGATGATGGGGAACTACTTGGTTACTGATCACTTTTCTTTAGTTGATGTCCCAGAGACCAACATGGTGTTGGGTGTCCAGTGGTTATACCCATTGGGGAGGGTTACCACTGACTAGCAGAAGTTAGATATGGAGTTTGTGGGGAAATATGTGAAGCCAATATTGTTGAGGGGGATGCACTCTTTACCACCCTAGTCAGTTTCAGCACACTGGATGGAGATAGATCTATACCTTGGGGACATAGAATGGGCAGTTGAGCTAAGTATTTCGGAGACAGGGGCCCAGCCATGGCCAGTGAAACAAACCATACATGCCCTATTGGAGAGGCATCAGGGGGTTTTGGGGGATATCCCTCCAAGCAGGAAACCAAGCTGAGGGTTCGAACACACTATCAAGTTGGAGGACGGAGTGCATGCAGTTATCATGACCCCATATAGGCATCCCAAAGCCTATCGAGATGAGATTGAGATGGCCATTTAGGAGCTGCTAATATTGGAGCACATCAGGCCCAATTCGAGTCCCTTCGCTTCCTTTGTGGTGTAGGTGAAGAAGAAGGATGGGACACTCCACATTTGCATTGACTACAAGGCCCTCAATAAGAAGAAATTGAAGAACATGTACCCTATTCTGCACATTGATGAGTTGATGGACGAGCCTAGAGGAGTGAAATACTTCTATAAGATGGATCTATGCTCAGGGTACCACTAGATTCGGGTGAGGGAGGACATCCCTAAGACTACCTTTCATTGCACTATGAACATTTTTAGTTTTTGGTGATGCCCTTTGGGCTAACCAACGCTCAGGTTACATTCAATCTTGCATGAACCACATATTTTCTGGGTAGTTGTGGCACTTTGTCCTTGTCTTCTTTGACGACATACTCATCTATAGCCGGATGTAGGAGGAGCACCTTCAACATTTGGAGGTAGTACTTCACATACTAGAGGAGCAACAACTGTAAGTGAAGATTTCAAAATGTGATTTTGGATTGACAGAGATGTTGTATCATGGGAATGTGACTGGCCGAGAGGATGGAGTAAAAGTACACCAGGAGAAGATCAAGGCCATTTTGGATTGGCCAACACCCAGGAATGTGACTGAGAAGAGGGGGTTTCTGGGAATTTGTATGTACTACAAGAGATTTGTGAGTGAATTCTCAAAACTTGTAGCACCGCTCACAGACTTGTGGAAGAAGGGGGATTTTGAGTGGACACAGGCAACACAGGAGGCATTTTAGCATCCCAAGAAGGTCATGAGTAGTTGTTCTCTTTTGGCTTTGCTTGATTTCACTCCACCATTTGTATTGGGTGTGATGCTTCAGGTGAGGGAGGTCGTTTTGACGCAGGGAGGCCACCCCATAGCCTTTGAGAGTGGAAAAGTTGCTACCCCATGACCGACTTCATTTATGACAAGGATATGTTCGTCGTGTTGCAAGCCTTGGCCGAATATAGATAGTACTTGGTGGGGACTGCCATTCTCTCTTGAGTTGTTGCTGTCATCATCCCTGGGAGAGTCCCTTCTATTAGTGCACTCTCTTCCATAGTGAGCAGTCTTGTTACAAGTGTAACATCTTCCATTCCTTCCTTTGGGCCCCACTCTACCATGGTTTTGATTTCTTGGGCCACCACGGTTCTTCTTCTTTGCATGAGCGGCAAAGGTAGTAGGGTCACTTCCATTTCCATTAGAGGCATACTCCATCATTCTTGTTTCCTCTTGAGTGCATCTTGTCAATATTTCATCAAAATTAGGAACCACATTATTATTAAGAATAGTGGCGTTAAATACATGCCAATCACGGGGAGACCTCCAAGCACAATAAGAACCATCCCTCGATCATATATTCCTTCCCCAATGGCTAGGAAGTTATTCTTGATTTCATTTAGCATCATAGAATAGGATTGAATAGATTCATCCTTTTCCTTCTTGATATTCTTCAATTGATTCTTGGTGAAAAGGATTTGACTAGCATTGCTAGCCCTAAACATGCTCACCATCTCATAATACATCTCCTTAGATGTCTTCAGCTCAAAAATGTAAGCAACCAAGTGCTTATGAATAGAATCCTGGATAATCATCTTTTCTTTGATTTCCCCTTTTCTATACTTTGTCTTCATGGAAGCAGCTACATTTGATGGAGGCTCCTGAATCTTCCCCTACACATAGTCCATGACATCTTGATCTTCTAGCACCAAATTGAAGGACATCTTCCATGCATGATAATCAGACTTATTAGTCAATTTATCATCAGCCTTGAAACCCTTGCAGGTTGAGGAAGCCATTTTTCCTTGATAGGATTCCTTCCTTCAGTTATTGCTTCTAACACTCGCTTGGACTCTTGAACTTTGTCTTCACCTCAGCTCTGATACCATGTTAAATTTAGATAACCATGGTGTTTTATGCTTTATGGAATTTTACTTCAATATTTCTTAGGCCCAACAAAATATAACAATCACATAAACATGAAAATAAAATGTTGATAGAACACAATAATAGATCAGCAGAAGACAAGCCAAATATATATCAGATTTACAATTCCTTTCATCCAGCAAAGATATGAGATATTGTTGTGTTACGGCAATCAACAGGATGCTTCAGCTAGAAAACTCTTTCTCGGTCAGTCAATCCTTCACGTGTCACTCCCATAACCCTCAAGGAAATCTCATCACAAGTCAACGTTGGTAAACCCAATGTCAAAGAAAGCAACAACAAAAAATTCAATGCTAGGGCTTCGATCAAACAGCTCGAATTTCCTTCATTTTAGTGCCCAGCAGTACGGCCTCCTAAAATTGAAATTTTGGCAGAAGATTGAGGTCAAATGACAAAGGGTTGACCATGGTCAACATTGGTCAATGCTGCAGCAACAAGCCCTAAATAGATCTGCAGAAAAAAACAGCTTCGCTCCACACGTGTGAGGGGAAAAAGGCCTCCAAAGGCTATCGAACCAATCAAATTACAATGAGATAATGTGTGATGACATGATGAGCAAATGACCTCCAAGTCTCTCCAATTTATATCCATCATTGAGGGTGTGTGAGACATCTATTAGGCATGTGAGCCTACATTACAAATCTTGCCAACCTTGCACATGTGGAAAATAAATTCAAAATAAATGTTCTTCTCATCTAAAAAAGATGATCTTTAGATCAATATTGCACCTCTCTGAAAGAGGAATCCAGCAAAAATATGGCCATCGTCATATGAGTAGTGTAACATGGATTTTGGACCTAGTTGCCCAAAATTAACAATCTAGCCCTCTTGTATTTATCAATGTTGCGAACATCGACATCGGGATAAAATCAACAAGGGTCTGGAAAACCAAAAAATTGGGAAAATTGGGAAAATATCGGTAAAAAACGCCAAACATCGGCAAAATTAAGATACCATAAAAATATTTTTAAAAATCGGCAAACATCGGCTAGGCCAACAAATCATGATTTCAAGGTAAAATCGGGATGTTATCAAGATGTTCACAATAGTGGTATTTATAGATTTCTTTGAAGGGATTTTCTCCTTAATCGATTGAGGTTCACTTAAAACCCCAACTTTGGGTTCCTTTGCCAAGTTTCCCAAAAGCTTGCCCTCCATTTCGCAAACATTGGGTATTTTAGGTTTTCCCCTTTAACAAAGACTATAGCCTACGGAAATCAATAGGCCACTTCATCTTATGGAACTAATTTCCTGGGGGCATTACAACTGTGTCAAAAGCTCTCACTCCTAGCGTATGATTGATGCAGTCACTACTGTAAATCTAGGTTGAAAGCCCCTACATGAGGGAGCCTTAGGACAGATTTGTTGTTAGAAAATGTTGATGATATATACTAGATAAGTTTTTTTCATCATGGGCAGAAACAAAGTGCACCATCATAATTGATGGATGGATAGATCAAACGAATAGAGCCTTGATAAATTTCCCCATATCTAGTCCAAAGGCAATAATGTTTCTCAAATTAACTTAGATGCCTCAAACAAATTTAATAGTGCCCAACTAATTTGTGAAATGATGAAAGTTGTTTAGGAAGTTGGAAAAGAAAATGTTGCACAAATTTTTAACAACAATGCAACTAATTATATGGCTGATGCTGGACTTTTTGAGCTTAGGAATCCCTCCATATTTTGGAACTCTTGTGCTACAAATTTCATAGATTTAATGCTTGAGGCATTGCAAGAATTCGCTGGATACAAAAAGTTATGTATAAGGAAAAATCCATAACCAAATAAATTTACAATCACACAAATGACCTCAACAACACAACAATATTCATTGAAGGCAAGGAACTTGTTTGTCCTATAGTGACCAAAATTCCAACAAAATTCATCTCTTTGCAATTCATGGTTTACCAAAGGGTAAATCTCAATAGGATATGTTTGGGACCTGATTGGATGGCATCAAGAGACATGGAAAACATGAACACATTTTAAGTGTTTCTCTTGTGTTGAGTGATGGTTTCTAGGAAGATGTTGAAGAGATTATTGATGTGACAGGGTCACTTGCCAAAGGGCTCAGGTACTTAAGCCTTAAAAAATTTTAGTGTTCACCTTCAAAGTCAAACTTCATTTCATTTTCAAATTTCATTTATACTAAAATTTGAATTTTCGACGATGACTTCAATCTTTCATGATGGTTGATGTTGAAAAACCCACTAAGGGTTACATTTATAAGGTGATAAATATCACCTAGGAGGCCATCAAAAGAGGATATAATGACGAGGTGGCCAAGTATATGCCAATTACATGCCCCTCTTACGTGCTTCTGAGTAGATTTTAACCTTTCCACTTTTCAAGATCTTTGGTGGCAAAATTTTGGAAATGATGTGACAGATCTTAAAAGATTTGACATTCAAATCTTGAGCCATACCTACAATGCTTCAGGTTGTGGGTGCAATTGGAGCATGTTTGAGAAAATGCTTGCCAATAAGCACAACCAATGAAGTTATTAACACAAAAGCACTTAAATAACCCTATATTGGTCCACTCCACTCTTCAACTTTGCAATAGGAAAATCCAAGGTGAGACATCAAGAAACACAAGACTCAACTCAGTTTATCTAAAGCTTAAACACTTGAATTGGAAGAACTGATTGAAAGTTTAGTTCACATTTTAATGCTTCGTGACAATGACAAGTTTGGATCATTGGGCTATTGACCTAAACTTGGAATAGCTAGATCCTACATTAGATTGGCTTCGATCAAAAGAAGCCCTCATTTTCACCTCAAGGACTTTGCCAACCTTGAGGGTCAAAGAGTTGAGGTCATGGGAGAAACCTGCATCTTAGATTTTTTACTATATAGTATTCAGCATTAACTCTTCACTTAACCTTTATAAGTAGATGCTTTTAGTTCTCAGTTTGGACCCATATTATATTAGATGCCTATTAATCCATGAAATTTTGAACATTTATTGATAGTGTGCATTGTATGGACATGGCTTTATTAAATATCAATGAAAAATACATATTTTTTTATTTAAAATCAGTATATATTTCATTTTTGTTCTTGCCAATTTTTTCACAATTTATTCCCAATCCAATTCAAACACATTGCACTTTTTCCCCACAGAGTCTTTGTCAATTCCAGGTCTTGATAATTTTTATCTCGAAGGGACTGGTGCAAATCTTTCCAGTTGTAGACAACTGGCTAGCATGGAAGATTGGTAATGGGGAACAGATGAGACTAGAGCCTGATCCATGGGTTGGATGAGACTAGAGTCTAATCCATGGGTTGGATGTGAGAACACTTATACTCTGTCAAACAAAATATTAATTATTTTACATGAAAGGAATTATTTAAGGTGTTCAAAGTTTTGGTCCTATGACTACAAATATCTAGCAACAGTGATGGATCAAAACCAATATGGTAGGACTTTAAGGGAACAATGCAGATCAATTGAAGCCTTGATTAGAAGTAATGTAAGCATCATAAAGGAAGCAAATGAAATAGTATGATCTAAAAATCCTTTAGTGGGTAAATATATTTCCAAATTAGGGAACAAATTAATGTTTTCCAATGAGGCTCAATAGTCAAAATGATAAGTCCTGATGGTGGAAACCACTATGGAAAAAATATTTTCCATGTGGGTGGCCATAAGGAATAAAAACTGACTTGTGAAATACTCCAAAACAAGAGAAGAAATGGACCTAAGAGGTGTGTTTTATGATACTTGGAACAAAATGAATGTAAGGATGGTTCCTTACTATCAACAAATATCACTTCCTTATCCACAACATCAGATAGTCTTCAATGCTATATGATAAATGATTGCATATGACCTATTCTTCATAGTTTTATTGTCAAAAAATTGTAAAGTGAATACTCATATACATCTACTTGATAAGGATTGATAGAATAGATATATTATACAGGATGGATAGATCAATATTGTCCCCTATGTTCAATCAATTAAAAAGGATGTATGCTCTTTTCTCCACGATTCTTACAGACACATACAAAGAACTTAACAATACAAAAGATACTCTAGTAAAAAAAATTCTATTGCAAAACTTGAGAAACAATTGACAGAATAGGAAGTCTGTCTCGAAAGAGGTAAAATTGCATTCCACAATAAAAAAAACTAAACATTGTCAAAAGAAAAAATCATGAAGTGGATTGAAAGATAACTAAATGTCGGAATACATGCAAACAATTAGGTTTCAGAGGATAAACTAAAGAACCATGGCATCCATGCCATCAACACTCTGAGAATAATATTTGCTAGGATTAACAAGGACAGATCCTTTGGACATACCTATGGCAATATAATTCATATGCACAGCTAGAGATTGTGGAGAACCATGATCCCTCCTAAACATTTGTGATGCAAGTGCATGTGAAATATAGCTCATGGAATCAATTTGTAAATGACTTATTGTTGGAGGTCCTCATCGGATACGCTCAAGTCTCATCGGTTTTGCTGCAGCTCCCTCTTCTCAGTGCAATCCAAAATATGCATCTCTCTTTTCAAGTTCTTCCGCCAAGTCTAATGGCTTAAGAGAGGCTCGTACCTTTTTGCTAATTTTCCTTCCAGGTTAGCCATGTTCCATTTTTCCCCCTTTTTCATCGACAATGTCATCAATGGTCCTTTCATTTTTCTTTTTAGGCATTTCTTCAATTACATTGACCTTCTTTCCTTACGTAACCGTCTTTGTTGGCTCTGGAAATTGAATAGGAACACTTCTTGTTTCTTCTTCACTGCCTAATTGCGATAGATTATGATCACTATCCAACGAAAATTTACTAGATTCAGATTTATGAATTTCCAGACAGGTATTATGGTTGGAATTCATCAATGGTGGAATTTTTTCACAGTCAGATGTTGGACTACTTTTGCCAATTTTCTGCACAATATCCATCACTTCGTTTTCTTGCACTCCTATATTGATATCACCTTGTCCCTCTATTTCTTCATTATTCTCGTTTATAATTCTTTCGTTGTCATTTTCTCTTGTCACTATCTCTGTTTGAGCAATAAATTCTTCTAGTTCTGATCTTGGTAGGGGATCTTCCTGCTTTTCCATAAAAGTATACGTCTCTTTTTCCATTTCCTCTTCGGGTCCAGTAAAACTGAGATCATATGGCATAATAGTTGAATTATCCCGAAATTGAAATAGTCCTTCACAAATTCCCACATCGGAACCAGCCATACTCCCTTCCTTTTCCTCTTCTTCCGAAATTGCTCCAACTTTCGAACTAGACTCTCTCGAGCCTGTCGAATCAAGACTCTTTTGAGATAGAATGTTCACCTTCCTGTTCTTTATCGCTGTGGCATGGGGACTAGGAACAGGTCGAGATACAGCTGCAGCCGCAACAAGTGTAGCTTCGGGCTTCGGACTCGATTTTACACTTCCAACCAACGAAGAAAAAGTCGGTGATCAAGATAAAAGTGAAAACAATGCAGGTGCTGAAGCGACAAATGATGAAGGCTAACCAGCAAAATCCAAGAATGCAGACTTCTTCATGCTCAAGCTAAGGCTCAATTCATTCAATTCTTAGGCCAACCGAACTTTGGTGGAAATTTCAGTTTTGTGAAATCCATTATCTATTGAATCCAAGGGCTTGCCCCTTTCCTCTAATTTTGAACTAGATGCATCAGTGAAAACTCCAGTTTTCTAATCTTTATTTTCCATCGAATGCAAGGGCTTGCCTTTTTCCTCTAAGTTAGAATTAGATGTGTCAGGGACATAAGCATTACCTTTCTCATATCCAATTTTCAATCTGTCTGTAATTGAAAACGAGCTTGAATGTCCTTAGACTTTCTCCAGTTTCTTCGAACCTTTCTCTGCCCAGTCCATGTTGTTTTCATCGTTTTCCCGCCTTTGACGTGTGAAACTAGGGTTTCTAAAGAGAAAAGGTTTTGCAGTCTCATCATCAAACCCCTCCGAATATGATTCCTGCTTGGAATCATTCAAGATATCTTCGAGGCTGCGATTGAGCCCCGATAGATAGTTCACATTTTCGTTGTTGCTCTGTTGTTCAATGAAGGAATCCAACTCAAAGTCATTCGAGGCTGGAGGCATGGCAGATCAATAATTTTTCATACAAACCCTGAACTTCGTCATTTATTTACTGAATTGCTTGCAAATTAGGAGAAGAATTCCCGACTTGAAAACAAATTTGGTGCCATGTTTTCAAATTGGAACCCTTTGCCTTTTGCCACCGCCCCTGGTCCATCTTGTCCCATTTATCCTCTTAATCATACACAGAGACCATTAATCATACAAAGAGACCATGTGAGTTCATTTAATATTAATGCCAGTTATTGCAAGCAATCACGCACGCACGGAGGTTATGATTTCGAATCCGTGTAATAATCTTCAAATGGAATTGGAACGCCCATCTAGACCGTAAAGAGATTGCTTATATTTTTATGTTTTTAACGTTCTGTTTCTCAATGTAGTCTCGTAATGTGAGTGTGAATGATGAGGGAGAACAGAAATATCATAAGTTGCGTTGCCACATTTTGCTCCTTACGTGGGTGTGTGTCAATGATGAAGAATGAGCCTCAATGTAGGTGTGTGTCAATGACGAAGAACGAGCCTCAATGTAGAGTTGTTGGACACTATAGTGTTTGTTATAATGTTGAGATAATATTGAGAAGCTAGGCGTGTTTGTTATAAGATTTTATAGAAAAAGGGTTAAAAACAAGAATTAGATGGAGAAGAAATATGTCTTATATGCTATTTTTAGCCTTTCCAGGGTAAAAGGATTTCTTTATTTCTTTTTTCTTTCCTGGTTTAAAGAGAAAATTGGGTTGGTTGTTAATGATGAGGGACAGTAAAAATGTTGTAAATTATACAGAAATAAAGAAATTATTTTAATGTTAAAGAGGTTAAAGACAGTTTATTATTTTATGTTAAAGAGGTTAAAGATAGCTTATGGTACAAATTGCTTTATTATCCTATTTGGGCCTTTTCCTGTGAAACCTCACAATAGATACTCCTAACTTCTCGACAAACCCCTCGTTGAATAATTTATCCCAAGAGCTAGTTGTCATAGTATTTGCATAAATTTCTATGTTGTCTTTGAAGACCTTGCATTCTAAAATGAAATGTTTTTTATGTTTCCACTTTTCCAGAAGAGTAAAAAATACATAGTTTTTCTTCCACATTTCTATTGGCCTTTTCTAGTGCCCTGTTTCACAATAGAGTTTATGAGAATTAGTCTTTAACTAAGCAACAAGAATTTTAGCTCTCCAAGAAGTATTGACCCCTATGTTTGCTTTTTGTTAATGATTATGAGTGGGATTAAACTGTTCAATATTGTACTTTCTCTTTCTCCCTTGCTCTTTATTCCAAGTATGCATGTGGAACTTATCTATAAAAAAAGTTTTTATGTGATGGTTCAATTATTTAAATTGGGAGATGGTTAACCAATGACAGTTTAAATTTCATTAAAAAATGTTTATTTGATTTAAATCATACGACGCAATTTTAGCTATGATGAATTTAAGACCACCTAAATGGGATTGATCCTAAAAATTATTAAAATCCAAAGGAGTATGGGAGGATTAGCAATGCAACTCCCTTAGTGGTTCATGCCTTACTATGTGTATCAAATTTAAGACCACCTACATGTTAAAGATCATAGAGAATTTAAATGGGATTTATCCTAAAACTTATTAGAATAATGGGATTGGTCCTAATACTTATTAGAATCCAAAGGAGTAGAGGAGGATTAGCAAGCCAAATTCCCTAGTGGGTTATGCCCTACTATGTATATTAATTTTCTTATCAAATAATGGTAGGAATATGGTTATAGTTTTGTCACAATTTTCTCGATAGATATCACAGGGAATTGAGTGTAAAATGTCAGACCACAAGATTACAGAGGAATGGAATTTCTTCCTACAAGCAATCTCATCTGTGTGTGACCCATGAGGTGCAGACTAGTTGGTTTGAGTGGGGTTTAGTCCCCACTAGGTCTTAGGTTCAAACCTCATGGGGACGGGTTAAGGATGGATACCACTTAAGGGGAAATTAAAATATCCCAAGGGGCGTCCATGCTCAATCGTGCTTTTCACAATCCTGGTGATAGCATCCCATTGTGGTAGACAGTTCTTCCATCCAATCAACAGGTTGGCCCTGAACTAGGCTCAACCTAGTTACAAAAACAAACAAAAAAAGAGCCATATTATGTGTGTATAATTTAAAGCCACATAATGCACTCCATGAAAGTTCCTCTCCTTATTGGACAATGTTTATTTTTACTAAAATAATAACTAGAAATTACTCTAAATGGTGCAAATGAAAGCAATAAAAATACAGTGTGTAAAATTTGAACACTCATAATGGATGCTTTAGAAAATAGAGAAGAAGAGTAGTAATTTTCCACACTTTCAGGGTCAAGACATAAGTCATCAATGTCACGCAATTAAAACATGGAATGTTGTACTTTCCACGCATCGTAGAAGAGGATGGGCTCAAAAAGATAGCAGGCTTTCAAACTTTGAATGCCCAATTTCGAAAGGGGATTTGCAAGGAACAATCAAGATAGGGGATAAGGTGGCTAACCCAACAACTTGCGCTATGTTTCATCCATCGAATGATCAATTTCTTGCAAATTACTCTTTCAATGGGAAAAAAGGTAGATAAGTGCAAGTTGCTACTGGACAAGGATAGTGGTCACATGCCTTCCAACAAATTAAGAATCTCTAGAAAATTAACAAAATAAGATCCTCATTCACAACATCTTTGAGGTTTATAAAAGCACATTGAATGGTAGAATACCGCTCTCTCCTGTCAATCCATGACCAAGGTGCAATTCCCAATAGCACTGAATTCCTTATGTCACAAGATGGCAGTCCGACGATTTCTGAAAAGGGAAGAAGTTAGGAAACAACAAACAACAATTAAAAATTGAGGCATGTAACAATGTCAAACCATCTAAAATTATGGAGGGTGTGAACTCTTGTTGATAAGCCACACCAATCATGACTACCCAAGCCCACGCTACAAAGAGGGAAGTTCTCTGACAATAATCAGCAATATCGTAAACCATGAAATCTAGCAACAACATTATCCTCGAGGCCATTGATGTCGAGGCCTCCTCCTTCATAACCCATTTTAGATAGCATCTTCATACCAATGCCTTTGGTATGTTGTTCAAATGCTACAAAAGAAGTGTTATGAACATAAACAAAAGGAATTGTACTTGAAATGCTTATTACCTCCTTGAACTTATCATTCATATTTTCAATTTCTGATGATCATGACGACATAGTAGATGACTCTAGCCACCCAATTTTACCAACTGACATATGATGAGAACCTTGGAGATGCTTGAAAAATGAACATGCATCATTTTCCTCATATGGTCCATAACCTTTTTTTGAACCATGCCCACATATTGGCTTTACTTTGGATGTTTTTTTTGGTGTCACTAGAGTGAAAATTTTAGCAACTTGTTCCTCAAGCACATGCTGCAATTGAAGGCACATATGCCTCTTCATCCATTTCTAACATTCTTCTCAATTCAATGTTCTCCCTCTCCTTTTCATCCATCATCATCTTATCATGATGATATAGAGTACCTGCAACTGAAAACCATTCATGACAAGATGGCATCAGTCCAAAAAACCCCTAATCTAACATGTTTCATGAAATTGTTTGTTAGGGTTGGAACTGGTGACTAACTTAGGGATTTTACAGTTATAGAGGTCAAGGTCTAGGATTGAGGCTTGATACTGCACAATGCGCAGTTTAGGATGGCCAAGGTCAAATGATTACGTAGTTGAGGGGCTTAAGATCTCAAGATCGAGGCTTGAGGCTTGAGGTTTCCCAATGCCAAGTTCTCAAAGGACAGAATCAAGGAACTATGTAGTTGAGGGATTCAGAAGGTCAAGCTCGAGGCTTGAGCCTTGAGGTTACCCAATGCACAATTTTGTGAGGCCTAGCTAGGTGATTGTGCAGTTGAGGAGCTCAAGAGCTCAAGGTTGAGACTTGAGGTCTGGAGTTGCCCAACGTGAAATTCTAGAAGGAGAACAAGCTGAGAGATTGCACAGTTGAGGGGTTCAAGGGCTCAGGCTTAAGGCTTGAATTTTCACAATGCCCAATTGGAGGGAGGAAAATCTAATGGATTGTGCAATTACACAACTCAAGGTGTTAGGATGGAAGCTTGAGGCTTGGTACTGTACAATGCACAATTAAGGCTGACTGGGAGGCATTAATTACGTAGTTATAGAGCTCAAGGGTCAAATTTTGGAAATGTTACTACGCAATGCACAATTTCAAGAGGTAATTTCAGGGCTTGAGGGTTGAGACTGCGTAATGTGTAGTTTAGGAAGGTTGAGTGAGGTCAAGTTGATCAAGAGTGAAATTTTCTGGATGAGGCTAAGTGTGGAATCAATGAGACCAAAGTGAACAAGGAAAAAACTTTGGCATGATCACACACTTAGAACAGTTGAAGACAAAACATTGATCACTTATAATAGATGAACAACATTCTTCCATAAATGTGACAACATTGCAATGACTTCCCCCAAGTGTGACACTAAAGATACACTTTGTGATGACAGTGATGACACTTTTGCGATAATGCATAAAAATTTGGGAATGAGTGTAAAGCGTGTCTACATGACTAGAGGAACTTGTCAAAACTAAATTTACCCTTTGAAACAAGCCAAAACTCCACTTTACACGATAAGCGACAATTCCCATGCCAAAAGACGACATTTTATATATAAAGAGAAAAGTGTAAAAGAAAATGAAAGCAACACATGCCAGAGTGAATATAACATGAAAACGACATTAATTAAAGTGAAAGAAATCAAAAGCGACAGTCGAATACATGAAAGCGACACATGTGAAACTAAAGGTGCGCAAAAGAGACAGTTTGAAAAACTCACCAACATAGAAGTACAAACGCAACCAGACACGAAAAATTGTCAATGACGTTGTGCACCGACTGCCGACGTGAATTTAAAATTACATATGCACTGTCGAATGGAAATTACCGAGAGGGCAGCATACACTAACAAATTTTAACCCTCACGCCCCCATTCTATTACTTTAACCTTCGCTTCGGCCTTTCCTTCAACTTCTCCAACCCCTTCAGAAACCAATTTTTATTTGTTGTTGTCGAGCCCTCTTCAACCTACATTGATCCTCACTCTGAACCAATCGCTTCTTTCCCTCCCTCCATTGATATAATTCCTCTTATTCCTTGTGATTTTCCTTCTCTTCATTTATATCAGTCCAATCAGTCCAATTTCTTTGCGAATTTCAGCAACCTTGACAACTTGACTGCTTGCTCTAATTAAAAAACATGTTTTAATTTTAAATTAAATATTAATAATCATTTTAAAACCTGTTTGAGTTTATATTTCAAAAAAAAAAATTAATGATATTTTGAATTCCAATTTTAAAGATTATTCTAACTATCTTAATGCTATTTTTATCTCTATTTTTAATAATTTTAATAATTATTCTAGAGATAGCATTTTTAATTTTAATAATTATTCTAATGATACTTTAATCATAGAACTTTTAATTTCAAATCTAATCTCAAGGTTGATATTAGTTTTAATACTAATTCTAATTCATGTCTATTTTCTAATTCTAATTTTAAAACTAATTTCAATATTGTTCTCCTTAATTCCCCTTGAATCCAATCCTCTTCCTCTTAATTACATACCTCATCCCTCTTCTAACCTCAATTTTTCATCGATATTTAATTATAACATTAGTTCCTATGGTAATAATAATCGAAACATTAATTATTGTGGTAATAATAATTCTTCCACATCCTCTCCAACCCCTCTTTCAAACCTTTTAGGCTATTCTCATCCTCTGCCCTCTCTTAATATTAAACTAGTAAACATTTCCAATGTTGAGCTTAATGTTTCTTCCTTAAACCTTTTAGAAAAAAAATTCAATTTTGCTCTTGTTATCTGAAGAATTCCCTATGGATATTATTTGTTCCATTGAATCCATCTCCCACCACCTTCCCTCCCATGTTGGGAAAGAGTTTCAGCAATAATTTTCATGCATTTAGTCAACGAGTGTTTAACTTGACTGGTAGGGATGGTGGTTTTCCATCCCGTCCACCTGAGTTCATGTCCCTGGAGACATGGCCCGTCATAGTAAGGCTAGAAGGATAGGCGTCTCATTGGAGTCTAGAATCTCATCTCCAGTTCCAGTGGTCTCTCGATGTCTCAATCCTAGGCTAAACTATTAGTTCCTTATATATGTGGCTTTTGAGTTGTTGCATATATCTGGGGAGATTGCTAGTTCCTTATCAAAATTTTCATTGAAAAAATAATGTGGACACATTCTTCGAAGCTCCAATCTCCCCAAACCTAACCTTACCAAAGAGAAATTTATAGCCCTTCGTCGGCTCAATTCCAACCCCTCCATTCTCATTCTAAATCTCAAAGCGTCCTCTAATTTTGCATGCTTGTCTTGTAAGTTGCATATTTTCCTATTTTATCATGTAGTGTGAACTTAAGCATAAGAAACATTTTATCACATTCTTCATACATGCATTCATGAAGAGAAACAACAAAGGATTTTGTGAAGAATTTCACCCCTCGGCTACATCTCTAGGCCTGCTAACATCGCTATATTGCTCCATATATCATTGAAAAGGAGTACATAAAAGTTTGTTGATAAAATAAGTGGTTATTTCCCCTTTAAGGAAATTTTCTCCTTCACCCTTCCTCCTGATCTTGCTTGTTTGAGGACACCAGGTAATCCATTCACCCAACCATTGCAAAGCCCTGCATCTAAGAAATATGGTTAAAAAAATGATACTTTTGAGAAGCATCCGAAGATAATAATTTAACTTCAGTATTCTTTCTTGGTGTACGTTATTCAATCCTTGCTCTTATTTTTCCTTTTTATATAAATATTGTGAGAGAAAGTATATGAGAGAATTTCATTTGACATTGCCTTTTGGGCATGGTGGATATAATTTGAGGAAATTTGGAAATGAAAGAACATGATAGAGTTAATGTCTTAAGATTCATGCAACCACGAGCACTTAACCTCCTCCCCTTGATAAAATTAATTTACAGTAATAGGCTTTTGGATTGGCATTGACAATAATTACACATTACTAAAATGTACAGTGATTTTTTTGTGTCCAAATCATGTGTGATTCACTACAGTGTGCATGGAGACACATACGCAGGGCATATATTTCCAACTTCATTCCAATAGATTCCCTTCATGGCGAGGGCATCGAGCATACCCTAATGGAAATGAAGCAGGAGACTTCCAAAATGATTTCTTTTCCAACAGTTGTGGCAAATGCATATGTTTGTCTCAGGAAGCAATTTTTTCTTTATTTGCATGTTAATCAAGGTTTTCATGAATATTTTGCACAAACTAAAAATGTGCATCCAGTATGTATCATACTTAAATGAGGGGATGAACTGTCGTGGAATAAGTGTCGTCCACAAGCACAATCTCCTCAATATTGGAAACCACCATTGATATGCCCGAGAGGCATGAAATATATAGTAGTTGTTGTTTTAAAAATATTGAAATATACGTGATAATCACAGTGAAAAACATTTGGTGGACACATGATATTTGATAATTTAGAGAGGATAAATAACGTTGAATGGGTATGACATGTAAAAGTTACCTTGTAATTAAAATTGTGATTAAAAGAGTCCTTACATTAACATCCATCTAAACAAAATATCATATCTATGTATTTATTTGTAATCAAGTTATATTTGTATTATCAATATGGTGACAAACACTATGGAATATCCTTTATTTTCAGTTGTATTTGTAGAGAAAGGATCATCATCATATGTTTGTTATATATATGCACATTACAGTTGCGTTGTTTGCTATAGTTATTGCATTTTTTTTAGGATCACTAAGTGTTTTTTCTTGGAGTTAAAGTAACTAGGTAAAATCTTCTAAACTCATGAGTTTTGCAAAATTAATATGTTTTTCTGTAAGTGTCAAAAAAATAAAGGGTTTATTAGTTTCTTATTGTTTAATTGTTCAATTTGATGGAGCTTCGAGTGTTGTACTTTGAAGAGTTATGTGGTTTTTCCCTATTAAAATATAAATAAAGGATTAATTTGTTTTTTTGAAACATTACAAATTGTTTAATTGTTATATGAGGTAGTGATTAGTTTCTTTCCACCAATCTTTCTAGGTTATATATTAGGTATTAGATAATTTTTGTATTCTATATTTGCAAACTTGTTTTTCAAAGTTTATGATGATAATATTAATAATAATTTTTTTTTAAGTTTGTTGTCAAGACAAACAACAATTTGTTGTATGACAACCCTTTCTTGTAAAAGTTTATCATACCCATGAGGTGTAGACCAATTGGTTTGAGTGGAGTTTAGTCCGAAATGGTCTCATGTTCAAACCTCGTGGGAATGGGTTGTGGATGGAAGCCACTTATGGGGGAATTAAACTATCCCAAAGAGCATCGATGCTCAAAAGAGTTTCACACAATCCTTGGAAAGAACCATGAATCTTATCATACTTTTATGTTCATTTTAGAGTCTTGCCTACGTGCATTATAGATTCCTTAATAGGAATATTTCAATCTTCTTTATTCAGTATTATAAGGTGGTTCCCATTAATAATAATGAAATGAAAGAGAAAAAATGGGATTTCAATATTATAAGGTGTTTTCCATTACTAAGGATGAAATGAAAGAGGAAAAAGGAACTTGTGAGCGCTGCACTCCCACCCCATGATCGGAGGCACCCTCAAAATGCTTGCAAGCGTTGGAGCCATCAATGCACAACATATGCACATAGTTTCCATGAGCCCTTAACACTTGTAAATGGTGATAGAACATAGATAAGGGGCCTAATATTTGAAAAATTAAAGGGCCATTCCCTTGGCAATAATGTAGTGTTTATAAGTTTTAAAAATATATATAAATAATAAATGTAAACTGAAATAGATTGAGAGTAGAGAAATTTGAAGAGGAAAAGACATCATTTCACTTTAAACACATATATTTTACCTCCACATTTCTATGAAAGCTATCATAAAGAGGTTAAATCATTCATATCAAACCTGAAAAAATGAAATATAGCTATACAAACAATGAATTAATATCAATGCACTAAGAATAAAAGAAATCAAGGGTGAATGTGAAAATAATTATCTAGGAATAGTAGAAATGCACTAAACTTAAGCATTGGTTTACTTAGGTTTGGGTTCATTTTCTAGAATCCTCAAAGAATCTCCAAGAATATATAGATTCATGTAGTCTGTTTTGAAATTTCTTAGTGGCTTTTATTGATATTGGTTTTTAATTTCCTTCCAAAGAAACCTTGGTATTCCAAATATCATTTTGATTTTGGATTATCAAAAGTATTTGAGATCACAAAACATAGTAATGTTGTAAAGATACACAATGATTAAGTTAGATTATTGATTATTTTTATTTTTAAATATAAAAAATAAATTAATTATTGAAAATACAAATATTCTTAAAAAAAAAAAAATCCCACCAAGCAAATTTTAACTAAATCCAATCAAAGACAAATACATAAAAAAAATAGTGTTTGTCCAATGAGATTTTTGCGGCACTTAACCATATTTAAGTCTGCGGGAGGGGTTTATAAAAACCCTTTCTTTTTAATAATGTTGAGTTCTTTTGGGATTGGTTGGAGGACGACCCGCTTTGCCATGCTACAGTGGAAACAATTTGTTGGGTATGGACAAAAATTTGAATGTCACCTCGAAGCTCTGGAAAGAGGTGATCCAAAGTTGTCTTCCACTCTCTACATTCTATAGAAATCAAGGGTTGTAGAGAATACAACAACCAAAACACCACGCTTGCTATTGGTTGACGCGATGGATTAATTGTTTTGCCTGTGTGAGGGCATCCTCCGTCTTTCTTAATATAATCGTGCGGACATGTGAGACTTCATACATTCCATTTGGCTTTGAAATCGCAGTAACTGTTAGCCTCTGTGAGGGTGATGCCTTGCCACTATTTTTTGGGCTATGCAATTTTCATTTTCTCTTCGTCGTCAATTTCCACTGTAGGCAATACCGGCACAGCAAGGATTTTGAAGGGTGTTGGTTTCAAATCTTGACAAAGTTTAAAGTGGTAATCGTAAGTGATATTGCTAATTCTCACTAGAATTTAATATTTGATGGCAGACAATAAATACAGTATGAGTTAAACTTATTTTTATCATTCAATTTATAAGCTATTTTTCAATCTCAATATATACAAATGTTGATACACAATGTCCATACTCATTAAGTAATCACATTCTCTCCATAGAGTTATGTACCTACTACCAGCGTTTTAATTTTTTATCATCACAACATAACCATTAGGATTTTTTTTACGATTGAGAATTCCTTAGGCCTATTTTCTGTCTCACAAACACTATTTGGAATGGGAAAAGAGAACTGAGTTGTTGCACCGAGTGAAGCAAGGTGAGCTACAGCCCTAATGGGTGGAGATCTTCATTACTTCATATGTGTGTAATGCCTAAACAAAGGCCAACATGAAATAAAAGTTGCTTTCTGTGTGGTGTATTTCCTACAATTGGCAGAATTTCATCACAATTGGAAGTCACAATGACTGCTTTCTCTTGTTGTGAATGGATTGAGTAAGAAAGTTTGACCTATTCAAAACAGGGGAGTTGAACCTCTATGATAACTAGTTGAATTTTGGTGAAATACAATATATACAATTATAGATCAACTTAGCTTTAGTGGGTTAGCTAGATCAGTTTTAACCATCCAGTTTCAATGCACATATCAGTGAGGGGTGATCCGGGGTAAAATATTGATACCCTTAACGAAGACCTTTTAATTCGGCTGATAAATAGAATTGCATTTAATTAAAGACATTAAAGAACTGAAATGAACAACTGTAGCTGTAAATAAGAGGAACATAAATGAACAAGATCAACAATCATAAGAACACGTCGTTTGATGAAGGAGTTCGTCCAGGAGGGACTACATCTCCGGGCCTCAGTGTCAAGATGGTGTAGGCTGCTGCAATATGTGTTGTGAGAAGAAGATGTACATGGATATGTTTCCCTATGACATACAAGGAAAAATTTCCCTCACGTACGAGTGGCTTGACTTCTTTAAGAGATGTTCTACTGCAGAACTCTCATACATAAAGAAAGACTCCTATCAGTATGACCATAGCTGACATGTAGAAAATAAGAGTATCCCACCAATCCTAGCAAACAAGGGATCTCAAAAATACACATAGCAAATAACAGCATCCCGCCAATGTGGCATAAAAGGGGCTCATACATGACACAAATCCATAGCTGAAAGTACATCAATAAAAACACAAATCAAGATCCCACAACTCATGTATCAACCGGGATCTGCAAGACATAATGCATCTCAAAGAGAAATAAATGAAGAAGTACATGGAATACACATCATATACCTCATGCTACCATTTGCTGAAGGCTGAACTTCTCTGTGGCTGAATCTGAAAACACCATCAATCTTGTGGCATCGAAAAATATGAAAACAACTGCTCACATGCGAAAATCTGACACCGGCATAACCCACTTCCAAAAGTGGCTGAAAAATTGAAAACTCAGATGCAGAAACTGAGCACGCCATCAGACTTGTGGCGCTGAGTAGTGCTGAAATGACATAAAATTTGTCCCATTTGGACAAAGTCAAAATATCGCCCTCCTGAAAATTGGCCTCAATCAGGGTTCTGCCTGCCTCTTTTCTGGCTCATGGTTCCACATGTGCACCTGCAACAAAAAAATAATAAATCTTGAATTCCGTGCACGCTGCTCCATTGCCTGGGCACACTGGGCTGCAATTAAAAAATATTAAACTCGAATTCCGTGCGGGCTCCGCTCCCCCATGGCCTTGGGCACACAAATGAATGAAGGTTTATATAATATAGCATGGGCAGATTCTTCAACGCCATCCTTAGCCGAATTGGTTGGAGATCCACATTGTTTGGGTGGAGGTCGGGTGGTCAAATCCCAACCCCTCCATTAAAAGGCCGACTGTTTGAACTGTTGTTATTTTTAAACCGCATTACATTTTTTTAGATCCGCGTTGAACCATATTTAAAACAGTTGATGTAGATGGGGGGCTGGACCCATGTTGGGCGGCCCGCCCCATCGAATTTTTGACCGAAGGAGTGCATTTAACGGTCCCACAAATTCACCTGGAATCTGGCCAGGTTGGTCGGAATCCGGTGGTTGGGTTTCAACAAAATTGTTGCCTCCTTAGTCTGCCACATCACCAAGTCAACCTGGAACTTTGACCGCTTATAACTTCTTCATACGGACTCAGAACTGAGTGTCGTCTGCATCGTTGGAATCAGAAAGACGAGATCTACAACATGAACTTGGTTCGAGAGATTTTTGAACACTTTGATTTTTGAGCCTTGTACTCAAGCCTCTTGTACCTGTACCTGATTATTCCACCTGGATCAAACCTCCCCACTGAGGAGCTTTTGGTCCTCCAAAAGCATCAAGATTTACGTATCATCAACTGTCTGCAATTGTCATTGAAAGGCGCATCCCCACATGATTCCTTCACCTGGCGTACTTCGGAATTAAGATGCAAAGCCATCATGTACAACTGCTACAATGTGATGTCTGAAAAGGCACATCCCTTGAAGACTCCTTCGCCTTACGTACCTCAGAGTCAAGATGCAAAGCCAACACCTGCAACTGCTGAAATGCAAATGTCTGAAAAAGGCACATCCCATGAAGACTCCTTCACCTCATGTACTTCGGAATCGAGATGCAAAGCCAACACCTGCAACTGCTGAAATGAAAATGTCTGAAAAGGCACATCCCATGAAGACTCCTTCACCTCACGCACTTGGGAATCGAGATGCAAAGCCAACACCTGCAACTGCTGAAATGCAAATGTCTGATAAGGCACATCCCATGAAGACTTCTTCACCTCACATACTTCGGAATCGAGATGCAAAGCCAACACCTGCCCAAAGCTTCAATGAACATTACATTCTCAATGTGACCAACAATGACCCAGATATTTCCATACTTGCCACGAGTTTATAGCATGCACTCAGTGGTCAAGTTTACAGCAAAATGGAAATCATACCTCAACAAAATTACAAGACCAGACCTCATCGTCGCATTTCGAAGTGATGGAAAAACTCCTCATCACTTTTACATGAAAGAAATGCATCAGACGACTCATACAACATGACCAAAACATAATCATCGCATCTCAAAGTGATGGCAACACATCATCACTTTTACATGAAAGAGATCCAACACACGACTTATAAAACAAGGCCAAAAAGAAATGTCATGGTCACTTAAACGAGTGATGGAAACACATCATCACTTTCATAATAAAAATGCGACAAATGACTTACAAGCATGGCCATGACAAGCTTAACATATCTAGAAAAAACAATCTAGAAGAACCACTTCTCATTTATTAAAACAAGTGGATCATTTCCCTGTGGCGAACTTGCTTGTTGATCAGCGCTTTCGACTGGTGTATGCACGGGCGCCTTGTCTTTGCGGTGCTGTTATGGATGAAGTTTCCAGCATGTGGCTCTTTGGTGGCCACTTCGGTCGCAATGGGTGCAAAATTTCTTTTTCCTCCAAACCTGCTTAACTGATTTCTTTTCCTGTTGGGGAGAAGGCTTTTCGTGCCTCTTCCTTCTTTGTGCTGCCATCCTCTTCCAGCACTTAGAAATCACATGGTTATTTAAACCACAAAAATAACAAGTTTTACGATGCCATATTTTACGACCGTGGTTATCAACATTATTGTAATCAAAATGCACTCTGGAATAATGAGACTTAGTATACCTTCTGGGGTGGTCTCTGGTGCCATCATGATGATGGGAGCTCGCCTCGGTTCCTTCACTGCAACGTTCACTGCCGTGGAATGATGGCGAAGTGTCCCTATCATTCCTCTTCCTTGGAGAGTTCATCATTATCTGTTTGCCTTTGATGTCCTTCGAACATCCTTCGTCAATGTACCCCAAACCTGCATAACGAGGTCGTTGCACAACCTCCAATGGTTCGGTGATGCCTTGGCCATGAATGCCAAGTCCTCCTCCTCTGTACCCCATTTTAGTGAGGAGCCTCATGCCGGTACCTGTGATTAGTATCTCCACACTTCCAACTGAAATGATATCATGTGAAGAAACTGAAGAAAAATCAACACTGTTTACCTTAGGTGTTGATTGCGAAACAGATGAAGAAAGCTATTGTAAGCCTTCGTTGCACTTCACTTCTTTCACTGCCTCTGACACGGCTTGTAGCTGAAGCTGCAACTGCTGCGTCTCCTCCTTCTCTTTCTGTAGGAATGCTTTTAAGGCATCACGATCTCTCTGAAGAGTTTCGTTGTTGTGTTTCAAATCTTCCCACGCCTCTGTCATGGTTTGCAACTGAAGCTGCAACTGCTACTTCTCCTCCTTCTCTTCATGTAGGAACACCTTCAAGGCATCATGATCTGCTTGCAGAATTTCATTGTTGCGCTTCCAATCTTCCCACGCTTCTGTTGTGGCTTGCAACTGAAGCTGCAACTGTTGTTTGTCCTCCTTCTCTTTGTGTAGGAGGGTCTTCAATTCTTCGTTCTCTGCGGCTTGTTTTTCGTAAGCCTCGTACAATATGTCCGCTTTCTCGGACACCCTGAGCATGGTTTCATACATTTCCTTGACACTTTCCATGGCTCAACTCAGCAAACGTCCAATGTTCATGCCTCAATCCAATCATCAAGAATACCTGCTCTGATACCACTTGATCCGGGGTAAAATCTTGATACCCTTAACCAATACCTTTTAATTCGGCTGATAAATAGAATTGCATTTAATTAAAGACGTTAAAGAACTGAAATGAACAACTGTAGTTGTAAATAAGAGGAACATAAATGAACAAGATCAGCAATCATAAGAACACGTCGTTTGATGACAAAGTTCGTCCAGGAGGGACTACATCTCCGGGCCTCAGTGTCAAGATGGTGTAGGCCGCTGCATTATGTGTTGTGAGAAGAAGATGTACATGGATATGTTTCCCTATGACATACAAGGAAAAATTTCCCTCACGAGGATTGGCTTGACTTCTTTAAGAGATGTTCTACTGCAGAACTCTCATACATAAAGAAAGACTCCTATCAGTATGAACATAGCTGACATGTAGAAAATAATAGTATCTCGCCAATCCTAGCAAACAAGGGATCTCAAAAATACACATAGCAAATAACAGCATCCCGCAAATGTGGCATAAAAGGGGCTCATACATGACACAAATCCATAGCTGAAAGTACATCAATAAAAACACAAAGCAAGATCCCACAACTCATGTATCAACCGGGATCTGCAAGACATAATGCATCTCAAAGAGAAATAAATGAAGAAGTACATGGAATACACATCATATACCTCATGCTGCCATTTGCTGAAGGCTGAACTTCTCTGCGGCTGAATCTGAAAACACCATCAATCTTGTGGCATCGAAAAAGATGAAAACAACTGCTCACATGCGAAAATCTGACACCGGCATATCCCACTTCCAAAAGTGGCTGAAAATTTGAAAACTCAGATGCAGAAACTGAGCACGTCATCAGACTTGTGGCACTGAGTAGTGCTGAAACGACATAAAATTATTCCCATTTGGACAAAGTCAAAATTTCGCCCTCCTGAAAATTGGCCTCAATCAGGGTTCTGCCTGCCTCTTTTCTGGCTCATGGTTCCACATGCACCTGCAACAAAAAAATAATAAATCTTGAATTCCGTGCGCGCTACTCCATTTCCTGGGCGCACTGGGCTGCAATTAAAAAATATTAAAGTCGAATTCCATGCGCGCTCCACTCCCCCATGGCCTTGGGTGCACAAATGAATGAAGGTTTATATAATATAGTGTGGGTGGATTCTTCAACGCCACCCTTAGCCGAATTGGTTGGAGATCCACATTGTTTGACCGGAGGTCGGGTGGTCAAATCCCAACCCCTCCATTAAAAGGCCGACTGTTTGAACTGTTGTTATTTTTAAACCGCATTACATTTTTTTTAGATCCGCGTTGAACCATATTTAAAACAGTTGATGTAGATGGGGGGCCGGACCCATGTTGGGCGGCCCGCCCCATATGAAAACGCGCCAAGTGTATATATATATATGGCGGCGATGGGGTTAACAACCCCTGCCCCATTTAATGTCCGTGGCCGTTGGTACAGTGGACACCGCGGGGGTGGCGGGTCTAACCACCCGCCCCCAACAACATTTATTTTTAAATAATATGCAGATTTGTATGGGGTGGCGGGGTTGGTGGCCCGCCACCCATTTATATATATATATATATATATATATATATATATATATATATATATATATATATATATATATATATATTGTTTTTATTTGTTATTAAAACGAAATGTTGTTTTTGGAACCTTCAAATTTTTGACCGAAGGAGTGCATTTAACGGTCCCACAAATTTGCCCGGAATCTGGCCAGGTTGGTCGAAATCCGGTGGCTGGGTTTCAGCAAAATTGTTGCCTCCTTAGTCTGCCACATCACCAAGTCAACCTAGAACTTTGACCGCTTATAACTTCTTCATACAGACTCGGAATTGAGTGTCGTCTACGCCGTTGGAATCAGAAAGATGAGATCTACAACATGAACTTGGTTTGAGAGATTTTTGAACACTTTGATTTTTGAGCCTTGTACTCAAGCCTCTTGTACCTGTACCTGATTATTCCACCTGGATCAAGGGGTCATGGGTACAAGTCTAGTAGAGTTCCTCTAGGTTAATATTACTTATTATAAACCATCAGAATTTATCCCAGGTACCACTCCCTCAATGTAAGGAGGTGCCTAAAAGGTTTCCTCAAGGAATTTTTCCAAATAAAAGAAATAAGAAAAATATAGATCTGTCTTAACACTGGATCTATTAAGCTTCAATAAGTTTAAACGTGATTTTTTTCAATCTCTCTTAGTGCTTAACAAATTCATGTCAAAATGGATCTATGCCAGCGTAAATTTTCTAGTGGGTGGTGAAATTCCTACAACTGATTGAGTTTTATCAAAAATTGAAAGACCATAGAGTGCTTTCATTCCTAGTCTGAGAATTTAATGAGAAAGGGAATTAGTGAGGAGGGTTGAGTTATTCAAAGCTGGGAAACTGAACATTGGTTATCATCGTAAGTTCATAATAGAAAAACTGAATTTCAACCATCTAGGTGAGTTCAAGTTTTATATGGTTCCGTTATTGACAATCCTATGTTAGTGGGTTGTGTAGTATTTTTTGATCATCTGTCAGAACATATATTTAGATCTAAGAAATACTTGTTTGATTTATTGGAAATTGGATATATTAGAGGGGTTAGTTCAAAGCGGAAGAGTGAAAACCCTGACGGTAAAACTTCAACATAGAACGAAAGCAATGTAATTTTCAAATAATTAATTCTGAGAAGATTTTTGTTTGCCTTCTAGTTAGGCCATATGCTAATTCACATTTGTTTTCCTCAAGGTTTCTTCCTTCGCATTTCATCTTGGCCATGAATATGCTGGAAATGCAAATACACCTGTTTCATCATTGTGCTCACAAAACTTCAGTGAAGTGTAGAATACAGTAGGAGTGCATTCTAGTAAGATACCTACTAAGGTTGGATGGGTTCAGAATAGTTCGGAAGGATCATGGATACCTCTTATAGATGAAGACGAGATGAATGGATCATGAATGAAGGGGAGTTGATTTTTGACCTCGATGCCAACACAAACACATGTAAATAGTACTTTCATACTGTTAGACTCCTATACCAATAGGTGTCATATATCATGATTGACTTGATGAGCTATGTAATATGTTCATACCTTTTCTTGTTGTAAAGGTTTTCCATATTGACAAAAAATCAAAAAAATTTAAAAAATGTAAAGAGGATATACCCTAAAAGAAAAATCAAAGGGTGAAAAAATAAAAATGGCCAAAAAAGTAAAAAGAAAATGAACTCGACCAAAAGAAAGGCCAAGGAAAGTGAGCAAGTATAAATGCCACTACTTTTTACTTTTATGTAAATAAACAAATTGTGTGCAACTTGTATTTTATGCCACAATTTATGAATAGTCAAACAATTTAAGCTTGGCTAGTTCATCTTTCAATTTTATGTTTTAGATATAGAGAATAAAAACTGACCAAACTGTTTAATCTTGGCATATAAGTAGATAGGTAGAGTAAAGAAAAGGAGCTCAACAGTTTAATCTGAGCCCTTGGATGTAATAAGGTTAGAATTACATAGATTTCTACATGTAAAAATAAAAAGTGTGATAAGGGTTTGCCAGTCTAAGTGCACCCTAATAAAGAAGAAAAAATGGTAGGGTAAAGTAGGTAGGGTAGGTAGATGATGTTGTAGAATTACATGTGATGGATAATGATTTTGGATGTGTTAAATCTTTACTTTCATCACAAGTGCAAAGGCAGACACCACATTGGAAGAATTTCAAGTAAAGAAAAGTCAAAATTATTAACTTCCCTTCTCATTTTTCCCTAAAAATTTCACTAATTTACCCTAAGTACTAAAGCATTTGAAAATTAGAGGGGCTCAAGGCATTTCCTTGACTTTTGGAGGGACCAGACCCTCGGCCCAATAATTGGAAAAGCCGAAGTACTTAAAACCATTCATCATGATATTCATTAACTTCTAAAGGAAAATTATGCAATATTTCATAAAAACCCTATTCATTCAAGCATAAGTTAAATACATTAACCTAATGTTTTACACTTAGTTCTTTTATTCATTTTCCATATTAATTTGTAACTTATTATTTAAATCCCTACAAATTTCCCATCCCCATATTATTTTAATAAAATTACCAAATTAATATATTATACCACCCCTTTGGTTGAAAAATAACCATATAAGTATTAATTGTGATTAATTGGTTGAAAATTTCCAATTAATAAATAAACCCGACACTCCACTGTATAAAGGGATCAATTAACCCTCGTGGTTAATTAATAACCTAATCCACCAATAGAATTCCCCTCGATGCGATTATTTCATAATAAATTACATTGGGCCCGCACTATTAATTTCTCGTCATCTTCCCTTTCCGAAGACCGTTCGATCGACCAATCTGAGATCTACGGTTGATGTCCATATCTCTGCGCCTCCACGTTCGAACGATAACGCGCGATGGCCGAGCGGTTTTCTGAACAGTGTCGCGCTACGTGTTGTGTATTGTATGGAATCGCTCGCCCTCTGTTGAAAAATGCCCATCCCCAAAATATTTGTGATGAATACCACTTACCGCTTGCCTCTCGTGACGAAGCCACCGTACTTGCTGACGTCATCCATTAAAAAAATAATAATAAAAAACTTGCCAACCTTTGACTTTGCAAATAAAACACCAACACGCGTCATTTTCACTATTTTGTACAATGACCAGTGTCCCATGCAAAACTTCAAAAACCAACTTTGAAGATTGTCAACCGCCACCTTGCTGAGGAAATTTGCAGTCAAGCAATCTAGAATTTGTCCGCCATAGCCAACACCTGTTTTCGTCACTGTTTGTTTCCCGAAAAACAGGTATTTACCCAAATTCCCGATTGAACTCTGCAAAATCCTGGTTTTTGTTTTAATTCCACACAAGAAAACTGAAATAGGGTTCAAGATTGGTCTTCATTTTATTCCTCAATCCATAAAATTGAAATTGTATTCCCAAACCTATGATTGTTCCTGTTTTTTTTCATCAAAACCAGAATTCATTTCTGAATCCACAAGAACCAGAAATGGAAATTCTCGTGGCTTTGAATGTCGCACCCCTGAATACCCCTCACAGAGATTTAGACTATCTGCCTCTTGCAGATAGGGATTTTCAAATTAAATACCTCGTCCTCAGTGAAAATCCTCTTCAATTGTTTTACCACTGCAAAGATAACTACCTAAATGGTTCTGACATTTTTGGACTATGGGAATCCAATCTTCCCCTGTATCTTCTTCCCTCAGTCCACATTTTTCCTGAAATAATCCATTACTGCCATGCAAATTATGATCCCAATCAACGAGCAATTTTTTCCCCGAGTCAAACCGTCCTTTTCCCAATAACTGCTCAGTCTATCAACAAAATGTTACAGTTTCAGCCTGGTCAAGCCCTGACTCCCCTTTCCATGGGAAATTTACTTGAGAAATCGGCCAATTTATCCCAAAAAGAGTTAAATCGCTTTTGCCAAACTTTCATGTTGCTAGAACATCAGCCTAGAGGCTCTCCCCCTTATGGATATACCTTTTTCACTGATGTGGGCAGACTCATTCTAAATATGATATCCTCTATAATGGGTTTCAATACTAGTGAATATGTTTATCAATTAACCCTAGAATTTTTGTCAATTTTTACCCCTGGAAAGCCCCCTGCTGTCAAGAATGATTTTGATTTCTACATAGCTGATAAAATCCATGATCAGTTCACGAGATTAGAAAATGAAAGAGTGTTCAAGTATTCCTCTGTTATATACCATCTCATGCTTTACTATCAATCAGAGAGTATCCCTTTCCATGTCAAGAAACTTGATGCCAAAGGAAATCCTAGGTCTGTAATCTTTTGGTCTGCAATCACTCATAATTCCTCTGATTCTCCTTATCCTTACAATGAGTTCATTGACCTATTTGTGCACCCTGCAACCACTTTATTAACAGGGGTCTCCCCTCCTAGGGTCAATAATGACATGAAGAAAATTCTCCAACTCTCAAAGAAATACAAGATAGGTGATTGGTACCTATACCGGAATCATACAGAAATTAGAATATATGGGTGTGAGCTACGTCCTTTCAAGTTACCAAAATATGTTACAATGACGCTCTTTGCCTTAGAGTATTTTAGACAGATGATAAATTCAGACATAGTAGATTTTTGCAATGCAAAGAAAAAAGCTCAACTTAGAATTAAGAGTCAATAAGGTCCTTTTGTCTGCAATTCTAGAGATGTAGGAAAAGAAGCTGAAAGGATCCTAGAAGACTATCTTAAATTGCAAAAAAAATTCTACTGGTTACCTTATGACCCAAACAACTTTATTTTGTGATAGGAGGATGAAAAAAAAACTGTCACCATACCTTCATCATAGGATTCCAGAAAATGAACAATATGCGAATATGGATGAATGGATGGAAGGAACATTGATAGAACAAGATAGTGAATAGGTTAGTGTTGAAAATGTTATGAAAGACCTTGAAAAAATACTTGACCTAGACTCTTTTGGACAGGTGCAAAGACTAGGAATTGGTCCTTCTTCTGCTGGAACTTCTCAGCAAAATTTACAGGAAATCAGTGCATTAGCTACAGTAGCATCTAAAGGGAAGGAGAAAGAGGCTGATATACAAGTTACAAAAAAATTCACAATGATAGAACAGCCTGAAACTTCCAAGGAACAGGGCCAAATACTGACTTCTCCTACTCAGATTAATGTGGCAGAAATTTCAGTTTTACAAACTCGTCGCAATGTAGAAAAAGGTAAAAAGAGAGATGCAGAAGCAGCTACCCCTATCAGTGGATCTTCAGAACAACCTGATGTTAAAAGACAAAAATTAAATCCTCTTCCAGAAGTAGAATCTGTTCAAGAAATCCATGATAGTCAGAGGAGAGAAGAATTAGGTAGTCAGAAAACATGTACAATCAGTGGGACATCCACTAATTCTCAGAGAAAATAACTACAAAGGCAGCAAAGTGTAGAAGTATCTTCTTTCAAGCCACCAATGAAGGATGCCTGGGATATTAAAAGGACATTTCTAAATAGAAAGGCTAGAAATGATCCATTAAGACTTCAAGTATATAATTGGCTCCTAAAAATCAACAAAGATTGATGTCAGCCTATGACATCCAGCAGGGTAAAATGGTAATGAGTCACCTCAAACCCAAAGTGCAGCAGCCTCAAACAGCTATAGATTCTATCAGAACCAATTTTGAAGTCATAGAAAAGGATATTCATCCTTTGGATCAAATTGAGCTGCATAAACAAACAGGTGAAATGATTTATTCTAATCTAACTGATAAATCAATGATGACCCAGAAATTACAGGATTCTTTGGAGAATACTAATGCACAATTGCATCTTGAAAAATCCTCTTCTCAGGCTAAGGACAACAGAATAAAGACTTTGGAGGAAATAATTATTGGATTGGGTCATAATCCCAAAGATGTCAAGGGTATAGAAGCCTTGATCAAGAAAAAAGATGATGATATTGTAGCCTTGAGAAAACAACTGAAGTTACCAGCCTCAAGACATCCACAGCCTGCAGAAATCATAAAGAAAAACTCTGAAGAAGAATTCATGGATTTGCTATTGAAACTAAATGAGCAACTTAATGAAACTGAAAAAGAGCTTCAAAAGGCATTAAAAGACAAACAACCTAATATTCCAGCATATACAGCAGAAGTAATTCTAGGTACAACAACAACAGGTCAGCCAACAGAATTATCACAGGTTAACACTTCCAATTTAAGCACTGAAGAATTAATAAAATCAATGGAAGAATTGAAACTCCAAGTGACAGAGCTCCAGAGAACAAAGGTACGTTTCATCACTTTAGAACAAAAATATGATCTCTCGAAAATAAGTGTTGCAGAAAAAACAAGAGAGGTCAACAGATTAGAAAAATTGGTCAAAGCATTGGAGAAGGCTCTCACATTGGAGAAGTCTTTAAAGGAAATAAAAGAAATTCTTTGGGACAATATAATTCAGTCAATAGAAGATGTCTGGCCATCAATCCAAATAACGTATGAGCAGAATGATTTAATTAAATTGGCTTTGGAAGAAATTTTAAAGGCAAGAGAAGAAATAGGAAACATGCCTGAAGAATCCAATGAACTCATACACTTTTTGAATACCAAGAACAGATATCAACTTTAAGAACTAGGCATCCAAGACAGAACAAGAAAAATTTTGGAGATTAAAAGAGTTTTTACTAAAAGAACTCTGATGCAGAATCTAGAAAGAAGATGCTCTGATATGCAGGAAGAAGTCAATGCCTTTACAGAGAGATTCAATATTTTACAGAGTAAAGGATTTCCAAGTCCTTTAATTTTAGAGGATAAACTTATGAGCCTGGAAAACTATGTTGAGAAATTGAAAAAGCATGCTAACAATCAGGCTAGCTCCTCAACTAGTTCATCAACAGCAGCAGCATTTCCTTCACGCAAAATTCTTCATAATAGATTGGAAAATTTGTTTTATCTCGAGCATGAGGTAAAGCATTTATTCCCAATTCAGCCTACTTTCTTCAGATATACAAAGACAGATGAAACTATGAGGAAGCTGCAAAGAACCAGAATAGGAGAAGCTAAATGGTGGGAAGAGATGTTAGAACTTTTGTAAATATTATCCTTGCATGAAATTTGACTATTTACTACAGTAAGACATGATAAAAAAGGATAAACAAAGATCGAAAAGAAGTCAAAATGTATCAGTAAAGGTAAAGAGTATCACTAAAACAGAGAAGCCAGCACAAAATTACTAAAGAGGACAACAACAAGCCCAATCATAGGGCCTGCCTCCAAGACATTCTCAAAAGAAGGAAACAACACAACATTGGTTATCCTTTCTCTTATCTACGAGACCGTCTGTCTCTATTTTCTTGTAATATATCCATGAGTCATCCTAGATTATATCTCATTTTGTTAGGAGATGTTTTTTATAATTATTTGTATAAATACTCCCTCAATTGGAGTATTGTGGGGGTGGAATTCATAGATTTTGCTGTAATATTGACTACTTTGGAATAAAGTGTTGTTGGAAATTTTTTTCATGGCTAGATGGATTAGGAATTGATGCAAAGGACTTTTCACAGGATTTTTGATTCAAAAACGGATCAATAAGTCATCTATCTCTTATGTTTTAAAGTTTTATACTTATTTACTATACCATTTATGTTTCATACCTGAATGATTAACGAAAAGGAATAATTCAGAAAGTGCTTGAGTGCAATCTGTTTTCAATCGTTGTTGTTCTTAATGTTTTCTTCTAAACTAGTTTAAACAGTGAATTCTTAATTGCTCTTGTTTTCTAGTTTTTCCATTCTGATTATTTGATAAAGAACTCTTAATTTCTCTTTGTTAATAATCATTCAGTTTCCCTCTCTCGAAAATATTGAAGGATTCTTAATTTCCCTTCACCCATTTTGAGTCCATTCCATTCATTTTAGATCTATGAGTGTTCCCTATTTGATTACCTTGCCCTGTGAAACCATCCCTTGTTAAGAAACTAAATCCAGTTAAGCCATTTTCGTTGATTCCATTAGCCCAATGGACTAAATTACTCAGTCTTACCCTCTGCTATAGAATTTCATCACCCAATTTCAGTCAAAATCCCTGGACTTTCATAACTAGCCTAATATCTTTCAAAACCGAGCTAAATCTTACAGAGAGAGCCCTCTCTGGGTACAGATTGGCTAGATTCTGTACCTAAAAGTTGGTTTGTGGTTACCTCGGACCCCTTTCCTTTTCTAACAACTTCAAGGAAAATCTGAGTGATAACATAGTGGCGACTCCACTGGGGACCTGAATAATTTTATTGTTACTATTGTTTACTTTATAAACTACAGACAGAGCCTAAAGTTATCTAGGTAGCCTTTGAATTGCTTTTTCTCTACAATTGCATAAGTAAATAAATGCTTCTTCAGTCTATCTCGGGTTTAGTTTATGAATAGAACATTTGGTTTCAAAAATTTGATTAGTTCCTCTAGTCAAATAAATCTTTGAGAAAATTTAAATCCAATATCAAATATTTCTTAAAGAGATTGTCAAAGTTGTATTTTTCATTCCATTTAGACCAAAAACCAAAAAACATCACCTAGAAAACTGGCTTCAGAAAGGACTCATTACACCAGGGCTAATCCTGATCCAAATCCCCCGCCTGTGTTTGAAAATCCGAATCTGATCTCCAGGATTCTTAGGAGACAAGAGATTCAAGAAAGCTCTTGTAGTTCTTGACCTCTCTATAGATCAATATCCTGTCCTATGAAGTGGATTTACCTTGAGGACGAACCTTTTGACGAGCAATTTGAAACCTTTTTATTTGTAAATTTTTCTGAATTTGAGTTGTACAATTTGGTTCCAGACCCAGTATTTATTGAAGATTTACAATTTGAATTTGTTACTTCACATCTTGATAAATATTTGCAAAATTCTATACAATCTGAGCTTAACTCTGAAGGAGCATCAAATATTTCTGTGATTACTTCAGCCTCTCCAACTTCATCAACATATCCTCAAACATCTCAACCTCAAACTACCCCTTCTACTCCTCCATCCACTACTCATAGACCAACCTCACCTGTTATTTCATCATTACCTCCTACAATGGCAAAAAAATATGCTCCTTTGGTATTACCAGCCAATATAGGGGCTATGCCCCAAGACTAACAAAGTAAAATCACTCCTTTCAATGGTTCTGGTACCTAAACTTCACAACAGCATACTAAAAATATGACCGACTATTTTGAAATTTATGAAATAGATGCTGATGATGTAAGAATGAGAATATTTGTCCAAAGTCTTACTAGAGAAGTCAGAACCTGGTTTAGAGCCCTTCCTACAAACAGTGTTACTGATTTGCAAGCTCTTTATACAACATTTTTAAACAGATGGGAAAAGAAGAAAGATCCTCTTCAAATCTTATCAAACTTTGGAAAACTAAAGAGAGGACCAAATGAGACTGTGCACGATTATGTCACCAGGTTCAATGATGCTTACAATGCTATTCCTCAAAACCTTAGACCTCCTCCGGATTCATTATTAATTAAATTCCCTGATGGATTTGATTCTGATATGGTGTATCAGCTTAGGGAAAGAGCTCCTCAAACCTTAGAAGAAATGCAAAGTATAACTGTTAGTGTTGAATTGATCTGGATTTATGCAGGAACGCAAAAAAATAAACATATAACCATAAATACAGAGATGCAGTGGAAATAACACTTCATTTCATTAATATCAAAGAACTAAAATTTGCTTACAAACAGAATGGAAATAAAACTAGCTAGGGTGCTGGTAGCTATCTCTGAGAAGAGATGTGGTGGCTACAGGCCTCTGAACTAAGTTACAATGAGGCTCGAGGGCCTATTTATTATTGAGAAACAATGGAGAACCCTAAACATCCAAAAACCTAACCCTCGGAGATGAAGCGCCAAAACTATGGGCCCCGTTTGGGTAAATTGTTGTTTCAACTTCCCAAGGACGTAACTTTGGCATACTATCTCGATTTGATGCACATGATACATCATTAGAAAGCTCTATCTGAGGACTACAACTTTCGCCACAAATATCATTCCAAATGATATTCGTTGGAGGCGCGATCCCCAAAAAACATCGTTTAGGGCCTCAAAACGGCTCCGAAAGTTCCGGACCCAAAAAACTACTAAAAATAGTAAGTTATGCCAAAACTGAAAAACTAAAAGAGACAATGGTGGGGGCCCAAGTGGAATAGGTGGGTGGCCACCAATATCCAGCTAGATCATTCCTCCCCCCTTAGGAAGCAATGGTCCCCATTACGTTAAGTTCCTCCATGAGATGAGGAAATTTCTGCTGAACTTGGTCCCTGGTGAACCACTTTCCTTGGTGCAGGAGTTGGCCATCTTTGACAACCCGATACAGTTGGATCTTCTGTTGGCGATTTTTCTTGATTTGCATGTCCATGATACAATCTGTGGTGGCCTGTTCCATGCAGTCTGGGTTTAACTTTGTTGGTGTGAGTTGTTCTGCAATGTCCGAGGTGTCCAGTAGAGGTGGGAAGTAAGGACGAAGGCGATCCACATTGAAGACTGGGTGCAGACCAAGGAATGGAGGAATACTAAGCTCAAAGGCCTTGTCCCCTACAGCCTTGGTGACAGTGTACGGCCCGTATCGAAGCGGGCGAAGCTTGCGGTGGGGTCCAGTGAGGCGCTCCTTCTGCAAATGTAGCCATACTTTTCGCCCACCTAGAAGTTGTGTGACACCCGGTGTTGATCATGGCGCTGCTTGTACTTCGCATTGGCTCTGTCCAATATATCATGAACCTGTTGGCGGATGTGTTGAATGCGCTCGATGAAGCTACTTGCTTTGTCAACTTCAGACTGGACATGAGCTGAATCGGCCTGAGCAGCTGCAAATGGCATGGCTACGTCAATGGGACATAGAGGCTGGAATCCCAAGCCCACTTGAAAGGGGCTATGGCCAATTGAACTGTGGAGAGCCCTGTTATAAATATGTTGTACATAGGGGAGGCTTTCGTCCCATGTGCGTGGATGCTTTGAATTGTACATGCGCAGAATGTGTACAATAATTCTATTGACGACCTCTGTCTGGCCATCTGTTTAGGGATGGAAAGCTGTGGACTTGGTGAGCTTTGTCTCCAAAATTGACCAGAGGCTAGACCAAAATGTGCTGAGGAACCTGCTATCTCGATTTGATATGATATATTGTGGGATCCCAAAGTGCACCCACACTCGTTCAAAGAAGAGTTTAGCAGTGGCTTCTGCTGTGATATTCTTCTTACAGGCCGCCATAATGGCCATCTTCGAGAATCTGTCAACGACCACGAAAACACAATCATTTCCATTCTTAGTAGAAGGCAGGCCCGACATGTAATCCATGGAGATGGATTCCCAAGGTCGACTAGGGGTAGGTAGTGGAGTATATAGGCCTTGCTTCTTGATGGTCGGTTTGGCAATGGCACAAGCAGTGCAGGATCTGATGTGCTTATCGACATCCTTTTGAAGGTTCGGCCAATAGAAATACTTCTGTAGTATTGCTACTGTTTTCTCGACCTTGAAATGCCCAGCGACTCGACTGTAGTGTGCTTCCCATATCATCTTGGCACGCTCGCTTGAAGGAGCACAAAGGTGTCCCAGGTGACATAAAAGTGCATCTTGGAGGTGAAAATTTGGAACTTGCGTACCCCCCAAGAGTGCCTTGTAAGTGTGGCCAAATTCTAGGTCACTCTCATAGAGAAGCGGCCAATCAGAAGTCTCGTGCCCACAAGAGTTGAGCACGGTGGTGAGCGCCACGATTGGTGGTCGGCTGAGGCAGTCTGCAACATTATTGGTGCTACCCTTCTTGTACTTGATATTCAAATGAAACTGTTGCAGATATGTGGACCACTTCTGATGGCGATCATTTTGCAACTTCCCTTGTGTCTGTATGAACTGCAGGGGCCAGTGGTTTGTGTGGATGATTGTTTCCTTCCCCAAAATGTAATGCTTCCATTGTCGACAAGCTTGCACAATGGAATACATTTCATTGTCATAGGTGGGATACTTGCGAACTATCTTAGACAATGTCTCACTGTGATATGCCACTGGATGTCCCTGTTGAGTAAGAACTGCCCCAATAGCATAGTCGGAGGCATCTGTCTCGATCTCAAATGGCTGCTGCAAGTCTGGTAAGGTGAGCACTGGGGCAGAACAGAGGCGATTTTTCAATTCTTTGAACGCCTTCTGTTGAGGTTCCGACCAAAAGAATTTTGCTCTCACTCCTCCTTTGGTGACTTGACTCAAGGGCCAAGTGATATGAGAGAATCCCAACATGAATCTACGGTAGAAATTAGCAAGACCCAGAAAGCTGCGAAGCTCTGTTATAGTAGTCGGGGCTGGCCAATCCCGAATGACTTGGATCTTGGCTGGATCCACATGCACCCCCCTTTCATCAATAATGTATCCCAGATATTGAACCTCGGTCATGCCAAACGTGCACTTCTCCAAATTGGCACACAACTTGTGTTGCCGCAGTGTTTGGAGGACTTGTCGGATGTGATGAAGGTGCTCTTCCCAAGTCTTGCTGAAGATCAGAATGTCATCCAAGTACACCACTACGAATGAGTTGGTGAATGGGCGCAAGATGTCGTCCATCATCCTCATGAAGGTTGCGGGATCATTCGTCAACCCGAAAGGCATGACCAACCATTCAAAAAGGCCTTCCTTAGCTTTGAAGGCAGTCTTCCACACATCAGAGGGTTCAATTGGTACCTGGTGATACCCAGACTTCAGGTCGATCTTACTGAAATATTTTGCACCTTGGAGTTGGTCCAGAAGGTCATCAATCGGTGGGATTGGGTACCTATTCCGGACAGTGATCTTGTTCAGCGCCCGATAGTCAATACAGAGTCTCCACGTCCCATCCTTCTTCTGTACCAACACGATCGGGCTCCCACAGGGCGATGAACTTGGTCTTATGTGACCTTTCTGCAACAGCTCCTGAATCTGCCTCTTGATTTCATCATTTTCCAGAACAGAGCGTCGATAGATCGGTCCATTGGGTAGTGGCGCACCTGGGGTCAGATCAATCGGGTGCTTGACCTGGCAGTGCAGAGGAACCCCTGTGGGTGAGGTGAAGATGTCCACGTACTCCTCCACGACCTTATCCATTTGTTGTTGTCGTGCAGAGGGGCCCTGTCTGGAGGTCGTGGCCACAGTCTTCTTCTTGCCCTGGGGGCGGATCATCAGGAAAATGAATTTCCTAGTTTGGGAAATGAGCTTACTACATTGTTTTGCAGTAACCAAAGAGATAGTCATAGGAGGTGGTACCTCTGGTATCCTGTACAACTTATTTCCCAAAGTAATAATAACAGCACGAGGTCGAGACTCATACACAGCATGACGCTTTCACAAGTATGGTTGTCCTAATAATACATCAGAAACATCAATAGGAGCAACGTCACATAATACCTCATCCGTGAAGGGCTTGATGCTATAGGGAAGGCGGCACTGCTGGCTGACGCGGAGATCTCGTCCTTGGTGAAGCCAACCGATGGTGTATGGATGTGGGTGAGCTGTGGTCGGCAAGCCCAACCGCTTCACGGCGTCTGCTGAAATGAGGTTCTTTTGGCTCCCATTGTCGACAATGGACTGTACAGGGGAGCCCTTTACCCACATCTGGGAGTGGAAGAGACGTTCCTCCTCCTCTGGATCTTCCGGTTCCTCCTTCTGGACCTTTGTAGTGGCAACGGTGGCGTTGGGCTCCGCATCAATAATCTGTTTCCCTTTTTCATTCCCCTTTTCAGGTTCTGATTCGGAGTCGGAGCATGCATCTGACTCAGAAGCCCTCATCTCGGCCACTAGCGACTGCTTGGCCCTACACTCACTTGTGTTGTGAGTGGAGCTCTTATGGAACTCACACCACTTTCCCGTGTCCTTCTTTGGCTTTACGGTGTTGTTCTTTCCTTGTGGCTTTGACGGGTTGTCTTTAGCCGCCATGCTCTGTCCTTTGTTCTGCGGTTTGGAAGCACCTTTTCCTTGCTTTTGATTCACAGATCCAAAGTCTCGCTTCTTCTGTTTGAATTTCTGCTCAATCTTGGCAGCATACCGGTATGCCGTACCAAGCGAGGAGATGTCGAGGAGCTCCATTTCCTCCTAAATGTATCTGTGCAGACAGCTGCGATACTTTAGCACCAAATGTTTCTCTGAATCTTTGATACCCAACTTTGTGCGCAGGGTATGGAACAGATTCGTCAGCTCGTGCACATCTTGATCCCTTTGTTGTCGCAACGTGGTCCATTGTATGTACTTGTCCTCATAGCTCCCCACGGGATAGTATTGTTCCTTAACGGCGTCTCGGAAAGAATTCCAAGTTGGTACGGCCGAGAACAGAGAGGGTTCTGTCTGGTCCTTGTTCTCACAGTAGGTTTCCCACCAGTCCTTAAAATGGGGGGTAGCTTTGAGGAGTGCAAAAATAATCTTCTCCCGGTCTGAAAAGTCATGAACCGAGAAATATCCTTCTAATAGATTCAACCATCTATCTACGGCATCTGTGTCTATTTGACCCTCAAATATGGGAATGTCAAAATTTACTTGTACCTTAAAAGGAGTCGCACCTCCAGAGTGGCTGCTGGATGCAGATGTGCCGTCGGTGGGTAGCCGTTGAAGGATCTGAGCAAAGTTATCCATCATCGCGTTCCTTTGTTTTTCGAGGGCCTCCTCGAGCAATATTTTGATAGGATCTCCTGCTCCCTCATCTTTCTTTTCGTCCCCCATGGGCGTCCGTCGAGGTTTGCGAGGCTGATCTTGCAAAGGTTCCACGAGATCGAGCCCTAGCTCCTTATACCCCGACCTCGTTGGGGACATGCAAAGAAGGATCGAGAAAAAGCAGACCCCTCTGATACCACTGATCCGGATTTATGCAGGAACGCAACAGAATAAACACATAACCATAAATACAGAGATGTAGTGGAAATAAAACTTCATTTCATTAATATCAAAGAACTGAAATTTTCTTACAAACAGAATGGAAATAAAACTAGCTAGGGCGTTGGTAGTTATCTCTGAGAAGAGATGTGGCAGCTACATGCCTCTCAACTGAGTTACAATGAGGCTTGAGGGCCTATTTATTATTGAGAAACAATGGAGAACCCTAAAAATCCAAAAACCGAACCCTAGGAGATGAAGCGCCAAAACTATGGGCCCCGTTTGGGTAAATTGCTGTTCCAACTTCCCAGGGACGTAACTTTGGCATACTATCTCTATTTGACGCACGTGATACATCATTAGAAAGGTCTATCCGAGGACTACAACTTTCACCATGAATATCATTCTGGAACAAAATGATATTAGCTGGAAGCGCAATGCCCAAAAAACATCGTTTAGGGCCTCAAAATGGCTCCGGAAGTTCAGGACCCAAAAAACTGCTAAAAATAGTAAATTATGCCAAAACTGAAAAACTGAAAGATAAAATGGTGGGGTCCCATGTGGAATAGGTGGGTGGCCACCAATATCCACCTAGATCATGAATCCAACCTGATAGAGAAACGAGCTAGAGCCAGAGCTGAAAAGAGAATGCCTTTAAATGAAGAACCCTCATCTTTTGAAAAGAAACTGGATGCTATTATTAAAGGGATGGAAAGGCTAGGAGATAGAGTGGAAACAATTGAAAGGAAATATCCTTGGGATGGTCAACCAGGAAATAATGGGAGAAATCTGAATTTCAGAAGGAACCAAAATCAAAATACTGGAAAAATTGGTCCTGACCAAAATATTAGGCCCCCATTCTAGGAAAATTATATTGAAGCCTCAACTTTTGAGGAACCAAATAAAGATGCTCAAATAAACAACTTGACTTAATGCAAGAACGAACCAAAATTTTTCTTGACCCAAGATGATCAAGAAGCTCACATTCTTAAGTAGTTTCAAACCCATTCAGGAGAATCATTTGACTTTAAGGAAGGATAGATACAGCCATTTACAAAGTTCACAAGCAATATAATTTGAGGAGCAGAAGAATTGATGTCCCGAAAACAAGTAAACAGAAAGCTACAAAACAATCCCTCAAAGGTAAAACCAATACTACCCCTGTACATATTCTTTCTAGATCAGATCCTAATCCTGCCAACCCAATAATTGAAGAAGTATCTGATAGTCAACTGAATAACAGACAACTTTCCAATACTCTTCCTCCTAAAGGAAATATATAGGAACCACCAGAAGTTGATTCAGAAACAACTTCAGCTCACAACCCCATTCCTGAGAAGGAGAAAAATACTGAGGACACAGAAGATAAAGAGAATACAACTGTTCAAAATACAAGAACTCAGACTGAAAAACCTTTTAATCTGGAAGCTGAAGTAGGAAAATTAAAAATAGTTGTTCCATTGTCTAAATTAGCTAAACATGATGTCTACCAAAGTCAAATCAATAGATCACTTAATATTACTGGAATTGATGACTCAGTAAATGTTTTTGATGGCCAACCTAGATTATTATTTGGCCCTGAAGTAAATGGAAAACCAGGAAGTGGAGGAACTCCTCCATTCTATGTGAGTTTAAACATACATGATAAAATACTTCATAATGCCATGCTTGATTCTGGGGCATCTCACAATATAATGCCCAAGGCAGTAATGGAGAGATTAAACCTATACATCACCAGACCATACAAAAACCTCTTTTCTTTTGACTCAAATCAGGTGAGATGTTTAGGACTAATCAAATATTTGTGTGTTTCATTGGTTCAATACCCTGCAAAAACAATTTTGATGGACATAGTAGTAGCAGATATTCCTCCAAAATATGGTATTCTATTGTCCAGATCTTGGGGTGCAAATCTTGGAGGATTTCTTCAATTGGACATGTCATATGCTACTATTTCAGTGTTTGGTCAACCTAAGAGACTATATAGAGAAACTTTAATGAAATATGTAGTTAGCAGTAAGGAGAAACCTGAAAATTTCCCCATCTACTCAGTACACTCTGATATGGACTCATTTATTCTTTACAACGCTGAAATTGATCCTCCTACTGAATTATAAGCTCCAGCAGCAGAACCAAAACAAACTACAAATGGAAAATCTAGTGTTCAAATCCAGGAAATTTCTGAGGACAATAAAACATTAGATACTCAAGAAAAACAACAAGAAAGTAAAAAACCAGATCTCACTGTCAAGAAAGTTTCTGAAACTCCCGATACTAATTACGAACATGAAATTATTTGGCATTTAGAATTTGATGGTTCCGTTAATAAATTTGGAGCAGGAGCTGGAGTTTGGGTGCATAATCTTGAAAATGATCATGCTAAAGGCCACGCCTACAGATTAAATTTTAAGTGCACCAATAATATGGCAGAATATAAAGCTCTTTTGCTAGGTCTTAAAATGGTCAAAAGATTAGGAGAAATTAGAGTATCTGTCATAGGGGATTCTAGTTTAATCATTCAACAGATCAAAGGACACTTCCTAACAAACAATCCCAGTCTGAGAGAATATAGAGGAACAGTTGTAGAGATTCTCAATACTTTTCCACAAACTCAGCTTGCTAAAATCCCAAGAAAACAAAATTTGCATGCTCATAGTCTTGCAATGTTTTCTAGCACTTGTAAATAACCATTCGAACCTAATCATCAGTTCACAGCTGAGATTAGACACAGACCAGCCATACCAGACAATTTTAAGAATTGGCAAGTGTTCGCAAATGACAATCAGATTAACAATTTCATGACTTTAGAGAATGAATTTTCTAACAGTAACATAGATGAAGATACAGTCATTGAATCTGATCAAATAAATGAACAAGAAACAGACATTTCAGAAGAAAGTGCAATTCAAATGATTCATCCAACAAAGTTCACCAAAAAAGAAATGCAGGACCTTAAACAAATGGAGGTTGATGAGATTATAGAAGAAGAATCTGAGATCATTAATTTAAAAGATAATCATTTGCCTAAAGGATTAACTCCTTTGGAAGATCTTTTTTATTCTAACGATATTCCAAAGAAACCCAAAATGGAACCTTTGAAAGCTGATATTGAGGAATATAATTTGGGAACTGAAGAAAATCCTAAACTGATAAAGTTATCTAAATATTTGTCCCCTGATCAAAAACTAAAATATGTTGAACTAATAAGAGAATTCCAGGATGTCTTTGCCTGGAGTTATGAAGACTTGAAATCTTATGACACCTCTATAATTCAGCATACAATACCTCTGAAAGAAAATCAGAAACCATTTAAACAGAAACTCAGAAGAATCAACCCTGTACTGCTACCTTTAATTGAAAAAGAAATCAAACGAATGTATGAAGCCAAGATAATTGGTCCTATTAGATTTTCAGAGTGGGTGTCTAATTTAGTCCCTACCGGAAAGAAAACTGGAGAGATCAGATTATGTGTTGATTTAACAAATGTAAATAAGGTTTCTTTGAAGGATAATTACCCTTTGCCTAAAATGGATCACATTTTACAAAGGGTAGTAGGTGCTTCTAGGATTTCTCTTCTAGATGGGTTTTTAGGATACAACCAGATTCTGGTTCATCCTGATCATCAGGAAAAAACCGCTTTTACAACACCATGGGGCACATTCAAGTACGTTAAAATGCCATTTGGAATTAAAAATGCAGGAGCAACCTTCCAAAGAGTAATGGACATCTCATTTGCAAAATAAATTCATGATTTTCTTGTTATATATCTGGATGATTTAACTATTTTTTCTGAATCAGATCAGCAGCATTTGGACCATCTCAGATAAGTATTCATAAAATGCAGAAAGTATGGTATCTCTTTAAATCCAAAGAATTCCTTGTTTGGTCTTAAAGAAGGTAAAATATTGGGCCATATCATTTCCAAAGATGGTATTAGAATTGATCCTGCTAGAATAGAAGCTATATTGCATATACCTCACCCTAGAAATGTTAAAGAACTTCAAGCTTTCCTAGGAAAAATCAATTTTTTGAGAAGATTCATATCTAGCTTAGCTGAATTAATTAGATTGCTTACTAACATGTTAAGAAAGGATTCAATTATTAAATGGACAATTGAAGCCAAACAAGCATTTGAAGAAATTAAAATGGCTTTGACTAGAACACCAGTTCTTACCAGTCCACAATTTGATAGAGACTTCATAATATTTTCATTTTCATCAGAACACACTGTAGCAGCTATTTTATTACAAAAGGATGATCAATGATGTGAAAAACCTATAGCATTTTTTAGTAAACTAAGGGATGCATCATTAAAATACAACATCATGGAAAAACAAGCTTTTGCACTTATAAAAGCCATTAAAGATTTTAGAATCTACATATCGTATTCCCATGTGATAGCCTATGTACCAAATGTTGTTGTCAAATACATCTTAACTCAAGATGGAATTGAGGGCAAAAGAGGTAAATGGATTGCTACCATATTAGAGTATGATATTGAAATAAAACCTACAAAGCTTATAAAGGGACAGGGATTGGCTCAACTCATGACAGAAACAAATTGCCAAGCTCTAGATATTAATGAACTGGATGATGAACAGGAGATGGCGACTCCACAAATCAGCCAGGCCTTCTTAGATTCACCATGGTATGCTGATATAATTTATGTACTGTTAAACCTGGAAGCTCCTCCATGGTTATCTAGAACAAATAAAAGGTTTTTAAAGATGACATCTTCAAAGTTTTGTATTTTAGATAATGTTCTTTTTTGGAAAAATCATGAAGGTATTCTATTGAATTTTTTGTTAAAATATGAAGCTGACAAGACTCTCAATGAATTCCATGTAGGAGAATGCGGTGGACACCTTTATTGGAAATCAACTGCAGACAAGATCCTAAGAGCTGGATTTTATTGGCCAACCTTGTTCTCTGATGTAAAGAAATTTGTCACTGCTTGTCATAAATGTCAAATTTTTGAAGGCAAGAGAAAACTATTACCTTTACCCCTGAAACCAATTTCCACTGAAAAACCTTTCCAACAATGGGGCCTGTTTTTCATTAGAGAAATTCATCCTCCCTCTTCTGGCCAACACAAATGGATCCTCATTGCCACAGACTATTTTACCAAATGGATAGAAGCAATTCCTTCCAGACAAGTGTATGACACTCTGATCATAGGATTCCTAGAAACTAATATACTATCAAGATTTGGTTGTCTTGAGAAAATTATAACTGATAATGCTGTTGCCTTCAAATCTAAGAAGATGATAAGTTTCTGTAATAAATATCATATCACCTTAAGCCATTCCACAGCCTCTTACCCTCAGGGTAATGGACTGGCTGAATCTTCCAACAAGAGTCTCATTAATATTATTAAGAAATTATTGGAGGAAAACAAGAAAAATTGGCACAAGAAACTTACAAATGCATTATGGGCAGACAGACTCACCACCAAAAAATATATTGGGACTAGTCCTTATGAGTTAGTCTATGTCATTGAGGCTGTATTTCCTTCATCTTTAGGGGTTCCTGTGATGAAATTACTTCAAGAATCTCAGGTTGAACCTAATGATATTCAAAGGAGAATAAATTAGACTATCAATTTGAAACAAACCAGAGAGGAAGTATATCAGAGATCCCAAGTATTGCAGAAGAAACTAAAGAATATATTTGATAAAAGGACCAAGGCAGAAGATTTCCAAATTGGAAACAAAGTTTTAAGATGGGATTCCAGAAGAGAGGATAAGGGAAAACATGGGAAGTTTGACTTCCTGTGGAAAGGACCTTATATTATTCATGCTTTGCAAGGAAATAATACATATTTTCTGAAAAAATTGGATGGTACAGAAATTGAAGAAGGGCCAGTTAATGGTCAAATGTTGAAACATTACTTTGATCCTATTTATCAAGATATCCTAATTTTTAACATGTACATACTATATCCTTTGTAATGTTACAGTTTTGAGTGGATAGTAACTTACTGGAGTTGAAGCCCGAGGAGAAGGCCCTAAGCTTCAGAAGTGTTACTGTCATACATGCAATAAAGTAACAAGCAGAAGAAGATTCCATGGTTCAGTCAAAATCATTCCGAGGAAAACTAACCTGCTGTTCTTGAATTTTCACCAGGAAAAGCCATCCCCAAGTGGAGCCAGTGTTATAATCATATACCAATAGGTGTGATATATGATGATTTACTTGATGAGCTATGTAATATGTTCATACCTTTTCTTGTTGCAAAAGTTTTCCATATTGTCAAAAAATCAAAAAAAATTAAAAAATGTAAAGAGGGTATACCCTAAAACAAAAATCAAAGGGTGAAAAAATAAAAATGGCCAAAAAAGTAAAAAGAAAATGAACCCCACCAAAAGAAAGGCCAAGGAAAATGAATAAGTCTAAATGCCAGTACTTTTTACTTTTATGTAAATAAACAAATTGTGTGCAACTTGTATTTTATGCCACAATTTATGAACAGTCAAACAGTTTAAGCTTGGCTAGTTCATCTTTCAATTTTATGTTTTAGAGATAGAGAATAAAATCTGACCAAACTGTTCAATCTTGGCAGATAAGTAGATAGGTAGAGTAAATAAAATGAGCTCAACAGTTTAATCTGAGCCCTTGGATGTAATAAGGTTAGAATTAGATAGATTTCTACATGTAAAAAGAAAAAGTGTGATAAGGGTTTGTCAGTCTAAGTGCACCCTAATAAAGAAGAAAAAATGGTAGGGTAAAGTAGGTAGGGTAGGTAGATGATGTTGCAGAATTACATGTGATGGATAATGATTCTAGATGTGTTAAATCTTTACTTTCATCACAAGTGCAAAGGCAGACACTACATTGGAAGAATTTCAAGTAAATAAAAGTCAATTATTAACTTCCCTTCTCATTTTTCACTAAAAATTTTACTAATTTCCCCTAAGTACTAAAGCATTTGAAAATTAGAGGGGATCAAGGCATTTCCTTGACTTTTGGAGGGACCGGACCCTCAACCCAATAATTGGAAAAGCCTAAGTACTTAAAACCATTCATCATGACATTCATTCACTTCTAAAAAATCTTTTCCTAAGTAAAATTCCATTTTACTTAGGAAAATTATGCAATATTTCATAAAAACCCTATTCATTCAAGCATAAGTTAAATACATTAACCTAATGTTTTATGCTTAGCGCTTTTATTCATTTTCCATATTAATTTCTAACTTATTATTTAAGTCCCTACAAATTTCCCATCCCCGTATTATTTTAATAAAATTCCCAAATTAATATATTATACCGCCCCTTTCGTTGAAAAATAACAATATAAGTATTGATTGTGATTAATTGGTTGAAGTTTTCCAAATAATAAATAAACCCGACACTCCGCCGTATAAAGGGATCAATTAACCCTCATGGTTAATTAATAACCTAATCCACCAATAGAATTCCCCCCGATGCGATTATTTCATAATAAATTACATTGGGCCTGCACTATTAATTTCCCGTCATCTTCCCTTTCCGAAGACCGTTCGATCGATCAATCTGAGATCTATGGTTGACGTCCATATTGTTGCGCCTCCACGTCTGAACGATAACCTGCGATGGTCGAGCGATTTTCTGAACAGTGCCGCGCCACGTGTCATGTATCGTATGGAATTTCTCGCCCTCTGTTGAAAACCGCCTGTCCCCAAAAGTTGTGTGATGAATTCCACTTATCGCTTGCCTCCCGTGATAAAGCCACCGTACTTGCTGACATCATCCATTAAAAAAATAATAATAAAAAACCCGCCAACCTTTGACTTTGCAAATAAAACACCAACACACGTCATTTTCACTATTTTGTACAACGACCAATGTCCCATGCAAAACTTCAAAAACCAACTATGAATATTGTCAACCGCCACCTTGCTGAGGAAATTTTGCAGTCGAGAAACCCAGAATTCGTCCGCCATAGCCAACAACTATTTCCATCACTGTTTATTTCGTGGAAAATAGGTATTTACCCAAATTCCCTATTGAACTCTGCAAAATCCTATTTTTTGTTTTAATTCCACATAAGAAAACTGAAATAGGGTTCAAGATTGGTCTTCATTTTATTTCTCAATCCCTAAAATTGCAATTGTATTCCCAAACCTGTGATTGTGCCTGTTCTTTTTTATCAAAACCCGAATTCGTTTCTGAATCCACAAGAACTAGAAATGGAAATTCCTGTGGCTTTGAATGTCGCACCACTGAATACCCCTCACATAGATTTAGACTATCTACCTCTTGCAAATAGGGATTTCCAAAGTAAAGACCTTGTCCTCAGTGAAAATCCTCTTCGAATTTTTTGCCACTGCAGAGATAACTACCTGAATGGTTCTGACATTTTTGGACTATGGGAATCCAATCTTCCCATGTATCTTCTTCCCTTAGTCCACATTTTTCTTGAAGTAATCCATTACTGCCATGCAAATTATGATCCCAATCAATGAGCAGTTTTGTCCCCGAGTCAAACTGTCATTTTCCCAATAACTGCTCAGTCTATCAACGAAATGTTACAGTTTCAACATGATCAAGCCCTGACTCCCCTTTCCATGAGAAATTTACTGGAGAAATCGGCCAATTTATCCCAAGAAGATTTAAATTGCCTTTGCCAAACTTTCATGTTGCCAGAACATCAGCCCAGAGGCTCTCCCCCTTATCGATATACCTTTTTCACTGATGTGGGCAAAATCATTCTGAATATGATATCCTCTATAATGGGTTTCAATACTAGTGAATATGTTGATCAATTAACCCTAGTATTGTTGTCAATTTTTACCCCTGGATAGCCCCTTGCTGTCAAGTATGATTTTTCTTCCTACATAGCTGATAAAATCCATGATCAGTTCATGAGATTAGAAAATGAAAGAGTGTTCAAGTATTCCTCTGTTATATACCATCTCATGCTTTACTATCAATCAAAGAGTTTCCCTTTCCATGTCAAGAAACTTGATGCCAAAGGAAATCCTAGGTCTGTAATATTTTGGTCTGCAATCACTCATAATTCCTCTGATTCTCGTTATTCTTACAATGTGTTCATTGACCTATTTGTGCACCCTGCAACCACTTTATTAACTGGAGTCTCCCCTCCTAGGGTCAATAATGACATGAAGAAAATTCTCCAACTCTCAAAACAATACAAGATAGGTGATTGGTACCTATACTGGAATCATACAGAAATTAGAATATATGGGTGTGAGCTATGTCCTTTCAAGTTACCAAAATATGTCCCAATGAGGCTCTTTTCCTTAGAGTATTTTAGACAGATGATAAATTCAGACATAGTCCATTTTTGCAATGCAAAGAAAAAAGCTCAACTCAGAATTAAGAGTCAATTAGGTCCTTTTGTCTGCAATTCTAGAGATGCAGGAAAAGAAGCTGAAAGGATCCTAGAAGACTATCTTAAATTGCAAAAATGTTTCTACTGGTTACCTTATGACCCAAACAACTTTATTTGTGATAGGAGGATGAAAAAAAATTGTCACCATACCTTCATCATAGGATTCTAGAAATTGAACAATATGCCAATATGGATGAATGGATGGAAGGAACATTGATAGAACAAGATAGTGAACAGGTTAGTGTTGAAAATTTTATGAAAGACCTTGAAAAAATACTTGATCGAGACTCTTTTGGACAGGTGCAAAGACCAGGAATTGGTCCTTCTTCTGCTGGAACTTCTCAGCAAAATTTACAGGAAATCAGTGCATCAGCTATAGTAGCATCTAAAGGGAAGGAGAAAGAGGCTAATATACAAGTTACAGAAAAATTCACAATGATAGAATAGCCTGAAACTTCTAAGGAACAGGGCCAAATACCAACTTCTCCTACTCAGATTGATGTGGCAGAAATTTCAATTTTACAAACTCCTCTCAATGTAGAAAAAGGTAAAAAGAGAGATGCAGAAGCAGCTACCCCTATCAGCGGATCTTCAGAACAAACTGATGTTAAAAGAAAAAAATTAAATCCTCTTCCAGAAGTAGAATCTGTTCAAGAAATCCCTGATAGTCAGAGGAGAGAAGAATTAGGTAGTCAGCAAACATGTACAATCAGTGGGACATCCACTAATTCTTATAGAAAATAACTAAAAAGGCAACAAAGTGTAGAAGTATCTTCTTTCAAGCCACCAGTGAAGGATGCCTGGGATATTAAAAGGACATTTATAAATATAAAGGCTAGAAATGATCCACTAAGACTTCAAGTCTACAATTGGCTCCTATAAATCAACAAAGATTGATGTCAGCCTATGACATCCAGCAGGGTAAAATGGTAATGAGTCACTTCAAACCCAAAGTGCAGCAGCCTCAAACAACTGCAGATTATATCAGAAACAATTTTGAAGTCATGGCAAAGGATATTCATCCTTTGGATCAGATTGAGCTGCATAAACAAATAGGTGAAATGATTTATTCTACTCTAATTGATAAATCAATGATGACCCAGAAATTACAGGATTCTTTGGAGAATACTAATGCACAATTGCATCTTGAAAAAGCCTCTTCTCAGGCTAAGGACAACATAATAAAGACTTTGGAGGAAATAATTATTGGATTGGGTCATAATCCCAAAGATGTCAAGGGTATATAAGCCTTGATCAAGAAGAAATATGATGATATTGTAGCCTTCAGAAAACAAATGAAGTTACCAGCCTCAAGACATCCACAGACTGCGGAAATCTTAAAGCAAAACTCTGAAGAAGAATTCATGGATTTTCTTTTGAAACTAAATGAGCAACTTAATGAAACTGAAAAAGAGCTTGAAAAGGCATTAAAAGACAAACAACCTACTATTCCATCATCTACAGCAGAAGTAATTCTAGGTACAACAACAACAGGTCAGCCAACAGAATTATCACAGGTTAATAAAATCAATGGAAGAATGAATAAAATCAATGGAAGAATGGAAACTCCAAGTGACAGAGCTCTAGAGAACAAAGGTACAATTCATCACTTTAGAACAAAAATATGATATCTCAAAAATAAGTGTTGCAGAAAAAACAAGAGAGGTCAACATATTAGAAAAAATGGTCAAAGCATTGGAGAAGGATCTCATATTGGAGAAGCCTTTAAAGGAAATAAAATAAATTCTTTGGGACAACATAATTCAGTCAATAGAAGATGTATGGACATCAATCCAAATAATGTATGAGCAGAATGATCTAATTAAATTGGCTCTGGAAGAAATTTGAAGGGCAAGAAAAGAATTAGGAAACATGCCTGAAGAAGCCAATGAACTTATACACTTTTTGAATACCAAGAATAGATATCAACTTGAAGAACTAGGCATCCAAGACAGAACAGGAACAATTTTGGAGATTAAAAGAGTTTATACTAAAAGAACTCTGATGTAGAATCTAGAAAGAAGATGCTCTGATATGCAGGAAGAAGTCAATGCCTTTACAGAGAGATTCAATATTTTACAGAGTAAAGGATTTCCAAGTCCTTTAATTTCAGAGGATAAACTTATGAGCCTGGAAAACTATGTTGAGAAATTGAACAAGCATGCTGACAATCAGGCCTGCTCCTCAACTAGTTCATCAACAGCAGCAGCATTGCCTACAGGAAAAATTCTTCATAACAGATTGGAAAATTTGTTTTATCTCGAGCATGAGGTAAAGAATTTATTCCCAATTCAGCTTACTTTCTTCAGATATACAGAGATATATGAAACTCTGAGGAAGCTACAAAGAACCAGAATACCGGAAGCTAAATGGTGGGAAGAGATGTTAGAACTTTTTAAAATATTATCCTTGCATGAAATTGGATTATTTACTACAGTAAGACATGATAAAAAAGGATAAACAAAGATCGAACAGAAGTCAAAGTGTATCAGTACAGGTAAAGAGTATCAGTAAAACAAAGCATCCAGCACAAAATTACTAAAGAGGACAGTATCAAGCCCAATCATAGGGCCTGCCTCCAACACATTCTCAAAAGAAGGAAACAACACAACATCGGTTATCCTTTCTCTTATCTATGAGACTATCTGTCTCTATTTTCTTGTAATATATCCATGATTCATCCTAGATTATATCTCATTTTTTTAGGAGATATTTTTTATAATTCTTTGTATAAATACTCCCTCAATTGGAGTATTGTGGGGGTGGAATTCATAGATTTTGCAATAATATTGATTACTTTGGAATAAAGTGTTGTTGGACAATTTTTGCATGGCTAGCTGGATCAAGAATCGATGCAAAGGACTTTTCACAGGATTCTTGATTCAAAAACGGATCAATAAGTCATCTATCTCTTATGTTTTAAAGTTTTAGACTTATTTACTATACCATTTGTGTTTCATATCTGAATGATTAACGAAAAAGGAATAATTCAGAAAGTGCTTAAGTGCAATTTGTTTTCAATCATTGTTGTTCTTAATGTTTTCTTCTAAACTAGTTTAAACAGTGAATTCTTAATTTCTCATGTTTTCTAGTTTTTCCATTCTAATTATTTGATAAAGAACTCTTAATTTCTCTTTGTTAATAATCATTCAATTTCCCTCTCTCGAAAATATTGAAGGATTCTTAATTTCCCTTCACCCATTTCGAGTCCATTCCATTCATTTTAGGTCTATGATTGTTCCCTATTTGATTACCTTGCCCTGTGAAACCATCCCTTGTTAAGAAACTAAATCCAGTTAAGACATTTTATTTGATTCCATTAGCCCAATGGACTAAATTACTCAGTCTTACCCTCTGCTATAGAAGTTCATCACCCAATTTCAATCAAAATCCCTGAACTTTCATAACTAGCCTAATATCTTTCAAAACCAAGCTAAATCTTACAGAGAGAGCCCTCTCTAGGTACATATTGGCTAGATTTTGTACCTAAAAGTTGGTTTGTGGTTACCTCGGACCCCTTTCCTTTTCTAACAACTTCAAGGAAAATATGAGTGATAACACATCAAAATCCTTTTATCTGACATTTTATTTCTCATGTAGCATGAGAGCCTTGCATATCATTTACTGATGTACATGTTATTTTTTGCAGACATCTATTACACTCCTTTTAATAGTTAAAGCTTCTTGTATTGATACCCTTAAATATTTGTAGTGAGGAATTTCACTAGCAAAAAAATTATTTTCATTTCTCTATTTCTTATGTATTGCTTAATTCCTTTCAACAATTTTAGTTTTTTCCGCTTGCTGTTGATCAGCGGTTGTCATTGATGTCAACCCAAGCAGCGCTAGGGGCTAACCCAATATTGCATGGGAATTTTGACCTACCAGATTAATATATTCTAGGTCAATAATTCTTTTGATGGTTTCTACTTGTCGAGATGTTTCCATTAATATATGGCACGCCATTCAATTCTTCATGGTTTGAGAGATATTCATGTTTGAAGTTTGTACCCCTAGTGAGTGCGCTAAAACCACATGGGGTTGGGGCTTGGGTCATTGAAAAGTCATAATTAATATTTTTTAAGCTCCTAAGATCCCTCCCACGTTCACTTGTTGAAGCCCCTCTCAACTTAAGCATTCATATAAATTGTGATCTTCATTTGCTCCTTATGTATGGGATTTGACCATCTGAAACAGGTCAAAGTGGAATTTTTGCTCTAAATTTTTCTTCTACGAAGGATCAGAAGCTGAAATTTTTATGATGAGAATCTGAAATCCTGAGGAAGCTGCAATAAAAATTTCAGATCAAGTTGCAAAACATTTTTGGATATATGATCTATGGAAGTAAGGGTTTTTGCAGACTCCTGAAATTCATCTCAAACAAGTGACCTTGGTAAAATCGTAACAACTCTCTCTCTGAGTATCGGATTGGAATTCCGTAAAAATTGGAAGATATTACATAGCCTGTAGTTTTCGTTCTATCAATTTTAGAGGCAAATGAAGAAACATTGACACGTGGCACGTTTTACAAGTGTGCTCTACTGAAATAGTCCATAATTAGGGCAGTGTGAGAAATTGGGTATAACTCTCTCTTGAAGAATCCAAATTAGGTCAGACCTGTGGAATTGGAAAGAAGACTCATAGGAATACTACAGGACTAAAAAAAAAATATTTAGGATCTGAAATAATAGAGATACACCAGATTCAATATCAAGCTCCTAGAAGGCAAGAAAATGCTAGATCATGTGTTGTCAAGGATTGCAAAGGACCAGACTTTCTACAGAAGAAAAGAAAAACAAGGTGCATCAGAGGGTATCATGACAAGAGCAGCAACCAAGGTGCATAACAGTAGCAATCAATAGATTTGAACACTTGCCCTGCTGAATACTTTACTTGGGACAAGTCTAATATTAGACGAAATGGAGCTCCCGTTCAGCGACTCCCTCCGGTGATGGGACAACTCCGGCCAGTGCCCTATCGGCATCCATTGCTTCGACTCAAAAAGTGGGCCCCGCTCCGCCCCACTTCGCTACACTACTATCTTTCGACTGCCTTCGCCTCCCCTCTACTCCACTCCACCTCCCCTCGGCTCACACCTGACTACCATTTAAAATTCAAATTCTTAAATTCCTTTCATGCCCAACTACCATTTCGATATTTCGCTGTGCTCGACTACCATTTCCAGGAACCGAACTAAAGAGCGGATTCCAAGAGTTGAGGTTAAGAGCACGAGCGGATTAAATTCTTCGCCACAGGTAATTCTTCTCCATTTGAATCCCAAAGTAGCATTTGATATTTTTGAGAGCCTTCCTCACTTGGGAGAGGATAAAGGAGCACTGTCACAGAGCATATATATATGAAAGAAGAATGAAGATTTTGGGCCTCAAGGTTATCTATCCTGGCTTAGAATATCACACTCATTATGCCCTTTTGAAGTCGATAGTAAACAGTGGGTATGGGTATGGAGGGATGATGTGTGTGGACATGGACACAAAAGAGAGGGCTTATAAGCTTATGTACCACTTGCAGAATTACACGCAGTTTGGGTTGATGGCAGGGATCTCGCTAGGTTTGATTCAGATGTCAATCATTTACAGTGGGACTCTTGAGCAGAAATGGATCCAATTTGAGAATTCCATCGACAAGATGACTGAAGTCCTACCTTGTAAATGGCATAATTGAATGTATTGCAACTGTGTTTTTTTATCAATTGTTATTTTGAAGATAGGAAACGTGAGGGTTTAAAGTTAGCTTCAGGCCCTTAAGTTCTTTCTAGAAACCATAGTTTTATACACTAATAGTGGCACTATGCATTCTCTTTCTATTTGTTTGCTTAGATTCCTCCCCTTCTTTTGTGGTTTGTGTGATGTGGATATATACGTTAATAAACAATTTCTGACTATGATTATTAAAATTTCAGTTTTTTCATTTCTTACAAAGTCTTTAAATTTTCTAAGGGTATTGTTTTAGAATGGTAGTGGATTCTTCTATTAAGATAATTTTTTATTAAGTAGAATCAGAAGGTATAAAAATATTTAAACGTCCAACTGTTGTTTCATAGTGGCAGTGGCCTCTTCTATTAGTATATTGTTTTGCTAAATCAACTCATGTTAATGTAAATATATAATGGGATACAAAATAAGGATGCAGAGCACCACCTCTTCTTAGCCTTCCATTGTTGTTAGGTGTTCCACTAGGTTTCAGGCTCTCCCTGCCAAGTAGGGATCCTCTCCTCCCCCAACACCAACGAAGAGAGAAAAAGAAGCCCTCATGGCCAAACCTTTTCCATTGACAAATTGCTAAAATAAGGAGGATGCCTATCAATTTTTTTGACAAAATTCTAATGGAGTTGTTGCAAAATCTACAGTAGGAAGAGTGGCACATGCAAAGATGGTAGCTACACCAAAACAATAATCCAACAAAACACCAGAGTAGTGATCCAACTCTCAAGGGGTCTAAGAATCCAAATCTTAATTACAACAAGCTCAAGATGGAAAAACACTAAAGTCCAGAGCATGCCAAACAACTATTTAATAAAATGCACTAAATTTCAGAGCATTCCAAATAGCTATTTAAAAAAAATCTTACAGGAAGATACCTGTTGTTATTTTTCATGGACAAGATCCAAGATAAGGATCAGGAGGGGATCCCTTTTGAAAAACAATGATTGATCTTTGGTGACAAGAAATTGGAAGTAGACCATAGTCTAGAAAAACACATTATATTAAAGGATTCAGCCTTGCACTTAACATTTCATATTTATAGAGAATTAACAAGGGTGATGTCATGAATCTAAATTTTAACTGAATTTTTCTTTGCAAATTTGAGTTTCTCAGGTCCTTGTTAGCACTTTCAGTCACATGTCACATGACACTACTTTGTGACAACCACAGGGGCTTGGCTAGCATGCACCTCAGCTATACGAATTCCTCTTAACTTAAGGTCTATGCATCACTTTCCCTTCAATAACATTTTATCAGATGCAACTAAGTCCCACTTAAACAAGTTCATTCAACATAAAGCACACATCCAGCTAGGGAATTTAAAGCATCCTAACATTACAATTCACTTAGCTAATATTTCAATACATAGGCGACACAATGCATTGCATGAAACAACACAACTAAATTCATCCAAATAATACAAACATAATAGTTTCTTCTTATAGTTCCTTTTTTTTCATCAGGAATTTTTTTTTTGTTTTAGATTAGGGAAAATTGTTGAGTAGCTCCACTTGACACTTTTTCGATTGATTTATAGCTTCCATTCATTCCTAGAACCATCTTATACTAATTCATTCTTGCAGCTAAGAGATTGAGAACAGAAAGGGCACAAGCAACTATACCTTTACCTAGTGAGCTAATCACGCAACTCATGCACCATTGGAAAGGTCTATTATTGTAGAAAAGCATTATCGGGTCCAATGATTAAGAGGGACAGTTTTTACCCCTAAAAAATTTCATTTAGTGCATCAAAATGACTCCAGGAAGTTTCATACAAAAATTCTCCAAACTAGGACTCACTAATAAATATGGCCCTACAAGTTGATTCCTCCAGTTTAACCACTCTGAAAAGATTGAAATAGGTGACAAATAATATAATTGATCCAATTAGATCAATGAGCCTACTACAATTTCCTTCACAATAAAAAAATAACTCCCAGTCCATGGAATAACTAAGTAAAATCTTGTGGTTGGCCCACATCAAACTTGAGAAGTCAAGTTCAATAGCATTGTTGTTGAAATAACTAGATTCAAGAGTGAGCCTTAAGGATGAGGTGAAGCGCTCATCATCATTCACATATTAAGAAAGAAAAAGGCAAACTGGACATACAACTTAATGTTGTATGGCCTCCACTAAATTTAAAAGAAGGCTCCTCAAACTACCATTGAACATGCAACTTAATGTGATATAATCCTTCAGCCAATGTATAGGTAGGCTCCTCAAACTGCCATAATACCAACTCTAAAATATAGAAACAATGTAACATGTGTTACCTACATATGCACAACTCATCCTAATAAGGGATTCTAGTGGAAAAATTATAGGGCAAGATTGATAGTGGAAGCTACATTCACTTACACCTAAAAACTTTGCATCTTGGAATTGTTTCTAGGACATAAAATCCCTTATATCTTCCTACTAATTGAAACATCAATGGTTTCTTCCAGACTTAAACATAATGCAAGTATAGGGATTGCTGTCACCATACATGCTGCTAAAATTGCAAGCTGAACATTTCAAACTCCAAAGATACCAATCAACATAATTTCTATACCTTACAGATATTGTTATGAGAAACATCATGATATTAGAGTAAATACCGGTGACAACAATACCAATGAAATTTGCACGATATAATTCTAAAACTACGAACTCAGGTGGAAAGAACATAAAAGGGAGTCTATCTAGATGAGGAAACTGTCCTATGCCATAAAAAAGGTAAATCATGACCTCGGGTGTATTTCTGATGGGATGCAATTAGACAAGAAGCTCATTGAACTACAGAAAACCATCATAAACTAAAATGGAAAAACATAGAATTTCGAGTTGGCAATGAGACAATTACAATGAAACAAATCAAACATCCTTAGAAGGTCAAAGGTAAATTCATTTGTTCTAAAAAAACACATTTCCTCTTATTGATATGGTTATTTAGATATTTATCGACGTTCTTGTCAAAATTCAAACATACAAAACGTTAATCTGGTTTCCAAATGACTCGCTTACATCTAGCAGTGAATGGAAATAGTTTTGCCTCTATGCAATGTATGCTTCTAAGTTTATGGCTTATTGGACCATATTCTAATGTTTCTAGACTTGGAAGTTAATGTTAGCATCTAATATTGCTTGAAAATTTATTTTCTAGACCTCAATTGTTGGTAAGACAAACACGAAATGTTTGAATCAAAGACCAACATTTAACAAGAAATAAATCGGTATCGAATATGAAGTGTATTAAAAAAATGAGGGCTTACAATGGTATCCATAATGGAAAAAGCAGGCCAAAAAACAAAGATAAGGATGGCATGAAGATACAAAATACATATATGCCTCTCTCAACTCTTTCCAACTACCATATCCACTTCCTACATAGCGAACATTTTCAAAATACCACATTCTCAGATCCATATATCATACTTGAATTATAAACCATATCAATTCTTCCTATCATATACTACTCTTATAATAGAGAACACTAATTAAATGACCCCAATAACAACCTCATATAGCACAAGAACAACATTCCAGAGAGCCAAAGTAAGACATAAAGAATTGAATGCACCCATGGAGATAAATGGCATTTAATTTCCTACCCATAAGAAACACACAAACATATCTAACCAATAATCTGCACAAAGCGTCCTAAATCATGTTGATGCTAAACAAAGCAACATTATTGAAATCTCCTTCTTTTTGTATTCTGTGCCAAATTGTAATGGTTATCATATAATATTGCTAGTTGTATCTAGAGGCTTTATATTTTCTGATTTTGACTGAAGAAAGGAAATTGTAAAAGAATAACAACTCTTGAGTTTTTTCTACATGTATCCCCATCGAAATCATTCCTTGCAAGAAAATTAACATCATCCACTTTGGCAATCTTAGTGGAGGAAGAAAAATATCTCATTTATACCACACAAGAAAAGGTGCATATTGAGCAATGATACACCAACTGATCAGCATTTAACAGATCAGTTGACATGCATCATTTCCTATTGATACGATGACAACAAACATATTATCAAAATGCATCATTTCCTATTGATACGATGACAACAAACATATTATCAAATGAAGCTTTTCAGTCCAAAGTGCTCAACTCTTTCTCTCTAGTTATCTATGCATAGTTGGTTGTGGCATAGGGTAAGAAATTGGAACAACATACTGAGCATGTCCCCGAGGAAGCATTAGAGGAGTGCCAATAGCAGAAAGCATAGGCCCAACAATGGGCTGACCAACAGTAGCTCCATTTACACTAGGAAGCTCTGGCTCAGAAGAATGATTAGCAGATTGCCCTGCAGATCTTGAAGATTGATTTCCTTGACCAGTTATAGGTCTGTGTGTTGATGATACATTACTCCCATTCAAACTAGTAATATCATGAATGCTTGATCATATTATGTCCCTATTCATCAAATTCAACAAAAAAAAATACTTTTGTGCATGACTAGCCACCTGTGTGGGAGTTCGAGAAATAACAAAATTCCATGAGATTCTCCTCCAGTCACCTTTGCCAAAATTTTCCAGACCAAGCAAGAACATTATACATCAGAAAATATACACAAATTATCATTAAAATCAACCAAGGTAGAGTATTTTATGTCCTAATTTTTCCCAAACATTCCTTCATCTTGAACAAAGTCAATTTAAGAAAGTTCTCGTCTGTCAGGAATTTTGAGAAATCTCACTAGTCCATTACCACTAGAGACATCAATGAAAACACAAAATGGATTACAACATTGACAACTATCTGACTACTGTATACTATATGCCTAGCAGCAGGGGAATAGGGGGTTATGATCCCAGTTTTAGGTGTGGCTAGGATACATGGTTTTTCATAGTTTTATTTTACTTCTCATTCTATATTTAATGAGATTGAAGATGTCAACTCTCAAGCATTCATTCAGCTCAATAACAGCCAACTCCTGAGCCCTAAATGCTTGCTTTGAAAATGGATATGTGTAAAATATTCAAGGAGATAAGGCTTATTTTCCATTGGTTGTTATATAAAGTTTCATGGGAAACTTTAAGGTTTCTTAGCACAATAGTCAGAACTGGAAGATTTTTGCAACAGCAGAGGGAACGTTACTTAGCTTCAATCTTCAAAAGGCCAAACAAATGAGAGCATGGGCGACTGGAGTTCTTCTTCGGGATGAGAATTTTCTCTATCATTTTCTGTAGGCATGGATGGGATTATGGAAAATGAACGACGCTGACCATGCTAAAGAAAACAGTGTGAGTTTGTCACAAGAGATCCTTTGTGGAATTTTGAAGGTTTTTTGGTTGGTTGTTGATTATGAATTTTCCCACATTACTGGAATGTTACTAGATTCGATCTTTGGTGGTGGACATGAAGTAGAAGAAGTGGTTAGAGGAGGTTATCGATAAGAATATACGGGATTCAAAATCCTGGAAAACCATAGATAAATTTTTATTGTTGGCCTTATAATGTGCCCACCCAAGAGTTGTGTCGAGGCCTTCAATTTCAGAGGCACTGCTCACCTTTGAACCTATAGATGGCCCACTGTTGGTGAGCAAGGAAATCGAATCGGACTGGAGTATGCGTGAGGGAGTGGTCATGGGGGAGCGGAGGTGAGGGGAGTTGCGGAGGGGAAGGGAGGAGGTGGTGGAGGCATGCAGCACGAGGGAGAGTGGCGTCCACCAGGAGGTCGCGGGTAGTCAGATGGCGATGGGACGGGAACTTGGGGTAGTCAGATGGTGGGGACTAGAGCTATCCCATCACCCAGTAAACCTTCCATTTTGTCGAATGGAAGACAACTCCTTTTACTTGTAAAGTTGTAGGTGGTGAAGAATAATTAAAAATTGTTGTTTTTAGAATGTTTGTCCTTCTGAAGGACCAACAAAAGAAAGCATTGAAGGAGAAATTTATTTGAACAAAAAAAATGGATGACTCACCAATTGTATCACCTTTTGGAGATTTCTAGTGAGATCCTTGTCTAGAATTTGTTGTCCAAACTTTGACAGGAGAAATTCTTATTGTAGATGATGATTTGGCCCTTCAGGATATCCTTTAGAGTTATTTTTCACCTCAAGTGAACGAAAATGAAAATATGCGTAGTATTTTAAATCTTTCTGATCCGTTAAGTTCTGTCACTCTTGCAGATGTCTCTGGCAGCAATAAGCATTCTGAGGATCCTATTTCAACTAATGAAAAAGCCTCATCATCCATGGTGGATTTTAATAGAGGTAATGTGAATCAACACACTTTATCTGTTTTAGATGGTTTACCTGGGAACTCTCAGTAGAATTTGATATATGAGGAAAGTGAAGAATTTTATGAGGCAATATGCTAAAGACTTGCTTGAGCCACTTGGGAGAAAAATATGTAAGAAGGTCCTGCATTTTTTGAATGAAAGTAGGCAGAAACAGTTAAACAGATATAGACCACAAATTCAAAGAATAGAATAAATCGAATGGACTGAATCCTTTAACAGAAGTAAATGTTAAAAATGAACACAACTGAATGAGATAAAAAATACTAAAGCTGTAGATTGATTATTTGGGTGACTCCACAAAATGCCATAGACTCATTGCTACCTGATAATATGTAGTAGTACTCATGAAAGGATATTAAATTCACTTTTTCATCAAATTTTATTCTTGATCGTGTGAACTTAGTAGTGTTTTTTTTGTGGCATCTACCTATCCAACATTGAATGGATGAATTCAATTTGTATGCCAAGTTCCTTACGGTCCCAAGCTTATTATTGACTCAATATTAAACACATCAATTTTTCTATATTGTTCTGGTTGAGATGGTAGTTCTTGATTGGTATTTTACAAATTCCAATATTGTAGAACACGATGGTTATTGGTAGTCTTAATGAGGTATCATGTTTTAGGATTTACATTTCTAGAATAGAGTGCAGACAATGTAGTTGCAGAAGTGATGCTATAAATTATTTATTATCTATCAAATTGTATAATATTTGGTGTAGTATTTCTAACCTTTTTTTTGTAGTGGAATTTATAATTTTTCTTAACTTATTAATTCGGGTTTTCCTTCTCTAAAGTAGGTCTGTTGATTTTGTCGAATCAAGACATAATAATTGCTACTATTTTGTGTGATGAAAAATCTGTGAGGAAGGCTATTCATGCGGATGCCCAAATGGTATGCTCCTTTATCTAAAAATGGCCCCTTTCCCATTTATAGCTCTTTTCACATTTCTACGATTGTTCTGTCCTTGTATATGTCCCTTGATCTGAGTATTTAGTCTTCTTATTTGCAAAGTCAATGAGTTAAGTTTCATGTGATTATAAATAAATATATGCCCCGATAGAGAACTGAGTAATGGAAATAACATATTTGGCATAGATGTGTTCTCCTATGGTAGTGTGTATCACATACATTTTTTCATTCGATGTTTGAATGTAAGTACATATATGGACTTCAACATATAATTGAAGTTCGGTTGGCCTTAATCTTTTCGTTATTCCAACAGAAATCAAAAAGTATAATGTCATGGCTATTAGGCAGCACATTTGTTGGCTATTAAGCAACACATTTGTTATCACTTAGAGTCATTTCTTACATTAAAACTCACATAAAAACTTCTATCATTTTAATGGATTGGTAGAATAAAAAAAATTAAACGTAAATTCAGGAATTAAAACATCACTATGAATAAGAGAAAACTCCATCATCCAGGAATTGAGAGCATTTATGCTATAACATTCTTCTCGCTATAAGTGCAGTTGACAAATCTTTGTCTTCCATGATTCTAAATGTAGATTTCTAAGTTCAATCCTCCCATTAAACTAATCTACTAAGACATTGGAATTTCCAACCAGTTTGAATGTCTTTACCTATTTCCAATTTACATTACCATTAATTCAGCAACAAAATTGCTTCCTTGATTTATTCCAAGTTTACACTTGATCATCACATCCTTAGACAACAACTAGATATTCCTTGCTCTACACCTTCCCCTTTGGTTGACTCTATCAAGAGAACCCCACACCCCTAGGTTAGAAAATTTCCAGCTCCTTCACATCCCTTTGAGAAACAAGCAAAAGGCCATGCCTGTGTCAATTTACTTGTCCCAAAATTTTCAAATTGACTATTGAGATTTGAAACAAGGTAGCTATTATTGACCATATGCTGGCTGTGACTATTATATGGTATTAATAGCATTTAATACTAGTGGAAAATTATTACCACATCCATTCCAATTTTGTACGATATCTGGCCCAGCTAAATGAGAAATGGCATTGTCTATGTACAATTGTTGCATTGGTCTCTAACAATTAGTGATGTGCTGATTTAGATATAAACAACCTACAGAGAAAAAAAATTAATATGACCTAGGGAGTTCAATGAGTTATAGGCATAGATTTTTATTTGAGAATAATATTATATGAAAATGTGTCTATGACTACATGACAATTATTTTTTTAGTTGATATGTGATGTACCAATTCTAAATTATGCAAATTTTTCCTTCCTAAACAAACATTCTTTGACAATTTTTTACAAATAGTTAGAGTGAAATAATTTCATTAAATAATTTGCATGCACGGTAACGAAAATGGTACAGCAAGAGGAGATAAGAGGAAATCATAAAATTTATTGCTTAATTCAGAGAGCTATTAAAATACAGGAAGGTCAAGGAAACAAGAGGTTCACTTGGTGACATCTTTTGACCAATCTATGCCCACTGGTATAGACTGGTATAAACTTAGAAAGAAGGTACAAAATGTTAGCCTCCTTCAGAAATTTTGAACCCTTTAATCATTCTTCTTAGTACATATAATTTGGCCTCAAATTACTGCAGGAAACATACATTTTTTTCTCCGCTTCATAATATGATGATTGATCTCCAATATGTCCTCCTGAAAATAGTGATATATTGTGCCAAATCTGAGAAAAATCACCCCTGAAATATCAACCCTTCCTCAGGAATATATTATCAGAATATTAATGATGAACTCCATCAAGAGTATGAACTTCATCTCAGGTGCTCTCTCCCTGTGTACATCTAATTCTGTAACTAAAACTCCCTACAAAATTAGGTAGAGTGGGCTTCTAGATTTCATTATTTGCAAGTGGTGACCTAAGCCCTAAATTCCATTAAATGTTCTTATTAAAGAGACATGCTCCAGTTATCTCCCCCTTTGACCCATGACCTGAAGTGTGAGCTTAGATGTTTCTTCTGTTGGTCTAGATAACATCCTTCTAGCCAAAATTTTGTAGAAATCAATTAGTATAGGATGACCATCAACTTATATGCATGAAAATATTACTCTTTTCTTCCACTTGACTAGATGGAAGTGCATGCGATTCTTGAGATTCCAACTATTGAAGAGCGTTCAATTTGTCAATCTATTCAAGAGGAAAAGAACACCATTATTCAAACTTTTGGTCACTGATACTTAAATGGAAAGGTTTCATAATTTTCAAGAGTAGGGGTTAGTAGGGGTGGGGTTCATAGAAAAGTGTATGGGCATTGTAGTACAAAATGTTAGGTACTGAAGATGGCATCAGGCTTAGGAATGGTTGCTAAGGCAAGGTGGGTGCCTCTTGAAAGAAACATGGTGAGGAAAATGTCTGAATGGTCTTGAAATTTTTATCCAGCCAATATTGAAGATGCAACTGTTTGGATCAGTGTCATATGTAGTTGGTGCCAAAGAATGATCTAGTTGTCTTGTTTGTGGTTGCACAATTTCTCATACAAAAACAGATCATGAATATGCAAATTTTAAAGCAGTGTACATTGTTATTTAAGCATTTGAATTGGTTATTCAACAATACATCAAGACAAGGACTTTGTTGACCCATGAAGGCTTCCACAAGTGCTAAGTATTCACAACTAAATGTCCAACAAATATCACCAAGGAAAGGTTGATCCTCTCATCATGCCACAAGGAAAAAATATTGAATATCCCTTTTCTTAAGCTTAGACTTCAAACAAAGAATAGATATTGGACTGATATGATGATAACAATTGAGATCAGAGATAAATATAGGTTTTAGACTTCCTTGACATACCTTGTATAGAAGGTATAGATCTCGGACCAATACGAGAGGCTTAGAACAAGATCACAGATTTGGATCTATGATACAAACTTTGATCTACTATCACAAGACTTCTGTCTAGTCTTGACTGATCTCTGATATATATACCACAGACCTAGATCAAGCCACAACACTTCGGTCTAGTCACCATTGAACTTGGATCAAGACACAAATGAACTCAGATATATGTTCCACAAACTTCGCTCAAGCAATAGAAGAACTCGGATATGTTGTCACAAGGTCACTAGCCATAGAAGAAGTCGGATATGTTGTCACAAGGTCACAAGCCATAGAAGAAACATGTTGTCACAAGGTCTCAAGTACTCCAAAGAATAAAGCCACTTAAGGTTGGAGTTGAGGTCTAACAAATCAAGAGAAATCTACCTCCACATGTGCTTGTCCATAATGGACCAACCAAGGGTTCATGCATACACCATGTAGATCATATCACATGGTCCCGAACCCCATAGATCAAATTTCCTCCTCCAAGTGTCTAGTGCTCCTTCTATGTAGGTACTTTTTGTAGCCAAGAAAGTGTGTTTTCTGTTTAGCTGGTTTTCCAATTTTGGGTTTCCATGGTAAATATTGTGTAAATTGTGAATATGCCACTGTTTTTTTTTTTTTTTTCCTTAAAAAAAATATTTCTCTGCTCCTCTTTCATAGGTTTAAAATTCACTGGAAAAAAACACGAAAGACAACTTGCAGAAGATCCTACCAAAAATATGAGCAGAATGGGTATTTTCTATTTGATTTTTATAATGGCATGAACCAAACATGTAGTCTTCGGACTCATGTGTCAATATCACCGAACAATTTAAAAAAACACTTGGCACTTAATTTTCAGTCAGCATTCAGGCTAACAAGTAACAAGTGCTTACAAGTGAAATTTACTACTAATAATTTAGACTCACACGAAGCAAGTTCGGCTCACACATAAGTTAAAAAAACTCATTTTTTGAGCTGTACAAAGTTTGAGATGAGTCCAAATTAAACAAGTGAGCTTTGTTACTGTGGTCAGAAATACACTTGCTACTATGGTCTGTATTGGTGTATTCATTCTCAACGCATGGAAAAAATTGCTACAATGAAACTAAATAACCAAGGAGAAGCCGACATGTGATCCAGCTTACTATAATCAGCTTATGAGCCATGCAAAGCAGGTAATTTTTTTTGTTCCATAGAATAATCTAATCCAGTTTACTATAATCCAGCTTTTGAGCCATGCAAAGCAGCTAATTTTCTTTGTTCCATAGAATTGACAAAGAAAGTACATTAGTGTAGACTTTGTTCCATAATCTTTTCCTTAGGCTTACACTAGGCATAGAATTTGTTCCATAATCTTTTCCTTAGGCATACACGAGGTGTAGACTTTGAGATTCCTAGATACAAAGGGAAAAAGTGGGTGTTAATATTACAAATGAAGTGTTGGATTACCAATGTGATAAAAACTTTTAAAAAGAAATTATATGTGCATAAAACAATGAATAAAATCTTATTGTAGAGATCAACTGCAAAAAATTTTATTCATTGTTTGAGAAGAATCAATGTCAAGACATTAGAGGAACATTTATACTATCAAATGTATGAAATTTGTACCACCCTTGTAAGAAATCAACTAGTATGAGTTCATTGGGGAGAAGTAAACCCTGCTTTCATAATATATCAACAATCATGTCGCGTTCTTTGTATATGTGGAGGAAATCCAGTTGGTCAAAACAACACGAAATTTATTCAAAAAGATGGGAAATATCCATTAGATTAATATTTATCATGGGAACTTCATCCTTCATACTCCTTATATCTAAAGATAAATCGCCCATCATGATAAATAAATGAATGTTCCTACAACTAGCAAATTTCAAGAGATAAAACAGAGATAAAAATTCAATGATTTATTGATTTCAGGTTGGATTATGTACATATGTAGATAATTATCTTTTATTTGGCTCGTTTATTTATTTATTTGTATTTTTTGGACACCTAATCTATTAGGGTTGGTGTGGAGGAACATAAACCATCACTTTGACTCAATCCCAAGGGACCTTGGAAGGATAATCCAAATGTCACATGTACTTGTCTTTATATGTATATATGGTTAATATTATGCAATCTCATTTTTATCCTAAATATCTCTTGCTTCTCGTGAGCCCAATAGCCATATTGGATCCATGACTTTCTACCAGTGGCCATTGCCTACGACTTTGTAGTAGTGGCCATTGCCTTGAGCATCGTATAGAGCCTATCAAATATGCCTTGTTAGGTCTAGCATTCCATGTTGATCATTCTCCATTGCATCACCTTTTTGTGGTAACATTTGTTTGTAATTCTAACATTCCCTTACCTCTATTTGCAACAATTTATCTATGTGTGCATAGTTTTGAATTACCTATCTCTATGGTATCCAGGCCTATGCACTCTACAACATGTGTCAACTTTGTCAATCTACAACGAGCATATTTTCTCCTTGTCTGGCTAAAATGATATTACTCCTCCAACACTTATATTGTAATCTTAACACCCAATTTTTTCCTTTGTATCTAGGAATCTCAAATTCTACATCTAGTTTATGCCTAAGGAAAATATTATGGAACAAAGTCTACACTAATGTAATTTTTTTGTCAGTTCTATGGAACAAAGAAAATGACCTACTTTGCATGGCTCAGAAGCTGATTAGAGTAAACTAGATCATAATTTTCTTTGTTCTATATAATTGACAAAGAAAGTACATTAGTACTCCTCATCTTCTAGTACAACAATCCATTAGCGAAATTACGTAAATAAGCTTACTAACCAGGGGAAAAAGTGGACACTTCATAGTGTAACGCCCTTCCAAATGGGCTTTAAAATGTACAAGTGTTAGCAAGCTCAAAAAGAGAGGTTAATAAATGACCCTATTAGGTGGTTTCAACCTATAAGGGGGTGACAGGTCCATGGTACATCCATCAAATGGCAGGTGTCGTGTGAAATGATGATGGAACAGAGTGGGGGCAAAGGGAATGCTCCAAGCCACATGCCATGGCACTAGGGTAGCTATGATGAAGGAAGCCCACACATTGGGTATATGGATGTAATATGCATATTTATACAAACACTTTTAAGTATAGTTTAGACATCCAAAGACATTACTAGACTCTCTATGACATATATGAAGTGTGATAGACTGCTGAAATTTTGAGACTCGTAGAGAAAAAAAAACAAAATAGTTTCCTATTGGCTTTTTATTGTGGTTGTAAGGTGGCATCAGTGCCTCCAAAAGAAAATGGGTATATGGGATCAGAGAAGACTCTCGAGAGGACAAAGTCAATGAGATAATGATGGTGGTAACACTCCAACTTGTAGTTTTACTCAAACCTTTTCCTTTTGTCCTATACTTCAGAAATTCATCAAATGGGAGATCACAAGTGATGACACTCTCTAGGATTATGGGTTTTTGTAATATTCCAAATTAGCAGTCAGCTAATTGGAATATTAATTTTGATTTATTTTTTCATTTCCTAATGTTGGGTGGAAATTAAGCCAAATAAAGTCGTTTCCTAAAGTCCCTAAGGGAAAATTGCGGCTCTAGCAGTGGGGTCGAATTGGCCTTAGGTGGTAGCGTAGAAGAGGCACAAAAAGGACAATGTGGGATTTCCTAGAGGAAGTTAGCATGTGATTGGTCAAGGAGAGGCAACACAGGCCAAGGTGGGACCCAAGGCATACGTTGGGCATCAATGCATAAAATTAAGAAGGGAATGCTCATTTGGCATCCATTCATTCATCTCATTACTCTTGATCATTTTGAGTGAAGCACGCTTGAGCTAGATAGCCATGTCTATACTGTTGTTTAGCACATGAGATCTTCAAGCAGAGATCTCAAACTATACCTCGGGGACTTCGAGTGCCCGATCAGGAGAGGAGTTCTGTATTTTGGTGGGGGGAATTGCATAGCAGTAGCAACAGGAAGAGTGTAGCCCCTTCAATACTATGCAAAGGTATAGTAGGTTGCGCAGTGACTGTGTAGTTCAGTTTGGTGTGGGTGTCGGGAGTGTAGAGTGCAGTGGAGTTTCGTCAGGAGATTAGCCACCTCCTACCAAGGATTTTGGTAGCTCTCTAGAGACATTTTCTAGTAGATTCATCCAAAGGTTCGATTTAACCAACAACGTAGTGAGCCAAGCCCAAAAGGACCAAATTCTGAAGTCAAGCTTTGGGCGAACCCTTTCTAGGTTTTCTTGGGTTTATTGAGGAGAAGCCAAGAATAATTCGACATAATTTTCTAGGCATGGTTTGAGGCTTCAAACAGACATCATAATGCAGCCAAAAAATAGAGGAGCGAGAGGAAATTGGGCCCAAATTCTAGGGTCAACATCTGGCCAATTCCTTCATGGGTTTGGTGAGTAGAGTCCAAGGTTAAAATCCAAGATTTTTCTGAGCAGAGGAAGCAACCCAACCAACAATCTGAAGTCAGCCAACAACAACACTTTTGGGCTAGGTAGCGCAGATACTGAGCCATGCAGCATCACTTTCAGCCAAATTTTTTTCTTTGGTTTTAATTGTTCTTCAAGCTTGCCTTGAGTAGGCCTAGGTGCAAACTTTCCAGCACCTCAATTGTACTCTTTCCCAATATATTAATAAAATGGCTCAGCAATGATTTTGGCTCTAGTTTGAACATTGTAATGGTGTTTTCATTTTTGCTTGTCTATTTTCACTTTAATTACTATTAATCCCCATTTGGGATATTTTAGTGGTACCAGAGCATAATATTGGCTCAGTCTATGGGAAACCCTCATTCTATGACAAGACCAAAATAAAAAACTAAGAAATTAGGGGATCCCAAGAAAGTTT